>OX104130.1:1778180-2355331 GCA_944470555.2 Heterobilharzia americana
AAAGAAAAGCCTTATCCACGTTTTGCGACATTACACAGGAAGTCACTCATTTACGTTGCCTATATAGTTCTCTCAGTATTTTTTCTCCTGGCTAAAAGATAGAAAAACTGCTCAATACCAAAAATTTACAACGACTAGAATTCAATGCCATGATTATTAGTAGGTTACCTTCAATATGCGAAACGTTTTTCGGAGTGATTGTCCCAGTTCGTTCAACGTGCTGCTCTTTGAAATTTGGGCCGGATATTTGAAGAGTAATGATCATAACAATAGTGGCCTTATTCTGAAGCAGTAGAACTAAGATTCTCCCACATAGCAGTTAGCGATTGGAACTTGATAGCGCAGCTTGTCACACCAGCAACTTTGGTGAACACTTCAAACGAGAAAGCGCATGTTCATAAAGAAAAGTATCACAAGAATCAGTAAAAGCTAGTATGCCTGTTATCTATAACATTCGAGACTAATCACATACAGTGAAGAAACGTTATTACCGATTTCATTCGATCGACTTTAAGCATATATGGCAATCCTTCCACACTGAAGACTGGCTCTAAAATGAAAACCATTCTATGAACGTGCAGCTGTTTTCTACACCCACTGGTTGAGTCGTTCACGTCAAGATAATGCACCCGAAAATAACTCACTCCTGAGAATATTACAGTGATTAGCCATGTTAAATTGTGAACAAAATAAGTCGATGCTGTCAAACGGTGTTAGTCTGACTGCGGACCCATCAAACGGCTCACCTTCAGCCAGGAATTGGTCTAGTAATTGTCGAGTGATCTCGGGTGGCAAATTCGATCTTACTTTCAGCCGCAATCGCATCAAATGGATAATAAACTTGATCCTCGCTGGAATCGTGGGGACGAATAGATAATGGTAGGTGAAAGCTTTTGGGAAGCCAGTCGGCCAATGTGTCTCCTCTCGATGAAAACGAAAGTAAGAATTAGCACAGAGAATGTCCGCACAATGTATGAACGTAGCATGAGCACACAGACTGCCAAAAAAATGAGTGGGTATGGCATGGAAGTGCTAGGAATCTGCGAAACCACATGGAATGGAAGTGGACTCTCGAAACTATTACCTGAAGAGTCAGTTATCTGCTCCGGTCACCAAGACGACAACCACGAGCACATGGAGGGAGTGGCTATCGTGATGTCTCCAAGGTCATAGAAGGCTCTCATGCAGCGGGAACGATCTTCCTTAGACGAGGATGCCAAAGCCAGGATCGGAAAGACAGCAAGACAGACCTTCACTGATTTGAAATCAGTGTGGAGGTCTACTGTACTCCACTCAGCATAAAGCGTGAACAAGATCCGTATTTTCAAGACTAGTGTCAAGTAAGTCAGTGCTTCTATATGGTTCAGAAACTTGGCACGTTACGAAAAGCATATCCAATAAACTACAGACATTCGTCAACAACTGCCGCCTACCCTCATTCGATACTGACACTGAAGATCAGATGGCCAGAATAATAAGAATAAGCAACAAGGAACTCTGGCTGTCTGGCGACGAACCAACGAAGCAAGAACCTATCGCTCAACAAGTACGCAGAAAAAATTTGAGATGGATTGTGTATACACTGGGAAAATCAGATTTCCACTGGAAAAGCTTAGCCTGGATGAATCGGATGAATATAGGGGTCACATACCCCCCCCCCACAGGACCTACTCAAAAGAACATTTGATGGGGCGATATAAACACCACGTCGGTGGTTTGGAGAGAGTCGCTCCCTCTTCGGCCCCTGTTATCACTGCATTAAACTAGTACCAAATTAATTTAACGTCTATGCAAACAGAGCATATGAACGATTCAGGCTGAAGTACTCATATTCATTTTTGCCTTTCAGTCTCCAAAATTTATGGACTTATGCGCTCACCTACTAAATCATCTAGAAAATGACCCGAGGCCGACGTTGAAAGAATATGGTCAACACGCATCTTTCTAAGTGAAGATAGTGTCTAATGTTACTGTGATCTCTCGATACTCATGGTGCAGCGTTGGTCGGCCAAAATGTTGTGAATGGCACTGACAATTGTCAGCGGAGGTGGTGGTAGTCCTCAACTAGGTGGGTCAACTAAACCACTGCACTGCCTTAGAAACGCTACTTTTAAAGGGTTTGTCACATTGCTGACCCTAATTTAAACCTGCTGTGTGTCGATGAGTAAATCTGTCGTTTCGCCTTGATTACTGTCTTCAACCTTCGAATGCCAGGAGCTTATATTCAAACTTGTGCGGACGTAATCTAAATCTGAGGACAGCAAACTGCACTTCCACTTCGCGCTCAAGAAATCATTATTTTATGCCGAAACAGTGGGAGTCAGACTGAAAACCTGAACTTCACAGCTGTCCAGGGAAGGAACCTGATTCTCCTCGTACCACAGGAACTGCATGGGCAACTACACTTCCTACCACTGCTACCAGCTCAGCTCCACCATATACGCACAAAAAGTTGTGAAAAACACCTTCGAGTGGGTTTACAGTAATGTGAGGTTGCTCGGGGTAGGGTAGCGGATTCAAGACCTCCTTGTTCCCACGTTATTCAAAAACTGCTATCAAGGAGATAATTGGCTACTGATGGATGTCAGTGGTATCGAAGCTCATATAGATGGCATGATTCTATTCAAGATAGACAGGGAGCAGGTAGAGGCAGATGGAGAAGTCGTGAACGGGAGCAGTGATTTCGAAAGCGAAAAAGCCACAGACACGGTGCTGATGGAGCTTCCAACACCAGTCTGTTATCATTCAGTGAATTTATGGAACGCCTGCCATTGAAGTGGAACATAAGGTGCAAACTTTCCCTGAGTTTCCTCAGTTTCAGATACGCGGTGAGACCGACTTAACATAACCCGCGATTTCAGCGCTCCATCTCGGCCTAGGGTAGGGCAGAACCACACAAAAACGGAAGCTCCATTTGACCGGCTATATGCTCTTCTTCGTTACTCCCAAGATAAAATTCTCTCAGGAGTGGAAGCTTGCTGTCCTCAATCCCATCTCCAGAGGAAGTGACAGGCAGAATAAGAGGCTCCATTGACTTATCGCACTTCTACTAGTCCTGTAAAAGTTATTGTGAAGCCTGATAGAGACCGCCCCCGGAAATTCCTAGACAGAGGGAGTTTAGCTAGTGAGGGTCAATATGGCTTCAGAAAGTGCATGTTCTACGCCTATAGCCCTCAGGCGGCCTGCGACGATCGCACAGCATGCTGTAATCTCCAGTTCCTTGTCTACGTCACCTTTCAAGATCTCGCCAAGGCCCCTAAGTCACTCTAACAAGTAATCCCTCCATGGAGAATTACAGCGTTGGGCAATGGTAGTCAGCTATCCCTGCTAGGAGGATGAGTAAAAGACAGGGAATTCTGCTTAGAAGTGGATATGACATGCTGAATTCGGAGGGCATTATCGTCAAGCTTTTAGCAATGAGCCACTAAAGGTCCCTCGCCGTTCTTGCTTCCCGGAGAGAGTTGTTAGAATGGAAAGTGGCTCGAACAAGATGACCAGAGCATCCAAAGAGTTGGGCAGAAACAGCGGACTGCTATTTGGCTTGTGTGAACGCTAGATAGGGTTTTATGGCTTTTCTGATTTGCGAAAAGTATCCTAGACCCCTCATGGTATGTGTCTTTCTCACAAAACCGCAAAGAAACAGTTTGATTACAGGTTGATGGACAAACTAGACACCGGTCCAAGTTGTCCAGCAAAGTTACCTGAGCACATGCGGGACTACATTTCTTGTGTAAAAAACTTGGGACCTTCAACCTGGACGTCTTAGGCTTTGCAAGATTCAATTACGACCCTGCTTAAAAGCTGGTAACATAGCCACTCCGCTACACTTGAAGTGGACGAAAACTTTCCAGAGAAAATCAAAAGACAAGCAGCAGAGGGAATTTTATGGATGCAGCTGAAATGGTATAAGTGCGGACTGAAATGCTGAGAAATCTATTCTATTAGTTATTGTAAAGTAAAAAGCGACTATCTGCGTGTCCTAGGTCACCTTACCATAGAGATATCATCTGAAGGACACTATAACAAATCCTCTAGTAACCCAGATGGATTTACCTGTCAGGTGGTGAAAGGTGTTTCCTACCTAAACTCTTTTCTTTTCGAGTTGGCCGCCCTCTGGATTGTATTTCCTCTTTTGGTTTTGTGATCCATAACTTGATATCTAAGAGGGAAGTTGATCGTTCCGCTGTAATTCATAGGTTTCTACATTTTAATTCTTCAGGTAGCAGCTTACATGTGTGTTATATGCCTTCCGAAGTCTCTGCTGTCTCCAGATGGACCTTGTTTCTTCTCAGCATTTATGGTAACAGTCTGCAATCTTCTACTTATCCTTCTAGTTCCTTACCAATCCAGTTGCTTTTCCATTATTTTTTCACCACTATTTCCGCTTTCATCCTCTCTACCATAACGTCCTCTGCTACTTGTCATCTTCATTCTCTCCACAACCTGATTCTAGCTACAATAGTTTTTATATTGAAGGTTTCCTTCGAGTTCTGTTTAAATTTACCATGGTATTTCTCTTCCTTCTCTCCGTTGTTTTTCTAGCTTACCTTATAAATCTATCTTCATTCTAAAATCAGTCTAGGCAAATATGTCGCCAAGTGAAATTTAAAATAAACATCCTCTTCCAAACCTCTACGACCAATCATACGTCCCTCGACAATCTAAACGTCCTATTGGGTTTACGAGAGTTGCAACAGCAGAGTGGCTTGAGAACCGAATCGAAGTCCATGAAAAACTCGAAAGTGTTCCCCAAGACTGAGAAGTGATTGCGAAGAAGTCTAATGTTTTGTGTAAGCTAGTAAAAAAGGTATATTGGACATTTCTTTGTGCGCCTCTTTCTAGTTCAGGGTCATAGTTATCAGATCTGGGCATTTTGACGTAAGTAGCAGTATTTTTCTTATTGATGACAATCTTCACGTGTGTATTAATTTTTCCATGACTTCACTTTTTTAAGAAATCGAGCTGTTTTTCTAATGACAAAGGTTCTGGTAAGTTTACTGATGGCAAACTTTATGTACTTCCATTTCTTCGCTTTGTACCACTAAGACTCGAAGAAAAGAGTTATGCATACGGAGTTCTGAGTATTGTTATTGTTGGTTAGCTATCAACCTTAACACCTGATTCCATTCTGTCTGATGTATTTGGGAAGTTATTTGTCGTTCGAAACCGTTTTGTGTTTGTTTTAGGGATTAGAACATTATTTCAACCAAGGAACTTATGAAAATACTCAGAAGTGAAAGCTTTAAAGTGTTACATTCTTTGAACACATGTCGCCGTAATATAATCTTCAGATCTACTCATCACAATCTAATATCCAAACTTCGTGGTTTAGGAGTAGCAAACGAGGGTTTGTAGGGTTTTTTGGTCTGTAAAGTGTTGTCTAAGCAATTACACTGCTATCTTTCAGCTAACTTTGCTGTCTGGTAAGGACTGTAGACTGGCATTCTTAACCTATTATCAAGCCATCACATTCAGTGAATTTTCATAATATTACCCAGTACTCAATGATTCACTTAAGCCGTGTTTACTCAGTGGCTACACTGCATGAGGTCACTTTGGATCATATCACTTTAACCCATCTGGTCACATCCACATAAATCTCATTGCAGTGTTTGGGTACTAACGTTGATCAAGAAATGGTCTTTTGCATTCTTCCTTGATCACTTAGTAAATTGCTTCAGTTTGGTTGTCTGATATTAGATCCACGCAGTTTGTCTGCTTATATTCAAGAAACTTACAGAAACATCTTTTTGTCGTTGGATTTTCGTATCGAAACTTTTCCGACCCTCTTCTTACGTTCATAAACTCAGGATATATTGAAGGATCAATTTGGGACTTAAAGGAGGGAATCAGTGTGATTCCAAATGCACTCCAGATATTTCAAGTCTTTTGTGCCGTGTGATTATATCTCTTGCAGAAATCAATCTCAGTTATCCTCCGAAGTAAATGGACACCTCATTTATGTAAGCTTGTGTCGTTGAGTGTGTGTGTAGGTGTTACTTACTAAGTAGTTTTTTCGTCACCTCAGTCTCCATTTCGCCTCCGACATTTCTCACTCACACTATTAACTTATGGAGCAAGCGTTCCCCAACTATGCTCTTACAAATTGGGACTAGCGTGCATGACAAGATTATTTACATAACCCCACTATAAACTTATTCCTGGCTGCAAGCTTTAGAAATTCCCAATAATTTCTTGCGTTTAGTGAAGCTGTGGCTCATTGGGTCACGAGTTTGCGCTTCTCTCCACCTGCAGAGGTTTGCGCAACTAGGTAGTATCATCAGTTCACACTAGGCGTATCTCATCGCCTGCTGTATGAGTTTTTACAGAGTAGCTGAGTGGACTTCTATTTCTTACGTTCATTTTTGACGTTCTGCTAGACACACGAAGTTTTCTATCTGTGCTTTGTGTGGCTAAACTATTCGTTTAGTATGTGAATCAATGGTTATGGTTTCTGTACTTTTCAATTTTCCCTTCATATTTCAAGATCACATTTTATGGATCAACTTCAGGGGTTTATATTTAAGTGAAATCTCAGCTAGACAGCATAAATGGGCTGACTCTTCTAACTGACAAAGTGTAGTAACCTAAGGTCCGTTCGCTCAACAAGAATTCCGTAGTTTAACGTCGTTTAACAACTTAATATCTTAAATCCTATTTATCTGTGTAACATGCTTTCAGTCATATATAAACCGTTTAAAGTAGTCAAAACTTTCATACATATGGATAATTATGTGTGCTGATAACGCGATAAATGACCTTTCAAGAGCTAGATACTCTAATTAAAGTCACATCTGGCTCTGTCGAAGTATTATACCCATCATTCTAGTCATCTGTCTTGCGATTGAATCACAAACCCACCCTTCTCTGCTATTGTTTCAGTAACCACTGACTTTTCTACCCAGTTTCCTTGATGACTCTAAATTACTGTCTGTCGTCACTGCCTTTCCCATCTCTTTAGCTGTCGCTGCTTATCACTACTCGTGGTCATTGGGTATACATTTTACCAGTTTACATTTTAATTGCTTCTACTCCTCATTGTTCCCTGGAGCTTGCAGAAATGTGTTCGTGTGCATCCATTAATTCGAAAGAAGCTGATGCTACGGTTTTTAACGCTGTTTTTATAGCAGACTGGAGGTGACGCCAGGCTCCTGGAAGAATGATATCGTTAGGTTCCAATTACTGTCTAACCAGTTTCTCGCTCAAAGTATCCCTAATGCTCTCGTTGTCGAACCTCACTAGCAGTGGTCTTGTCGCTGAGATTTTTCTATGTGCATTTCGATACACAGACAGATTCTCAAACTAACGCGTAGTTGCTATCTAAATACGTACTCCAAAATGAGTAGCAGTGTTGCATCAACGCTCTCCAGCGAAAACTGTTAGCTTTATGGTTTGTCTGTGTTCACTTTTGAGTTGAGGTTAATGGACACCATATCAGACAATGCCTGTCTTTTTGTCTGAAGTTCATGTTGGCTAGAAGTAGATAGTCGTCTGAGCACAGCTTTGGTAGGCAATCACCGTTATCTGTTCGTTCGGCCGGGATTCTAAAAATTCCAGCTATGTGCTTGTCTGCCTGAATTAACTTACCCACTTGCACATTGAAATTACATGCTATAACAACCATGTCTAAGTCTTTAGCTTTAAGTAGGAGACTAAACATTTTCGGTGAAACTCATTCTTGACTTCATCCAACTGCAGTCAATGGATGTGCAAGCAGAGATCCTAAAGAGACATCGGCGAGTTTCACCACTCGTTTTAGTCTTCACTGTACCATTCAGTTGGACAGCGCACAGGCGAACGTCAACTGGAATCCAGTTGCCCAGTACAATTTTTCTACCTTAGTGCTTAATAGTATACCTACACCTGCAAGACTGCGAGAACTAGCCGTCAAATATCTAGAAACTCCAAGGGTGAACAACCGCATTTAGGTCATGTATGCGTGTCTCAAACGCACCATAGATCCATGGTCCGAGTTGCTAGAGGCTTGGCTATTAACGCATGTTGGCCGACTTGTTGCGGGGTCCGGACATTGGAAGCTGCAACGTGTAGTTTGAAGGGCAGTTTCAGAAGATCACAGGTGATATTCTGTGAACTCAGATCGTTGTCGAAAGCAGCAGACCTGGTAGGAATTAAAGATGGTTTAAGAATGTTAACCGAGAGACGCGAAAAAAAATCAAAAGGTAAGGATGCGGAAGGTGGACAGTAGTCTGAGGGAACTTGATTACTGACAGGTATGAAGGTTTTCGATACCGGCTGCGCACACTGTGAAAAGCTAGTAAGAGAAGGCTAGTGCGTGACAACAGAGTCGAAAAAACATCTGATTGAGGCTGGCCACATATGGACTCTTTAGGAGTTTAATATTTAGTTGTTTCTCAAATCCGACTACAAACCCTTATCACCGGCACTGGTATGCCGCATGGTAGCGGGAAGTGTGCTATTTGAAGATTGACCTATTCGAACGCTCTCATCCGCTTCTAATAGGGAAGACAACATCAGCATGGCATTGCTGAGCACACTCCTGCTGAGTCAGCAATATGACTTCAGCCTCATCCTCCCATCATAACTTAACAACTTGCACCATAACGGCAACTGGTGACTCTTATGGTATGGTAAGGCCTCGGGGGACAAGCCTTCCGTCAGCATAGCTGGTTGAATCATTGTAATATGCAAGCCCGACCACCCCGTTAAGGTAACAGACGTCGTTTGAAACACACTTATTATGCGAGGGTTAATGATACTACCTGCCTGCCCAAACCTCTGTAGGAGTTACGGTTTTATTAACTTTGATGATAATTAAAGGCCACATTTCTAGTATTCTAATACCATTCGGTAATGAGGACCCATAAAGTGATTAGAAGCTAGTGGGACTGCTTTTTGAAATGTTATTTCTATTTCTGGTGGAAAATCAAATTGTTAACTTTTCTTTGTCGTGGAAAGTTCTGCTAACTGCCTTTTTTTCACCAATTTACTCCATATATCTAAATGTCTAAAGAAATTGATACTCTTGACCGTTCTCACTAGTTCTTTTATCTTTCACTTTCACTATGCAGTTTGACTGCATAAATCTTATCAGACCATATATGAGTTGCTTTAGGTGGAGTATCTTTTATTTTTACCAAGGTTTCTATTCCTGAACTAATGTTGTTATGTAAAGATTTACGGAGAATTGTTTTAGGCGACAAAAATTAGTGGAATCCATGAGAGGCTTCAACTGTCATCATCCTTATTCTACTTGGCTGATCATACTGGCGGGGTAGACATGCTCTGATTATCTACGACTTCGTGTATGTCGATTGTTTGTTAGGAGGGTTTGTAGTTGACGTAGTTTACGGAAACTGACAAATGCAGTTTCTTTTTAGTGCCTTCAGTGAGTTTTTGAGTGCATTAGCAAGACATTTTTCACTTATTAAGTGTGTGACACTCCAGTGTTGCTCTGCTTTGAATCTCGTTCGGTGGTGCGGATTAAGCAGTTCTATCACACTGATATAGCTTCATCCATTTAGGGAGTTATACCAGGCTATTCTATTCACTTATGTGGGCAATTTCGAAATTTGTGATTGGAAACCTTTGGTTATGTCATTCAGAATAAACTAGAAGGGCATAAGTGTGTACGCTTTTTTTTAAAATCTTCGCACATTTTACTGTATTATTAGTCATTACTTATTGTTCTCCTTCCAATACTACCCTTCTTGTTTATTTTAGTATACTTCTACTTCTGTGGTGTTGTGAAGTGTAACAACCTGAATCGATGCGCTTTTTTGTCGTCTATTTTTGATAATCCATCTGCGTACAAGTACTATTTCATGATATTGTCAACTTCACATGGTTAATTTCTGTTTAATTTATCTAGATACGAGTGGTAATTAATTGAGTTGATAAACATGCTTGGAAGCATCTAAAGACAACATTACGTTCGCATGATATTCTTACGAAAGACCATATATACAGAATATTATGCCTTTTGTTTATGACATAAAGAATGATACTATTGATTGTGCAAAATCCACTAAAGAAAGAGTTATTTGGATTGCAATGGGATACTTATGACTAGTGAAGACTTAAATGGTTCATGTAAGTGAGTTGTTTCTCCTACCTGCACTGAGGTGTTTGAGTAACTGGGAAGGCTTTTTTTTGTCTCAATTCAATACCAAGTGAAATGTAATTGAAAGTCAAGGAGTAGTAAAAGGATGTGACTTCTTACTATTCCAATGCGGCCATCTGAGATAGCTATGGTTTGGCAGACTCATATTATTATATTGGGGATAATTGAGGGTTAGATGGAAATCTGGGTCACAGCAGGATTCGAACAAGTGGCCTCCAGGTTACCGGCCGGATGCTCCACCAGCTGAGCTCCACTATCCAGCTGCTGACCAGATCTTAATTTTACTCCAATTACCGAGAGTTTTGTCCGACTGCCATGAAAATTCGTGATGCGTTACTATCTATTCATCGTATTCCCAATGGCTTCGCAGTCAGGTCTGCTAGCCTCAGCCAAAATAGAGCTGCATTAAAGATAATGAGCGTGATATTAATTACCAGTGCGACTATCTGAGGTAGGTGTTATCTCGCAGACTTGTATTATTATTATTGACATCTGGGCAAATCTACAGGTGATCAAAGTGAAATAAAAATCTGGTCAGCAGTTGGTAGAGCACTAGGTCGGAAACCCGGTGGTCGCTGCTTCAAATCCTGTTGCGACTCAGATTTACATTTCACTTTCAATCATCAGTCAGACTTAACCTACTTAAAAGATACCACTAGTCAACTTAAAAAGGACACAGACAAAAATAACAACTTGATGTGTCTACATTACTGATCAGTATTTGGTACCACTCAGCCCGTCACCTGGTTACGATTTTTGAAGTCTCACTAACTAACCAAAATAAGTACCATTACCTAAACAACTAACAGTCAGTGGCCTAATGGGCTAGTTATAATCCAACTGTAGTCGTACTCAATTAAATATGAAATTCCTCAGCTTTCCAGCAGAGCTTCTCATAATCTTGCAAAACATGTCTTAATGATCCAGATTTTACAGGTTTAAAGCCACCTTGTCAACCTCAATGCATCTTTTACTTTTCGTCAATTGTTTAACCGTATCACTAATTTAAAGTTGGGATTCATAATGGACTGTCATCAATTAGGAGAGAATCATTGGGAACTTGGAGGCATTTGATAACTGTTTCGTCCTAGTACAGGCTCCGTGGGCAACACGTTACCATTAAGCCACTGGGTCGGATTCTAGTGGTCCACATTTTCTACTTCTGTCAGTTCACTATATGGCGCCAACTCCATCCAATGGCGTCATTGATTAACTGTTTTCACATCCGATTTGGTTGCCCCGCAGGTCACGACTTTGCACTAAAACTTCTGGAATCACCTCTCAAAGTCAGTCACCAATGTACACTAGATTAATTAATTTGGAGGTTTGTGGGGATTTATTTACTTATTTCAGGTTGGTATCACTAATTGCTCATTGACTTCTTTAAGCATCAAAAATACCAGAGGATATCGATGGTTAAATGCTTATGTTCTGACGCCACTCGACCCTAGCCTGCATACTTCATAAATGCATAAAATAACTGTCTTGTGTAATAAACTGTTGTACACTTGAGTCACGGTGGGAAATGACAAGTTATATAATGGCTACAAATGCACTGACGACGGTTAGATAGATCATCCATACATCTATCCACTTCGTTGTCTCTTAGCTTTATCAAAGTTACATTCGCTTGATTTCGAGATCACTACACAGTTTTTCATTAATTCTTCAGATGACCACACTTTGATAACGTCTTCAATAATTCTCCAACACTTGGTTACTTAGGGCCTTTATTTCCATACTGATCATGTGTTAGCTGATACTCTTGTTGTTTTCCAAATCTTTTTTTGTAGTAGAAACACCACCTTCAATTGGTTCGAAAACAGTTTACATAAAACCTTTACCAAGTGAATATGATATGTTAAGTTCCAGTTTAGTCAACGAAAAGAGATTTCCAAAAGTAAGTTGACAACGAGTATATGTTTTTTGTAATTCATAGAAATAAAATATTTCATACTTTAGTACAAATTCTCTTATTTAGCCGTGAATAATACGGCTTGACTGCCATAGTCTAGCTGAGTTGTTTATGATCTTGCTTGAAACAATTAGTTATTCAAGTAGGAGTCAATTTAAAAAAGATCCAAAGGTTAAACTTAACTGGATATAGAAAACTGTTATTTCAGACTATTAGTGTATACAGACTTCTGGATCCTCAAGAAACTAATCGAGCGTAAAATTGTTGTGATCACTAGAATTGAAAGGAATTTAACTTATGCGGTTACTCCTCTGTTTTGTAGTTTAAACTATGTAATTAAGCCAGCCACTTCTGCATTCATCTTGGTGCTTGGTTAGGATCATTACTCTTATATAATGACTGTGAAAAAGATATTAAGTCTTAGTGATATGTGTTTAAACATCATTAGGATTGTCGTTCATGTGAAACTGTCGTTCGCCGGTCTAGCATTCGACTTCGAAACGATCAGGTTAAGGGTTCGAAGCCTGCTCCACCTACCAAGATGTGGGTAGCAGGTGGTTTAATTAACCCTCAAAAAATACAGTTCATAGCCTACTACAAAAATGTGCATATAGTTGTTGAGGGCACTACAGTTTCAATTTGATTCACAGAATTGGATAATCTTACATCTCCAACTTCTACGATAGGCATATGGTTGATGTAGGCTATTCCAAACGTCTTCACTTCGTTGTTTGTCTGATAAGGTTGAGAAGGATTAGAAGAGGTATTCAAGTTATGAATATTGTATGGTAAAAGCTAGTTGTGTTATTTCAATATCTTTCATTGCTTGCATACTACATGGTCTGACTGTGTACGGAGTACCGAGCTATATATATCGAGTATATGGACGCTAATCAAAGCTCTGTACTCAAATACACGCAACCATGTGACAGCTTGTGGATAGTTGTTATCTGAATTGACGACAACTGGTAGTGCTTGGCAGAGATGCCCAGTATCATCCTTCCAACCTAACTTATTAACCTTATAGACAGACGTACTAATGGATATAACCTTTGTGTAGGGGTGACTTAACAGGGATTGGCTTACTCCGTGTAGGTCATCTGGTTGAGTTGTAGTATGCGGACGATATTGTTTTGCTAGGTGTAGACGGTGACGAAATGCGGGTCTTGTGAACGCGTTGAGCAGAAATCTGAGTATGTTTGGCATGCGTTTCAGTGTCACCTGTTAGATGTAAGGTGATGTTGTAGAACTGGTCTGGTGCAAGTAGTCTCATTTTAATGGTGGGGAGTGAAGTGGTGGAATGTGTCGACTAATTCACCTACTTGAGTAGTAGTTGGATCAGCCTGAAAGGGCTGGTTACTGACGGGATTTCAGTTGGGATACAGAAGATCCGTTTGGGATTTGCCGATTTTGGTCATCTGTGTCACCGACTAGTGAGATATCAGACTATCCGACGAGTATACTGTGCTGCAGTGCGATCTGTCCCGTTATACGGCTGAGACATGGTTGTTAAGAGTAGAAGGCATTGAGTGGTTACAGAGTTTTGATCAAAGATATCTTCGTTGGATTTCTTGGGTTTTATAGAATCAGTGTGTGAGCAGTGTAGAGGTCAGGCGAAAGATACTAGGCGAAACAGGCAAGTCGATTGATGAGATTGTGAAGTTATCTTAGTCGACTGAGATGGCTTTGACATGTGTTGGGCATGTCGAGCGAGTCACCGTTTACGTCGGTGTGCCGTGGTGGTGGTGGGTGGGTGGGAGTTTGGTTCAGTTGGAAGAGTGTTCAGGGTGATCGAACGCAAGACTCGACAGGAGTAGATTAAGTCCCTGATTGTTGGTCTGAGCCGTATGAGGAGGTACAGACTACCTAGCTGAGGTTCGCGAGATGAAAGGAATCAGTGGTTGAAAAGTAATTGTTGGTGACGTGGATGAAAATCACCCACTATGCCAAAGATATATTCATTCCTTGACGTCTAAAGTTTGACTATTTGTACTATCGCTTATCTTCAAATTGTGTATTCTCTTCCATAGCTTTACCCTACTTTGATGTCACTCTGTTTCTATTTATTTATTCTTTGTGTACTACTGTGAAGTGTGGCAACTTGAGGTGGATGCACTTATGTGTTAGGTTCTACGTTAATTTTGTCTCTCTGTCTGTCTGTCTATCGGATGACATTCTCTTCGAAACAAAAACTACCTCCAGAGGTATTGTTTTGGTAGCGTAGCTGTTCATTTCAAACCTGAATTCATGGTATAAGAAGTTGTGTTTTTGTTGTCTCACCTTCTTCTTTCTTTACTGATTAAGTCTCATTATTTTCCTTAAGATTGTCAATTAATACATTGAATAAAGTGAGTAATGAATGCTTTCAACCTTTTTTTAAATGGGAAAACCAAGTGAGATTCTTGTGCATCCGTCATCCACTTTCTTCTGACGTGTGTGCATGCGTCCTTGTTTGTTCAATAATGATGCATGTGTTTGGTGTATATGAAGCCTAAATTGTAAACAGTTATTGTATCAGTGTACTCTGATGAGATCACAATCTTAATTTTATTGAATAATTGTATTGTGGCGAAAATTTGTTGAGAAAGTAGAATCTTTTTCTAGTGCAAGAAACTGATGGTTTTTATAATTGTAACGGAATGTATATGCATTTTAGATTTCACTCTCGTTAAAGAATGTTGTGTTACATATATTTGCATAGTTTTGTTTGATTAAATACTCTGGTTAGTAATGGAGTATCGTTTGTGTGTCGTTGTTTTATAAAAAAAAACACAGTTAATTGGTGAGTTTAGAAGTAGTCGAGATCTGTTTATGTGTGTTTTCAGTCATGAATGAATTTCGGGTGTATAGTATTTGGTGTCCAAAGGGCTGGAGATTTGTAGCTCAGGTTGATAGTGATTTGATGGTCTATAGGCTTTGAGTAGTAGTACCGGTGGTAGAGTTTTTGCTTATGGATGCAGGCATCTGACCTTCAACCAATAGTTTATGGGTTAGAAACACATATTGTCTACTTAACTTCGAGAAACTAGATATTACTGTGTTATTTGCTGCTTATAGAAGCACATTTAAGTAGTATATGTTGTAATACCATCGGGATATGAAATTATAGTTAGTGTCTAATCATTGGAGGCTTTGAGACAAGACCCATTGGAAGGATGTACAGAAGATGAAAGAAGCGGCAACAGAAACTGAAGATCATGTCATCTCGAATGTGAAAATGTAGAAACTATTTGCATGAAACGCCTTGAATGTGAGGTTTTAGTATTTCATAAATACTTATTTTAGTTTCTCAACAAAAAACTCCCTTAGTTCACAACGCTCTTGTTTTTTTTACAGTATTATTAAATCTCACACAGTAATTAAGGTTCATAGTCCAAAGCACAAACGTTTTTGCCATCCGAATGTAAATTATTACTCTAGGACTGGAAAATTGTCTAACAATAGTGAGTTTGTGCGTGCTCTGACCACTTCACTTGCCTGGGAAGTCGGATCAGCCCTGGTGAGTCAGTGGCCGGTTAAATCTCTGCACAGATATACAAGGCTCGATTAGCTTTCGTCAACTTACACCATTTATAGTGCCGCCGTTATATCTGATTGTCAAGTGTACCGCAGTGTAGTTTTCTCTGTCCTCTTAATTGCTTGTGAAACATGGCCATCAAAAGTAGAGGTCATGAGAAGGCTTTTAGTGTTTGATCATCGTGTTGTGATCTCATCGCGTCAATGACATGCAAGTCAGGTGTAGAGTTTTTGGAAGGAGAGTAAAGTCATTTCAGGAGGTTGTGAACCTTCATCGACCGTGGTGGGTGGGGCATGTGCTACACGCGTTTATTCGTCATCTTCCACACCGCAAAATGTCGATTGAAGTAGGTTTATTCTGGAAAAATGTTTAGGGCGACCAGGATAAAGCATGGCAACAAGCAAACAAGTTGTATGAGTTTGGGTAAACCTTTAAATTTTCGATGAAAAAAACACATTCAACTTCATTCTATTTAACCAACTTACGTGATAATTTCTCTCTGTATACTTGTACTCAGAGTAGGTGGTTCGAAATACAAACTTGTAACCCATTGGTTTTATAAGTTAATTGCATAGATCACTATGGAACAACTTCACACTTGTGTGTGTATCATTTTAGCGTATTCTTATCCCTTTCGTGGCCAGATACACATTTCAGATAATTGACAATTGTAGCTACTTTGTGACAGGTTAGTGTCGTTTACTTCTGAGAGATATCATAACCGATTAAAACTCTTATCATAATCTTTTGATTATTGACGATATACACTAACAGTCTTTATTTTGTTAATCTCCATACAGCTATGGTGCAGTTACAATAATCTGCAGTTATTATGTCACGATGTCGTGCAGATTAGCCCTACGGGGAAGTACCATTTTACATATGTATGTATTTATCTCATTTATCGTTAGTAACTGCGTTGTAAACTTTGATGATGGATATCTCTTAATAAACAATATTTGACCTGTTTATCGAGGCTTGTTGTACAGGATTTTGAGAACCATGGAAAATTATCTGGTGATTCCATTCTAAAGTTATTTACTTCCAGTGTAATCGACTGACATCATTCGGAAAAATATTGTAAGTTTGGGAGAACTGGACAGCTGTTTCACCCTATTATGAGACTCCTCAACAGTACGCACTCATGACTCCCCTGAGGATCGAACCCAGGACCTTTAGGTTTTCGTTCACCCTCAAGGTGGTGATGTTAACTACAAAACCAGATTACGACTTGACTTGTGGTTATATGAAGATCTTCTACCAAACCTTTAACATTCCTTATTTTACACCAACCTCATAACATCCCCATAAGTTACTCAAAAAGATTTTTATTCATCTCCACAGTAAAATTGCTTCATGTAGGCTACAGAAATGTACAGTATCACTGAAATGAAACTACTCATCAAATGCTATTGTATTTAACTTTCGCGTATTAGAAAGAAGTCGAACTTCTCCACTCCTGAACTGTTTCCAGTTTTTTCCCTGCACAACTTTTTATTTCAATGTTCGATAATAATGCATAATGCTGAGGTATGGATACTTTCTATTTGATTATTTCTTCTTTGAAAGTACCAGCTACCTGGATAGATATTAAGATAGTCAATGATTCCAGATGCATGTTTGAAATCCTGTCCGGTTACAATTACTTCTCCGTTCTTGAAAATAATGGAGAAGCTAATAATGCCTGTGTTTGAACCCAGTCAATTTGCATATAAAAGCATCGATACCACTACTGTCTTACATGACAATATTGCTGATAATCTTGATCCAAATGTCAAGTACGTCAGGTATGTCTTTCTAGACTATACTTCAGGATTCGATTTTGTCCCAAGACCTCTTTTACTGGGAAAGCTAGCTGGGACTTATACTGTGTCCTGGATAATCAGTTGACTTTATTTCTATTTCTTTGGAAGGAAACAATTTACTGTTTACAGAGAGAGAGGCTTCACCTCATTACTTACTGAAACTGGTGTTCCCCAAGGTTCCATCCTTTTCTCCAGTCTTTTCATTTCTTTCTGTATGAGATATTATCTTCAGCTGGTATCAATTTTATCAAATATGCTGATGATCTGACAGTTTCCATACCTGTCTCCTCTTCAATTGATTGTTCCCAACTGAGTAGTTTTCTATCTACTGCTAGACGATAGTCCTCCATCAATGGTCTTGTGCTTAATTCTTCAAAATGTCAGACTAAACTTTAGTTCCAGACCTATGTAAACTGCTTAGTCTCTCATGATTCCTGTTCTATTTATAGTTGTGCACCAGAGAATGTTACAAGTGTGATTTACCTCTGTGTGTTTCTCTCCGGCCCTTTCATGATCCTTCCATATCTCACTGATTCCCAAAAGAGTTTTCCGCCTAACTTTCTATATAAGGAAACTGAGAGTATCTGGTATAACTCAGTCTTTCCTTTTGTGTTTTATAATCTCCTGAATCTTGCCTGTTCTCCTCTATCGTTTCCCTTCATTCTTTCCTGGGTTGCTGAGAAAAGACTATGTTGTATTGCGTAGAACTTTGAAGATTGTCAGCAGAACTAGTGGTGTACCACTAAACCTTCTAAATGAAACTGATGTGGGCATGCATCTTAACACATGTAAAAACATCTGGTAGGAGTTATTTATCAGATGACCAGCATTCTCTTCACTCAAACCTCTCTGTATATCTGTCCTCAGGAAAGACTAGGAGCAATCATTCCAGGCTTCATGCACATACTACTTATTATATATACAAACTCTATAATGCCGTATTTAGCTCATATCTTAGACAAGGAAGAAAGTGTTAGAAATGAATTAACTAATCAACTTCTGTTTTGAAAGCAAACTAATTGAAGATTACACAGCTTGGTGTTATTTAGGTATTATGAGTCTGATTGCTAATATGACTGTTTACCTAAGTTAACCCTGCATTTTCAAGAAAGTTGTACATGGAGTATATATTACTCTGATCTTTTATATGCAATTTCTACTTATTTCATCGTATGATGTTTACCTATACACTGTTTCCATCCAATTCATGTTAGATGACATGCTAAAAATTCTATCGAGTATTTCCGAAATATCCTTAAGAATAAAGCCATTATTATTATTATTATTATTATTATTATTATTATTATTATTATTGACGATGGTGATATAGCTTCCTCAAGACTGTAGCTAGTAGTTGCATGATTATAACATTTTCTTGTCTTTAGATATTTACTTAAATTAATCCATTTTAAAATGTTTTCCAGAGATTGTTTACTGTTTCTTAAAACCAAATAGTCACTGAGTAACTGTTTTGTATCTTGTTTTCAGCCGGAAAAGTCTGCTTTGCTACCGTTCACAAGCAGCAGTGATGATTTAATCCCCTTGACGTCAGCCGCATTCTCACCTACATCTGTACACAATATTAAGACATCCAAAGATAATGATACTAATAATAGCAATTTAGAAGTGATCCCTTCCTCATATCCTAGCAGTTATTCCCCGACAGAAGTCAATTATGATCATGTTACCGATAAACGTGACTATAACACTAGTCATACAATTACTCCTCCACAATCGATTACTTCAAATCATGAAGACCAGAATAGTCAACGACCTCATAAACAACGTCGTTACCCTCATCATCGTCATGTGAATCGTAATTCCTTCAACCGTCATAGTACATTAAGGCGATCACTTGGCGGTGTAACTATCCTATCCTACGCTAATACTTCTCATAAATACTCATCTGATTCCGATGTATCACAGAAAATTGATGTTAGTAGTGAAAAGACAAATGGAAGAGAAGTGATAGTGATAAAAAACGATGCTAAACTGACTGATTATCTATCATCACCATCAAGGACAAGCGAGTCAATAAATAATTCCAGTGATACTGTTAATTATCAACGGTATGTATTTCGGATATCAGATTTACCGGCATGGGAAGATTTAGGTTTCTTATTAAAACCATTTTCATCAAATCGAAAAATCAAACCAAAGTGGGTTTTTATCAGTTTTATTTGTTGTGATTAACTTTTTATGTATTGGTAAACTGAAGGGAAGCATGATGTATGTGACTGAGTTGTTAGAAAGAGCCATGAATGATTGGCCTACGTAAATGAACTTCCAGTCAGTGATTCATGACTTCGAATTTCACACCAGCTATCGACGTGTTTTTTTTTTCTCGCACTCAGCGATCTTATGCACATCCATGCAGCAGGCAATAAGCCACACACCTATTGTTTGAAGGCTGGTGATACTACGTAGCTGAGAAAACCTTGGTAATTGTAACGGGGTTCGAACCTGTGACCCATTTGTTGGTAGTTATCTCCCTAGATAAATGAGCCACAGCTTCATCGATATGTAAACGATCATGGAGTACCATTGAGCATCACATATTAAGTATAACTCGTGACTCTCATGCATAAAATCCTATGTGGTTAGTTAGTTGAACTCTCTGGGGACAACCACTATCAGAATGAAATGTTTACCACTGGCTGACTGCTTCATTCACTCTACCCCTATCTTATTAACCTCACTCATTGTCATAAGAAGTCAGACAGACAGAAACGAATCGGTGTAGAAATTGATACAGGAGTGCATTAGTTCAATTTACCACACTTCACAGTAGCATATGCAAGAAGTGGATAGCCAAGTGATATTAAAGTAGATAAAGTCAGTAAAAGGGGATCGAATAAATGAATAAAGGCTAACAAAACGTTTATGACTTTGAGGATAACAAACTATACATTTATGTCACCGACAGCCTCCAAACATTCTTTCTTATTATCAATTTGACTATCTGAGATAGCTGTGGCTTGGCAGACTTGTACTGATACTGTGTGATGATTGAAGGTTATATGAAAATTTGATCAGCTGGAGGATTCGAACCAGTAACCACCGAGTTTTCTACCTGGCGCCGTACCAACTGAGCTACAAGACTGACTGTTAACCAGATTTTTATTTCACTTTAATCACCAAAGTTGAAGCGAATGGGGTCGTTGATTGATTCCTATTATCTAAAGGATCTCAGGCAGATAGTCTATATACTTAAGTTGGAAGAGAACTAAGTTCCAAATAAAATGAATTAACTTCTTGAAAGACTGATATCTGTTGGATACGACATTGACCACCACTTCTCTCAGGAACGTTACAGCATAAAATATCAGATACTTTCAGTTATTTTCGAAAATAGTTGTAAAAATGCTTAGATAATATAGTATGAAACTGTAATTGGCATTAACGAACTAGTAGGGTACTTCTAGCTGGTTTTCTTGGCTGATTTCAGTTTTAGGAATGTTCAGTGGACAGAGGAGATCAGCAAGTTCATGAATACTTGTATCAAGACGACATAAGAATTTCGTAAATAAAAGAAAAGATACAAACCTTCATTTGCCTACAGTTTATACTAATAGCCAGGCATACATTTTATCGTTATTATTGCCAGGACTGAGTAGATCAGTTCACTTTGATATATCACGCGCGTCCACATTGCCTTTGAGTGTATCTTGATAATGCAGCAATAACTAATCAACTAGTCTGAATGAGAATACCATTTACCGGAATGGTAGTGCATTCAGATAGAGGTAGAATCTTGAATGTGTCCCATTCTGCTTGGAACTCGTCATCTGAATGTACCACCATTCCAGTAAACGGTATTCTCATATATATCAATTCTCTTTATTACTAAATTGATAAGTTAATCGTCAGTGGAAATCGCCCACGAAAACTGGTGAGGGGTAAATCTCTATACTGAATACTACCTTGAAATAAACAAAATCCCCATTAGCTTCAAACTAAATTACTATATAGTGGTCATTATTGATATGGGTCGAGATGGATATCCCGAAGTTCTAGTGAGAAATCATTACCTATGGGCTCAACTAGTTGGAAGTAAGGTGGATGCCAACTGAAGATTTTGGTAGGTAGTCGTACTTACTATATTGTGAATTCACAAATGTAGAAAATTGTGGGCCATTGAACTATGACCCAGTGTCGGAGTACCTACGGCGTTCGCCACGAGTCCTGAGTTTGATCCATGGCAATATCATGGTTGCATACTTCCACGGAGTCCTATACTAGGACGAAGCAGATGTTCGTTGCCTCCCTTCCCAGGTTTTTAAATGGTTTTCCGACTAATGTTAGTACGTGATGAATACTACCTTAAAATAAACTAATCCCCCTTTTCTTTCCTAAACATCCTGCTGTGCACAAATGCTGTTTCACTCGCTCTTCACTGTCCAACTGTAACTAAATATACTAATAAAGATGTAATCAGTTCCCTCTCTCTCCCATCGCTTAAGTAAATTTAACCAAAGTATATACCTTTGTTTCATGCCATATGTTTCATTTCAGTATTAATAATATTTCAAAAAAACAAACAACAACACTTATCATTTTCAAAACTAATTTCTAGTTATTTTATTCTGAGCTGTTCTTCTAAATTTGTCATTCAACCAGCTAAACCGACCTATCATATGTGTTTTTTTTCATTCCGTTTCACTTTTTTTTGTGTCTTCTTACTATAGGTTTAAAGGATTTCGACTTGCAAATAAATCTGCTTGCACTAGACAATTTCCTCATTTATACTACAATGGTTATAATAATATACCGTTTAGATCTGGAGATATCATCGTCAGTGTAAATCATCATAAATTGTCGAATGTATCTGAGGCAGAGTGAGTTGTTCATATCTTTCAACTTGTTCACTTCACATTTTGTATACTATTCTAATATTTGAGTCCTAGATTAAAAGTATTTAAAGTGGGATTGACTTTGACTGACTTATTTGTAGTAATCTATTCACACTTTTTTCTAAGTCGATTTGTGAAATGTTACATTACACTTTGATTGCCATTACTTTCATATGGATCGGATTGAAATCCACTCAGCAACGTTGTGCACATTCATGTAATGGGAAATGCTCTACACACTTATCGTGTGTAAGGGTTAGCTATACTACCTGGCTGGCCAACCTTCCGTAGGTGGAGCGGTGTTTGAAACCGAGACCCATTGGTTGTAAGTCAGCTGCCTAAACCAATGAGTCACAACTCCACTTACTTTCATACTGTTACCCGTATATGAAGGAACAACTGAGTAGTAGTTATCTAGGCTGGTTAGCTCGGGCGGGGTGGAGATACGTCTACACATTATGATTATATTCATTGTCATATCACTCTGCATTGCTATTTCATTCTTTCTTGTCCTGTTTTCGTGACTTTCTACCACTTCGACTACATTCCTCCTTCATCATCTTGGTATCTGTATCCCCCAGTAACAATATCGAAATTATTCAGAAAGGCTTTAGGTATTATAAAAAACGTCTCATAGCAGAGCCTCTTCACTTAAAGTGGAATCAAAATCGTCGAAATAGGAATGAGGGAATAAAACGTAATTTGACCTAATCTCAGCCCACCCCACATACTAACATAACCAGCATATATAAGAACTGTCAACGCACGTGTACATAAAAATCTCAATTTGTAATCCATACACTCTTCACACGCAGCACACTACATATGAGTATCATCTTTTTTCAACAGTTTAACAACACAGAACCACTCATTTCAAAGAACACTTATCAAGTTATCAACAAGCTTAGGGGATATTGTAAGTTCCGGTTTACCATAACTTTGATAATGCTGTCAGTTGAAACAAATTTATTTTGTTTTACATTCATTGGGAAATAAAAATACCAAAATACTGAGTATCGTTTACCCAATGTCCAAATTTTTTCAAACCATCGAATTCAAACTTAGTTTGAATGTCTAAACAACCCTGCATATTTCTCTGTCAGGCGAAGGAATATCGCTTGATGAGGTCGTGAACCCTCATAGACTGAGATGGTTTGGATATGTACTTTGCATGCCGAGCCACCACCTACTTTGACGTGCCATGTTACGGGAAGTTGGGTTAGGTTGAAAAGAAGGATTCAGGATGACCAAATGAAGACCTGGCACCAGTGGATGAATTATCTGACTGTTCATCTGAGCTATGCGGGGAGATGTAAAATGACTGACTGGGGTCCCCGAGATGAAAGGAATCAGTGGTTGAGGACTGACTGTTGGTGACGTGGCTGAAAATCCCTCACAATGTGCAGATGTATTCACTCCTTGACATCTAAAGCTGGAATATTTGCACTAATCGTTATCTTCAGATTGTTTATTCTCTCATCCAACTTTGTCTACTTTGATATCACTACTTTTTCATCCCCCTATTCCTTGTATCCTACCGTGGCAACTTTGATATGATGGACTTATCTGCGAAGTTCCACATTGATTTTTTCTGTCTGTCTCTCATCTTGGCGCCTTCTTGCTTGATGTACTGATATAAGGTATGGCGACTTTGACTGTTACAATGGAGTAGTGCTGGGATGCAGGTTGAAAAAATTCTGTTCATACTCAGTGATAGTTTCCGTCTGCAGAGTGTGTGGATAATCTCAAAAAGGTATAAAGAAGTTTAGTATCAGTGAAAAAAGTTGGTATTTCTGGTAATTCCCTTTAGAAATAAGTTTTCTGAACTTCAATGGTCGTTGCATTTATTGTCATCATGCTCACCACCTATCTGTTATTTATTAGTGGTTACGCGCAATCTAGGTTGCCTTTACATAGGGCAAACTATGGTGTTGTTCCTTAAGGCTAATGACTAGAATCTGATTTGAATCTAGATTGTCATTTATTTCCTGTTTATGGCCGTCATAGTTAACCAATCAGGTCCATTTTAAGTATTTCAGTCACTAACCGACCACTTACTCCATGAATATGATGTGATTCGAGGTAGAGGGTTATTCCTTTTGTAGAGGATACACTATCTCCTTTTCAAGCGAAATTCTCTTTCAACTCAAGTGAAATTAATATTTAATAATCGATCAAGTATTGCGATCAACACATCTTTACTTGTTCACAAATATATTAGCTAATAAACAAACTAATTGGATATTGATTCAGCCACATTCTTAGCAAATTTCAGTCAATCCTACCACTTCTTATTCGCCTTTTGTTTTCAGTACTACAGAAAAGAACACGAAATGGGTATGAGAAGACTTCAGGTGTGTTTGACCACCGTTACCTTCGTAGCATAGGCCGTGTGTCATGGTGCCATCACATGAGTAACACTGAAGTCAGGTGTAGAGTTCTAAGCAGGAGGTGGAAGTCAGTTGATCTAGTTGTGAACCTCCACCGACTGAGCTGGCCAGGACATGTGTTACGCATGCGTAGTCACTGTTAGCTAGAGTGGGTTCAGGCTGGAAAAAGACTCTAGGGAAACAAACTCAAACATAGCATCAGACATGTAGGGAGTTCCAAACTAGCCACTTGAGCACAAAAACCAGCGGTTGGAGGCTTTAGATGATTTAGCTCAGAATCAATGTCAGTGGCGCAGATATATACACACATTATCCTCATGCTAATCACTATGCTGAATTCAGCCTTTTCTCATTCCTCCTTATTCTTTTTTACTGCTTTTGAGATATGGCAACTTGAACTGTTGTGCAGTAGGATCTGGTCCTATGTTGATGATGATCGTGATGACGACACGAAATGGTTTGCCACAGTAGTGGGTAACCGGCATAACTGTCTAGTCCTTAGCACTAACCACTGATGGGAACGTAGGTTGAACAGGAGGCTTCTTCTCAATCAGCTTTCACCATCTAACCCCAAAATGTAAATTAAAGTGGTCCAGCAGGATGTGTCTGCAGTGTTTTACATGAAGTTCATGCTATTCATTTGTTTTTTCAGTTATTGACAAACACATACGACATTCAAGACTTATCGTTTCAAAAGAATAATGTGCCCTTAATCTAGATGTTCTCAAAAACACGCAGTCTGTGGTGAAAAATCTCATCATAGTTTCCTATGGAGACCCAAATATTCAGATTGCGTATTATGATCTTCTACCGGACATCACAATTGGTGTCAGGGTTACCAGCATCAAGCTTCATGTAATATACTACTGTCTGAAATTGGTAGTGCTCGGTCACTAACACTGATCCGCTGAACACTTTTTAAAATTTTATTTCGAAATTAATTATCTTGCATATTTGTTTTCATCTTTTCTCGCTTTATAGAGCATTACAATATGTGTATAATGCATTTACTGATGCAGAGAGACAGCATACAATTGAAATTGGCATATTAAGACCATCCTTATCAGGGAATCGATCATCTAGAAATTCTTGTATACCAACTGAACCATCTACATTACCTAGAAATTTAATGATTCGTCAAAAATCGGATTCAGGTTATTCTAATTCTATTGAAATGACTATTTCACCATCGAATCCACATCAACCTCGACGACGTACTAATCATTCATCGCCTGAAATCTCACCAGAGCTTTTATCACTTAATACAAAAGGTATGTTACATTACAATATCAATATGCCTGTTAATAGTTCATCATCCATTTTTTTAATAGTTTTGATTTATAAAGCTGCGCAAAAAAAGACCGGTGGTCTTTAAATTGTGGGAATACCGTTGCACAAATTGTGGCTGTTGTGTCTGAGTAGCCTAGTGGATAACACTTTGGCCTTTGAAGCGATGGGTGATGGGTTCAAGTCTCGGTGGAAACAGAATCACTCACTGGGCTATAGGTGCATCCAGCTGACGAGTCCTAAGTGGGACGAAACGATTGTCTTCGATTCCATGGCTAGCCACCACCTAGCGAAATAAAGGGATACCACTTGAAAATGAAAACTCACGGAATTGGTAATCATTGTCCTGAAATAAACGAATGGCATATGAACGACATATATTGAGTGGTACTTCATGTGTAGGGTTTAATTTCGCTCACGTATGTTGGAATCACCATATAAGCAATATCGAGGTCAGGTGAAGGGTACTAGGGAAGATAGGAAGGTCAATTAGTGAAGTTGTGAAGCTTCATCAACTCAAACGGCTTGGACATGTGCTGTACATGCCGAGCCACCGCCTACCTCGATGAGCCATGCTAGAAGACGTTAGATTATTTTGGAAGAAAAGGGTTTAGGGTGACCGAACTAAGACGTGGCATCAGTCAACGAATTACCTGACTGTTTATCTGAGCCGTGCGAGGAGGTGGAGACTATCTGGATGGGGTACCCGATATGGAAAAAAATCAGTGGTTGAGGACTCTTAGTGGCATAGCTGATTATCGGTCACAATAGTACAAATGTATTCACTCCTTGATGTCTTCCAAAACTCGAATGTTCGAACTAACTCCTACACACCTTTGTCTACTTCTATATCAATCTTTTTTGTGCACTTGTTCTTGCAAGGTATTGAGAAGTGTAGGAAGTTGAGGTGATGCACTTGTGTATGAGGTTCTACGTTGATTTTATCTGTCTGTCTGTTCACGATTGCTAAAGTTTCCGTGTCTATGCTGGCCTTTTTTAACATTCTCTTAGGAGCTTTTTTAACCTTCGTTCATACTTTCACCATTCCATTATACATAACAGCATTGATTAACTCCTAGTTTCTAAACTTTGCTGATGAAATCGTTTTCATTCAGGGTTATCTTGATCGTGTAGTAATTGAATTTAATAAGCCTCAGGGTAGTCAAACCATTCAGAGCTCCTTCTCAGTTCTGATGGATAAAATGGTTAAAACTATGGTTACCTGGCTTAAAGTTGTTCTCATTGGCGTAAATACATCACGCATATTATTTCTGTCTCTGTATCTCTTTCTCTCTCTCTCGTTTACATTCAGATGGCAATAATATTAACTCTCTATTATATTAGTTGTGTATAATCTCTTTTTTAATCCAGTTTATTTCAAATAATACACGTTTCTGCCCCGACTGTATACGCTCACTCACTCACTCATGTATATCAGCTTACAACTAACCTTGAATTAAAATTCACATTTCTTCAAACTTGATCCGTACACATTCTTTCTACAGCATGCCTAACTGAAGTTTTTTTTGGTATTGTTGTTGCGCAATTGAGCTTCATTTAGGTACTCAATAATTGTTATCATGTAATTATACTTTACAAATTGTGTACTGCTCTATATCCAAGGTTGTTTTTGTGTGTGCGGTAAAACTCATATTGGAGAGTGAGGCACTGACTGTTTTCTTGCTGTGCATAGACAGACTGATTGATTAAAGTAAAACATCACGAGGTAGTTTATCACTTCAGGATGTCATGTTTCATCAAAAAGCGTCGATTGTCAGGCATCGGCACACATCGAAGAAAGAAGTCAAGTAAAAGAAAGACGATGTGAAAACATGCGACCTTCGGAGGTCACTGATTTAGAATCTTGCCACAACTCAGATGCTATTGTGTCTAGTTTCCGGGACTGAATAAAGTTCAATGAAAAGCAACCATAGGAAGCCTGTTTTTTGTCCATTAACAATTATCATCCAAATCCTGAAGAGACTCATGCTACCACAGAGGTTTGGACTGATATCATTCAGTGTCATACTCATACTCGAGTGTTATGCGTAAGTCACATATGTTGATCTCTACACCCTTAGTTCGTCCTCAACCTATACTTCTTCTTAGCACCTACAGTGTGAATAATCAACCAGATGAAGAGAGTAGTAAGATGAAGGTAGAGTTGACTGGTATACGATATGTTATTACTAAAGATTTTGAGCCGAGGAGTGAATTTGTCTTAATTACGTCATAACTGATTGTCACCTATCATATCTAAGATCGGTAATCATCCATTTCTGCTGTCTTTCGAATCGCAGTCGGTCCAAATAACTGTTGACATGTTTATGTATTATGTAAATCTTTATCATGTGGAGCTGTGACTTATTGGTTTAGGGAGATGGCTTTCAACCAATGGGTCATGGGTTCGAGGCCAGCTGCACCTATTGAGATTCGGGCAGACAGCCACGTAGTATCACTACTCCTCACGCAATAAGTGTGGCACACTACCTACTGCATGATTGCGCACAATGCTGATGAGTGAACTTCATTCATCCATTATCTTTCACACTTTGTAAACATGTCAATGACTCCGCCTTTATGACCTCTCGTACGTTTTTCTTAACGCCTTTTGTTTATTGAGTAGATTTTTTCTTAGTGACTGTGTCGTTGAAACAACTGTCTGTCAGTCACAAAGATCACCATCATTCCGAACTTCCTCTCTACCTAATTTCACTCAACCATGCAGTAGTTTTCTCCCACAATAGATGTAAAAATTACCATCCTGTCGATAAAGCTATTTTATGGTTTCTGAATTGCTATCTTAACGCTTAATTAAGTTAATTTAATTCCTTTGTCGATCAGAAATTAAAAAATCACCCCATTTGTCTGCCGCCTGTCTCGCAACCTAATTCGGGTTTACCATAGGTTAAGTAAAGTTACAAATGATGCATTTAGGTGGGAATTCTAAAGACAATAAAACCCAGATTAGTTTATTGAACCACTGCACTGAATGCTTGTATTCGTTTGCGTCTACATATGTGATCTGTCATCATGGAACAGCTGTTTGTGTTGAGCATATTCAACCAATGACATTTATGTATGATTGACAGCTTCTCTAAATGTTTATGCTTTGTTAAACGTATGAAGCTGTCCTTCGTCTTTAAAGGGGATACTTATATTATAATAAGGCTTGATTTTCGTACATGATCAATTTTAGCTAATAAATTCAAACTAATTCTGTCTGACGTCAAATCCTAAGTAATCTATCAAAATGAATTGAGAGGTAGTTACCACTGCAACAGTGAACGAAATCATGGAATATAAGGTTGTGATGAAAAAAGTGTCGTCCTGCTCCGAATACTGCTTTGTCCTTTGGATCAGACACACAGACAGACAATCGACGTAGAACCTCATACACAAGTGCATCACCTCAACTTCCTACACTTCTTAATACCTTACAAAGAGCAAGTGGACAGAAAAGACTGATATCAAAGTAGACAAAGGTGTGTGGGAAGTGAGGGAATTCAACAATTAGAGTTAGTCCGAACATCGAGTTTTGGAAGACATCGAGGAGTGAATACACCTGTACTATTGTGACCGTTAATCACCCATGTCACCTAGAGTTCTCAAGCACTGATTCCTTTCATCTCTGGGACCCCAGTAATGTAGTCTACGTCTCCGCACGCGACTCAGACCAACATTCTGGTCATCCTGAATTCTTTCAAAATAATCCAACGTCTTCTAGCATGATATATCGAAGTAAGTGGTGGCTTGGCATGCCCAGCACACTTCCAAGTCACTTCGATCGATAAAGGTTCGAAACCTGTATCGATTCTGTGAGGATAAAAATTTGGAACTACAATTTCTGAGATGAACATAATATAGTGTCTGTTTCCATTGAGTGACATATTTGATGTCAGACTACCATTGTTCCACTGTATTCGTTTGGATATCTACTTGGACTACTGATCGTCAGAAATGTCCACTTTCTCCAATTTTATCTAATTCTGTCATAGGCATACTTATGAAGGTCTGTCTCATCTTGACTGATTGACTTGCAACGATTGGCCTCCTTAACATAAGCGTAAAACTTGGGCACTCTGATTCAGTATAATTCCATGTTATATTGTTTATTCGATTTAGTACACAGTGATGTTTCGAGTAGAGTTTGTGAATGAATTTAATGGCCTCCCCAGCAGCTGCTGAAATGACCAACCAGGTTTCGGTATATAGGCTGGGAAGGTAGTTTCTCATAAAGTATAGAAACGTAATTGGCTACCTCAGCAGTTGTTCGGATTATCTTCAAAGTCACTTGAATTTATTGATTTGGTTAGAGCAATAAATTATGCTGGAAACGTTATCCAGTAAATAATAGTGTGTGATATACCAAAGAAACCATCCAATATGAATTCATCTTACTGGAAATTCTTTGACTGAACTTAGGGTAATCATTTTAAGTGAAAAGGCTAGCAGAACGAAGAGTTTAGACATTTTACCTTAGAGATTAGTCTATTTGGATGTACACTCTGGTGATAGAGAGTGGATCGTTTGAATTCTTTGACCATCTCATTTACCTGTGAAGTTGCACCAGCACTGGTGTGTCAGTATTTCGACTAAATCCTACGAGTGAACCGCAGATGCATCCATACATTATCTCCATTCAAATGGTGATACAATGTTTTCTTACTCTCTTTACTGTTTTCGTACCTCACTATTTCTTCGCTTTCAACAATGTTGTGTTCACTATTTTGTCCTTCCAGTTGTGTTGCCAGTTACCTTCATATATCTGTGCCAACTGTGCAACGTTGACTGCTAGGCATCAGTATCGCATTGTATGGTAATGATCCTTATCTGTGTATTCTATACGGTCATGTCCACGTTGTTATTACCACAACACGATAGTAGTTAATTCTTTTAATTTAGACACTAGACAGACGTTTTGATAACATCAATCACCATGACTAAGCATTCAGAAGAAATGTGTGGTGTTTCAGTGCAGTGGTTGTGATTAGTGCATTATATGAGTTATAGTCTAGTCTCAATGAGTACATTGGTACTAAATTATATTATATATCATTCATTCATTCATTATTATTATTATTATTATTATTATTATTTGTCCCTTGGGTTCCTAGTAGAACATAGGACTTCAGTAGCACGTCTCCATTTCACTCTCTTCTCTGCAGTCTTTTGAATATGGCTCCACGTCTGCTCAGAAGTTTTCATTTCTTCCTCACACGATCTCCTCCATGTCATCCTTAGCTGGGACGCCCAACTGCAATAGTGGTGTGAGGGTGTCTGCTGCTGTCTCCGAGTCTGTTTTCACTTGTTCTGGTGGAATCCATCTGGTCCTGCTGCTTTCTCGGATTCCAGCGACTTTATGGCGTTCCGGACTTGACTTTTGTTGGAGGGCCTGTGTTCGTTGGTAATTCTACCGTTGCTGGTGGTATTTTTGGACGAGTTGCAATTGCTGCTGGTGGTGGTGGTCGATTGAAGAGTTTTTTGAAGTGGTCAGTCCATTGTTTCTTTTGTTTCTCCTCTTTGGTAACTAGGTTCCCTTCACTATCTTTCATTGGTTTCGTCTGCGTTGATCTCTTCCCGGATAGTAACCCGGTTATTTGATATTATGTTGTCAGGTATCTATCTCTCCTACTAGCAGCCTATTCTGCTTCACTTGCCAATGTGTCGTAGAAGTGTTTTTTGTCTTTACGCGCACTCTTCTTCACTTCTTTGCCCAGTTTAGTGTTTTATAAGTTGTTTCCATTTCCTCTTTTCGTTGTGCATCCTAGTACTGGTTCATCTTCTGCTTCACCATCACCATCTTCCTCTCGTCTATCAGCTTCCGTGTATCCGTGGAGATCCACCCCTTGTTTTGTCGCTTCTTCTTCCTTCCTAACATGGTTATGCAGGTTTCCTTCCACATAGCTTCCAAAGAGTTCCAGTGTTCTTCCACACAGGTTTCCTCGGGATGTTCCTTAATGTCTCCCATTTTTTCTTGGTGACCATCTGACGTGATGTCCTTTGAAGTTTCGTCCTTCAGTTGAGTTTCTTTTCTGGGTGTTGAACTTCAACTGTGACCTGTCATCAAATACTGTGAAGAATTCAACTTGATTTTGAAGGTAGGTTCCTTGCACTAGATAGTGAATGGTGTGAACCTTCATTTGCTCGCCTTCTTGATCTGATGTTGTGTCCAGTAGGCTTCGTCTCCACTTTTTTCAGATTGGATGAAGTTGATCTGATTTTTAGTTTAGTGTGTCCACCTGCTGAAATCAAATCCACGTCTTTTTGTGAATATCCTTGTGTTTTTTACACACTGTCTGACTCCAATCACCAAATCAAGAAATGCGCAGAAGTCTGCAAACAGTTCTCCATTCTCATTCATCATTTCACCGAGGGCTTCTCGACCCGTGATGAGTTCTCTTCTTGTGTTGTTTGCTCCCAGTTTGGCATTCATGTCACCCATTAGAGTATTGATATCGCCATTTGAGTTGGGGTCTTGTCCAGTACTGATTGTAGTTGTCTATAGAATTCCTACTTCTTCTCTTCATCTGCATTATTTGTAGTTGCATAGTGTAGCGTTGTATGATTGTGAATTTCCTTCCTTTTGATTTGAATATTGGTGTCATGATCAGGATCTCGGAGGAGATTGGTTCCCAATGCATGGAAGACAGCTTTCGACGCTCCTGGGGACATCGTGATGGCCACTTCGTTGTTGTTATCTGGGTGAGAATATCAGATTAGATTATTGACTCTCCAGTTGACAGTTTGGAGAGTCAGCTTGCATTCTATCTCCTTTCTCAGATTCCCAGCCCGGCACTTCTACGCGATACCTTCTCATGTCTTTGGCAATCTGTGCGGCCTTGGTTAGTTGAAACATTGTTTGGACATTCCATGTCCCCATTCTCACTTTCGCTGTCATCGAGACAAGCGAAGGCACATCGACCGACTGGCTTCGCGAAGGCTTTCACGAACTGGCGTTATTTCGTCTTTCTGATTCCAGCGAGGAACAAGTTTATTTTTATTTTTAATGTTTTCTTTGTGCTTTGAAGTTTTTTTAGCGATTGAATTGGTTTTGTGAGGTAGGGTTGTTGGTTCTATGCTCAACCTTCCCTCTTTACCTGGGCTTAGGACCGGCTAGGAACTAGTGGACTAGTTAACTAGGTGAGGTTATATATCATTTATATTATATATTATTATGTCATTACATATATATGCTATATGATGTTATAATATAGTACGATATGACGTGATAATCTAGTGTATAATATGTGTATATATCAATGTATAATAATATGATGTATAGTATAAAATATAATACAACATGTAATATATATATATATTTATATATATATATATATATATAATATTATATTATATTGTTATTGTTACTGAATTATAGTATCGGTTCTCAGTAAGTATATGAATCAAGCTAATTGAATAGTGGTTAAAACTATCACAGGTATGGGTGTTAAGTCTAGTCTCTGTGACACCTTAGAGTTATTTATCACGAAAACAATGTTTAATGAGAACTGGTTTTTTCTATAGAATTGTGCTTTGAAGCATATTTTTTTGGCTGGTATATTCACTCCAACTCAATTCTTGCTTATTCATAGTCATTTACTGACTAAATATACTGCATACCTTTTTCTTTTTGGTTGATTTCTTCTTTTTTCATAATATTAAATTCAAGGAAGTGGGGAAAACAACAACCGAATAATGAGAAATACAAAACTATCCAGTCTGCATCGTTTGAGTCTAATGGATTATCCTGATTCACCTCACCTATCCACATCATCACCTCGAATTCTTTCAATTGACAAGTTTACTACTACCCCTACCACTGGTGGTGACGCGAACAGTTATGGTGGTATTGGTTACCGTAACAGTATTAATACAGCAACATTGGCTTTATCATTGTCCAGTAATCTGACAGAGAATGGATTTATTACAATACGCCGACCTAAACATCCTACGAGTTTAGGAACAGTGGATAGTGGTCGACATTCTATCAGCAGTGCAACTGAGTCCATTCCTCCCTTAGTAGAATTAAAAAGTCATCCAAAGTTATTTCACCGAAAATTGCAATTAGTGACGCGTTGAAGGTATTAGTAGTACTGCTGGTACTGGTGAAAACTCTGGCAGTAATCTTTCCAATTCGCGTACACTCACTCCACATATGGAAGAAGTAAAGTCGCCGTGTATTTCAAGATCTTTGAATGTAGTAAGTTGCATGTTATATTGCTTTGTTGTGTTTATGGCCCTGTCACCTCTTGTCAGAAATCATATTCCTTAATATTTATGTCTACATTTGTCGATTCCTTTTAACTTTACTTAGTCATATAGAAGTTTACGACTTATGGATGTCCGGTTGATTGATTTACCATTACTGCTTCAAAGGTAAGGCTCATAATTCACCAACTCTCCCTTGTGGTCTATTTTAGTCTTCATTAACGCTAATTTCTGCAGTGTATCTTCCTGAAAAATTGCTTTCTACGAGAGAATAAGTTAGCTATTTTAGCAAGTGTTGATCACATCATCTGCAGTCGGTTCAAATTTATGGATTTCTCTTACTCGTCTCTTTCATATCACTCATGATTTCGAACAGGTGGCATTTTCTTGTCCGAACATATTAGTTATTCTGTTGCTGGTTGCTGGAGAGCAACCAATTCCACGTTTTCCAGTCCTGAATGTTGACCGAATTCTATCCATCACTTCGCAATGAGGCCATCAAGCTAGGAGGCTGATCATCGCGGTGCACTTTGATGGATGTTAGTTGCTGCAGGTAACCGACAGGAATCCCGACTTCATGTAAGTTCCAGGCTTGTTGGCAGTCATCGGCAAGGGCTGTTTGCAACCTCGAACGAAGTGATGTCACCGCTGGGATCCGAGCCCGCATCATTCAGTAATACAGTCAGCTACGTTACCGCTGAGCTATTCGGACGACGATTGACCTCCTGTAGGACTGGATTTGATACACTGATTAATCACTTTGAACAGCAACCAATTTTATGTTGTCTAGTACTGATTGCTGACTGAATGTTGGGATCTGAGATGTGACATCAGTTCCGTCGAGGTTGGAGATACGCATTCCTGACGAGTGCTAACTAGCCAAAAAATAGGTCGGGTAAGGCTTCCTGGTGATCGCCTTCAACCAACTAATATCCATGAAAATGTATCTCGATGATGAACCTTCTAGCTTGGTGTTCACATTGCAAAATGATCGATAGGATTTCATCAGCACTCAGGACTAGACAACACTGAATTGCTCTGCAGTGACTAATGAATGAACATTTTATTTCTACGGAGAAAGGTAACATCGGTATCTCACAGCCCAAACTGAATGTATGGCAAACACTAATTCTGACCTCCAATTTCTAATCAACGTACCACTTATTTCAACTGGCTCAACTATTCTTTTTGATTATTGCTCGTATATCCGCGTATAGTTATAAAGTTGGTTGTTAATTGTTTGTTCTCTGAACTTTGAAGTTTGTTCCTGGATGTTTTGTTACCAGATTAGGTGACTTCATCTGCATCTGCTTCATGTATAGTTTACCTAACTAACCATTATGGTGGGTGTGACCATGACGCGTAATACACACTTTATCTATTATCTCACTACCCATATATTACATAAGTAAAAAGTTATAAGCTTCTTTTTAGCCGTTTGACTGAAGCGTTGTGATTTGGCATCTGATTGTTAATGACACCCACTATGATAAATTGATTGGTAATGCATCATATAGTGAGTGGGTGAACATTTTACTGTATCCGATGAGGTGTGCTCTAGAATAATAATAATACTATTTTCCGTGGTAAATTAACATGTTTCCGATTGCGTAACATTTAACTTCTATTAATAAGTACTTGAGCCTATAGTTTTGAGCGTTTCTTTCAGCATGATATTTCAAAGACCCGCATTCAGTTATGTAAATTGTCGCCTTTTATTCTTCAGTTAACTAATTCATGATAATGTGTCGTTCTGCGAAATGGTCATATATATATATATATATATATATATATATATATATATATATATATATATATATAGAACTGCAAGCTTGGTCCTCGTTGGGGTAGAACCGGTGATTCACATATCTTTGAACTTTGTTAATCAAGAAAAGAGTACGTTGACTGATTTGACTTTATTCATGGAAAAGGCAGTTGAATGGCTTGTTTAATTAAGGGCTTAGTTACAATACTAGACGTAGAATTTTTAAAAAATCATTATACCATTGATATACAAAGTTCTGTAATAGGTATTAAACCACACCTTATGTTAATATTATATTAAGCTGGTGACGCCATTTTTGATTTCACTACTCACTCGTTTTAAGTATTGACAGTTTAATTCAATAAGATATAGAGTTCCCCGTATTAGCCGATGATTGGAGAGGAGGTTAGATTTCGTGCTTGTTGGTGGCTTGCTGGTCAGCAAAGCCATATTGCAAAATGATTGAAAGAATTCGGTCAGCAATCAGAACTAGGTTATTCTCCAGTAAGTAATCAGTGTACACAGTTGAATTCTTTGTTTTTTAGACGAGATAAAACAAAAATTAACACTAAGTGTAAATAGTATATTACTGGAACTCGTTCCTACATCCGTATATTTTTGTTCAAAACATTTTCGAGTGTATTACTCCATTCGAAAATTGAAATGCACTCACCAGCTACTTGCAAGTCCATGCAGTAACCAATGAGCCATACGTATTGTGTGACGGCTAATAATAATACCTGACTACCACCAATCCACCCCCTTAGATGGAACGGGGCTCGAACCTGTAGCTTATCGGTTGGAAGTCAAATGCCCAGATGGATGAGCTACAGTAATACTATAGTGTAGTTTGGTAACCCACCTTTCTTCCTCTTTTGATGAAAGGAAATAACTAATTTTTAAGTAAGTATTCATCATGAGCTGACATCAGTTGGAGAACCATTGAAAACCCTGTAGGACTGGACAGCTACTTAGTCCTAGCATGGGACTCTCCAGCAGTACTTATCCACGATGAGATGGTCCTTATTTCTTTCTTCTTTCAGTTGACGATATAGCGCGACGTCCATACAATGCCGTCGTTGAGTAACTGTTTTCACATCTCACTTGGTCACCACACCGGTCATTACTTCTCATTAGAACTTCAGTGACTTATTTTGAGATGAGTTTACCAATGAACACTGAGAAGTGTTTAGAAATTTGTGGGGCTTTATTAATAACTAGCGTGCTGCCGTGGAACCTAAAGGTCCTGTGTTTGTTCCGTGTTGGGATCATGGGTGTGCATCGTTGAGGAGTCCCATACTAGGAGGAAACAACTGTCCAGTACTCCCAGGTTCCAATGGTTCTCCCTTAACTGATGTCAGTTCATGATGAATACGAACCTGGAATCAATAAATAAATCCCCACTAACCTTCAAATTGAATTGTCCAGTTAACTGGTTTTTTAATTTCATGCGGTCTGAATATCCTCGTTTTCTTGTCTTCTTTTTGTAGCATATCACAATAAGTGAATTGCCTGTTGACATTATCTATACTTATCAACTTGTGTGTGCATGTGTCTGTTAGTAGACAGAGTAGACTTTATGTATGTGTATGTATGTACATTTGAAACGTTTTTGATAAAAAGTGTTTTTCTGTATAAACCTTTCATATTTTGAAGGTTTGTCAGATGAATGTGTCAACACAGTTAGCTTTACTTATGCATTCTGTTAAAATTCAAAACACTTAACTGATTCTGACAAATGTCTATAGTAGTTAATTTCAACATGGATCATACAAAAATGACAAATAATTGATTTCAGGTTGATATTCACTATGAACTAACACTGGCTGGAGAAACAATGGGAACCTGCCAGGACCGGACATTTGTTTCATCTAACAGGTCTCGTCCACAGTGCGCACCCATGACCCCCAGGGGGATCGGACCCAGAACCTTCAGGTTTCATGGCCAACATGTTACCATTAAGCTACTGGGTTGGCATCTGGTGTCCATATTTCTTACTTCTGTCAGTTTATAACAAATAATTTAAAATTCAGCATTAATTTTACGACCAACACCTCATTTTTTTTTCCAATAATCATAACTGAAACATCGATGAATTCCTATGAACAGCCAACTTTCAATGTTTATGTAATCTAATTCTAGTTTTAGTTATAGTATGATGATCGTGTTGCGTGCATCACTCACTAATGTGTTGCAATTCTTTTGTGGTACAAATATTTGATATATAACATTGACTGAACGAAGTGATATCATTTAGCAACCTTGTTCACGCTCGTTCAGTAGACGATGAGCCACAACTATTGTGTGAGAGGGCTAGTAATACCTAGCTGCCTAAACCTCAGTAGATGTAGCGGTGCTCAAACTCGTGATTTATTTGTTGAACATTATTGTCACTTTTTTTCGAGCTAGCACAAATCTCTTTCAGTTTACTGAAATCCCGTGGAAATAAGTGTTTTCAGGTGTTTGAAACCTTGATTCCTGTAAAGTATCATCGGATATTTAACTTCAATTATTTAAAAGCAAAAGATATTGTCAATTCATTCACATATATGCCTATGCAACCATGTCATGATACCGTTATGGTTTCACTTTGATTAGTATGCTTGCTTCACTGTTATCGTTCCTCTTTAACCTCCCTATAAACGTACCAATGGACATAACCCTAAATATCTCTCACTTTCAGGGATTAATCTACTCCCTGAAGGTCATCTGGTTGTCCTGAAGTATGAAAATCACATTGTCCTGGTAGATGAAGACGCTGACAAAATGCATGGTTTTCTGAATGCGTTAAACAGAAATCTGAGTATGTTTGGCATGTGTTTCGGTGTCACCTTTCAAATGTAAGATAGGACCGGTATGCAACTACTCCCAACGTAATAATAGGGAGTAGAATGATGGAATGCGTCAACCACTTCAGTTACTTGGGGAATTACGTCAGCCAGGATTGGTTGGTTGCTGACGAAGTGTCACTCCGGATATAGAAGGCCTGTTTGACGTTCTCCAAGTCGCGTCATCTGTTGCGCCAGCGAGATAAATGACTACCTGTTAACGGACGAGTATACTGCGCTGCAGTTCGTCCTATCCTGTTATACGGCTATGAGACAAGGTCGTTAGTAGTTGGAGACAGTAAGCAATTACAGGGTTTTGATCATAAGTATCTCCATAGCATTGTTCGCATGTGGTCGAATCACAATGTGAGAAACGTTGAGGTCAAGCGACCGATACTAGGCAAGACAGGCAAGTCGATTGATAAAGTTGTGAACCGTAGTCACCTAAGGTGGCTTGGACATGTGTTGCGCATGCCGAGCCGCTGCCGACCTGGACGTGCCTTGATAGAGTAAGTTGGATTAGGTTGGAAGTGTTCAAGGTGGCCAGACTGATACTTGGCACCAGTCCATGAAGTCTCGAATTGTTGCTCTCATCCATGTGGGGGAGACGTAGTCTACGTGCTTGCGGTCCTCTGAGCAAAAGGAATCAATGGTTGAGGACTTTTACTGACATGTCTGAAAATCGTCACAATGGTGCAGATGTATTTACTCCTTAGCATCCTCTGAAACTGGAATATTATGCTAACCGTTATCTGCAGATTGTTTATTCTCTTACACAACCTTGCCTTTTTTTATATCAGTTATTTTTATCCACTTTTTCTTTTCGTACCAATGTGAAGTGTGGCAAGTTGAACTACTGCAGTCGTGTGCGAGGTTCTGCTTTGGTTCTGTCTATATGCTTGCTTTTTATGCCCTATGAGGAGTGAATTCTTAGTAAGCAATTATCTGACTGCATAGTGTCATCATTCTCCATATCAATAATTCAGCATATTGTGGTCAAGTGTCTGAGAAGATATGGACTACTAGGTTCCAATCCAGTGGCTCAATGAAAACTGAAGGTCCTAGGTTCAGCCTCTGGGGAGGGTTCATGGGTGCGGACTGCCGAGAAGTCCCATACTAAAACTAACTGAAGTCAGTCTGCGATGAATACCAACCTGAAATATGACTCATTTAGGTTAGTTCTGACTCACTGCCAACCTTAGCATTCTAGATCGCGATTGTAATTGTCATGTCACTCTAATGAAATCGGTCTTCCTTTTAGTTATTCACTATGGTGCATGAAAGATAAGGCTGGTTATTTTCCTCATACAATCTACTACTGAATGAAAATCTGATCTGTGGTAGGATTTGAACTAGCAGCCTCCGGGTTAACCACCTGGTGTTCTAGCAACTGAGCTACGAGCAGCAGCTGACTGACCAGATTTTTAATTTCACTTCACTTGCCAAGGGTTTCACCCTACCACCATGTCAATTCATAATGCATATTCAAACTGGCTGCAGCCAATCAGTCTTCAACTTCAAAAGCGCAATCATTTTTAGTTGATTATTTGACTAGATCACTCTAATATATTAACCGAAAGCATCATTGACTGTGATTGTATAAATTTAATTACAAAAGGAAAAAGCCACATAGCTATTCGTAGTACGCGTGGCATAGATTCCGAATTTCTGAAAACAAGACGAACTTCTTTTTATAACACAGCACTTATGCATGTGCATAATAAACGCTGTGTTGCGTTTGTTGTGTTGAATCTACTCACTTAATCACTCCACAAGTCACGTGTGTGTGTGTGTGTATGTATGTACGTTCGACCAAGAATTTGAATTACAGTTCACACAACTGTACTATTGTCGTAAGTATCTCTCTCTCTTGGTCTGTATTATTGCAAAGTGTGAGTGCTTTCTTTGTTTCTATATCGATCTTAAATAATGATTCTTATGTATTTCGCAATATATATATATATATATATATATATATATATATATATATATAAAGCGATAAGTGGTCAGTTGGAAACAGCTTTGTGTTCTGAACTGACAGTGCTGATGATATAAGCAAGTAAGCAACGCACTTAGCCACCTTGTGCACGTACGTGATGCAGTAGACAATGAGCCACGTTTATCTTCTGAAAGCTAATGTAGTGTTACTACCTGACTGACTGTCCAAACCTTGATAGGCGAGGTAGCGATTCGGACCCGTCACTCACTGGTTGTGAAAGTCAACTGGCTAAACTAATGGACCACAGCTCCATCTGATGGTAATTTAACATTTTGTGTTCAGCGTTTAGCACAAGAAGGATAAGCTCATCACTTCTGTGAAATGAAACTGGGATATTAGTGAATTTGTCCGGGGCAATGCATTTTTCTAGTGCATGGATAGAGGCCGATATCAAAATCCACCCAAGATCGGCAAAAACACTTACAGAGTCGTGACGGCTTATTTCTGTAAGTTAGTTTGTTAGAGGCAATCAGCAGGAAGTTGGCACTTGTCAGAAAGGCGTATCTGCAAATTCCAGGGAAGTGATGTCTCCTGTGAGATTCGAACCTGCATCACTCAATGTTGTAATCAGCGACGTTACCACTGAGTTATTTGGGTCGTGACTGACTTTCTGTAGGACTCAATTACTTACATTGACTGGTCACTGGACAGCAACTAATCTCATGTCTACTTCTGAATGCAGATCGAATTCTATCGATCATTTTGTAATGTGACCACCAAGTTAGGAGGCTCGCTATCACAGTGCACGTTGATGGATGTCAGTTGGTTGGAAGCAGTCGGCAGGAATCCCTAGACCTAGGTTTCGAGCTTCTTGGCACTCATTGGCAAGGAGAATCTGCATCCTCTATGGAACTGATGTCCCCTTTGGGATTCGAACCAGCATCTTCGTGTAAGCACGCCCTAAATAATAGTTCTGTCTCAGTAGGCAATATCAACTTTTCTCCTGAGTATGTTAACCGAAGTCACTTGATACAAAAGATCGCTGAAACATTCCAAAAATGAAAACAAATCATCTGTCTAACATATGTCTGGTTTTTCATCAGCCTAACTAGTTCATACTTTTTGGTTACTTAAATGCTAGTAAAACAATGTTTCAGAAAGATATAAAGTGAATATATTTGACGGTGATAATTGATAAGATGAAAATCAAACCATGCACACTAAGAGAAGCTAAAATACGATGATTGATTTCCAGATTATTTCCAAATTGCACGGTCTACATTGACATTTCTCACAGTTTTTCAACTACCACCCAACTGTGGTATAAACACGGTTTCCGTTGGAAACCACTCAGCCGAGATAACAAGGTGCGATCTCTGACACAAAAGTGTCATGGACTAGCGGAACATACTACTACTTACTACTCAAGTTGTTTAGTAATAGTTAATCTTGGCTGAATGGTTTTCAGAGAAACCGTGTTGACACCACAGTTGGGTGGTAGTTGGAAAATTACTCGGCTGTGAGAAACGTCAACATAGACTGTACAATCTGTAAATCATCTGGCTGCACCGCTGATGATCTTGTCTCCAAATGAGCAAAATGACCGTTCGTTGTTTAGATCACTCTAACCTGGCTGACTGGCGAAATGTATATATGAATAGTTTTTTAACAAATCAAGTTGTTCAATGAAGAAAAGATAGTTGGCACACTTTTTCCGTTTTTGTAAACAATTTAATGGGATTACTGTAAAAGCTTAGTCTGGTTTACAATTTCTAACTTGCGTCAATTCGCGATGCGATAGGTATTCTTCACTGTCATCCACGTGCATGCATCTTCTCTCCGCATGACTAACCCGCCAAAAACGACAGTTTCTCACTATAGATTTATGTATGCCAAGTATATAAGCTTTTCGGGTTCTCATTGATTACAAAGTAGGTATAAGCAAATATTAGGTATTGAGGCATCACTGAAATTTCTCCACAGAATGCTATACATTATCAAGGATTTTGCTATCATATGACTTGGTTGCTGGAACAGTAAAGTAAGCTGAATGAAATGCGTAAAATTCAACTCTTAATTTGCTCATCACATCCTTTATAGCTTTGAACATTTAAGCAGTGAAGTTTCGGTTTGTTTAAATGAATAAAATCAGTTTGTCGCAGGATTACGTTGTTTATACTTGCAACTCATATTGAATTGAAGCTCACCTCTTTTATGGGACCCGAACTTGTTTTTTTTCAAAGTGGATCTGTTTTTGGCTTGTTACTCGAGCTGTGTGGCAGATAAGATACACCGTCTGGAAGAGAATTTTTTTATTGTAATGTGCCTTAAATGTTCACATACGCATGATAGTCAATCATTCAGGACCGACCTGGTATTACTGCATAAGACGCTACAAGCTGCGCCACACCGCATATATCAGCATACCAGGTTAGACGGTTTCGAAATGAAAGGAAATAAGAAGGAAAGTATTCAAAAGCAATCGAAAGTGAAAAGAGAGGAAGGAAGAAGGAAACAGTGATAACATTCGTTGTGATAATTAAATGAAAGATAATGTGTGGATACGTTTGCGCGGCTGAGATCGAGTATCACCGATATCACCCAGTCTTCAGCTATCGGTTTCACTTGTCTCGTGGACTGCAATTCCTTACATGACTGAGACCAACAATCGGAGGACTCACGAACCGATGTTACTTCTTGGTTTGAGTGCCTTTTAGCTTTTTTGTCAGACTAACAACACTTCAGTCAACATCGCGCGTTGGAGCAGATAGTGAGAATATTTGTGGAACACATGTCCCAGCCATGTGAGTCGACCAAGGTCTGCAATCTTACCAACCCACCTCCCTCTTTTGCATAAAGCTCTGTGTGGGACTATACGGAGTTGACCTCAACTTCGCACAGTACATCGAATCCAATAAACAGGATGAAAAGTACTTCCGGAACTCTACTCCTCCAATAGTAAAGTAATATCACACACATTCCTATGCTTTACTGTCATAATGTATGATTCACTATCTTCAGAGGTTATAAGGTGACATATCTAACATATGACACAATTGATTAGTCTCAACAACCGGTATATATATATATATATATATATATATATATATATATATATATATATATTAGCTCTGTAGCACTTTATTTTGTCACTGTTGTCATGTATGTGAATAAGATGGCCAGGGTTGTTATACTGTGATGAGAGCAGAGTAAATAGGGCGTATACTTAAGTATGCGTTAATATGTACACCTTGTGTCTATGTTTGTGTGTGCATAAATGCCAAAATGCCTAATAATACTGAAACATCTTTAATGGGATTTTTTCCTTCACATAGTTTCATACAGCCTATTATGATGAATCATTGCATTTAGTTTATCGCAGCGTATCTGTACTACTGGGTTGTAAGCAAGTCATCCTCATATATCACGGTAGGAAAGTCAGTTAAGTATATAGAAAACAATTGGATTAAGAATTCTTTAGAAGAACGTTTTCCTCCCATATCCAGAGCTGCTCTCATTGTCTTGTTAAACAAAGTCACAAGTGATGAGACATGATGCTTACTATATCATTGTCATTACCTGTCGAAAATCTCACATTACAGATAACTATTATGTGAGGAGCAACTTCTTAGCCGCAATACATATGAATAAAAAAGAGCAAGATGAGTTATCTTCGTAGGATTGCTCACGTTTGGTAGAATCAATGTTTGAACAATGTTGAGGTCAAGCGAAGGGTACTGGGCAAGACAGGTGTATCGATTGATGAGATTGTGGACCTCCGTCAACAGAGGTGGCTTGAACATGTACACCAATTCACCGCCTCCCTCGAGATGCTATGCTACGGGAAGCTGGGCTGGGTTTTATAAACTATTAACGTTGGTTTCATACAAGTCTGAAACATATACCACGACAAAACTCGCCAAGTTCATTTTCTAGTGTATTCCAAAACTCTATCGTCTAAGTTAATGCATAGTTCTGATAAGAGGCTAAATGATTCATTCATATGGTAGATTTTAGATGTGACCTTGAGAAGAACAATTATGCATGTAGTCAACTTATATTATGCATAAAAGTATCGATTTTTATAGAGTAAGAAATGTATTTTCGGTTTGTTCTGCTGCGTGCCAGCGATCTATCCATCTATCTTTGTACATATTGTGTATATCATCACATAACTGTAAAGTAGCTGCGTTGACAACAGTAGTATCTATCTGTTCCGAGTCAGTATACTTTTCGCATAAGTATAGCACTCTAATCTTATGAACTTATTATAGTTTCATCTATTGAGATAAAGGTGAGTTTATGTCTGAAACACACGCACACAAATGTTACATTTTAAAACTTTACATCTCAATCTCATCCATCAATTGCAAAGCCAAAGTTCAATTTATTGGTTAATTTAAATGAATGGTTTTTAATAACTACGATGCGGCAGACAAAGTTTCTGAATGTGTTGAGACTGAATGAGTGAACCACCTCTACCTATAAAGTGAGCTTAAAATTTGGGAATCACCCAGATGATTGAGACAGTTGTTGTTGCTCTGGTTAGGAGTGACTTTAAGGGTCAGCCTAGCAACTACCGAGAAAACCAATTACATTCCTCTATTCCATGAGAAATTACCTATCCTGTCGAAATTCTGAAGCATAATTAGTTATCTTAGCATTTGCCAGGGTGGCCTTTAAAGTTACTTGTCAATCAATCAAATTTCATAATTTTGACTGGGAAGGTAGTTTCTCATAGAATCGAGGATCGTAATTGGTTATCTCAGCAGTTGCTAGGGTGGCTTTTACAGACACCCTGTAAAGTCATTCAATTCAACTTGCTTGGTTGTTCAAACATCGAGTAGCTGGAGGAGGAGTAGTGGTTCAATCATCACTCTTTTTTAAAATGTAATCACATTTATCTGTCAGTCAACGAATCAGAGCGAATTCAAAGACCACTCTTGCAACAATTGAAATAACCAATTAGACTTCTCTATTTTATGACAATCTACCTTCCCAGCCGAAATGGAGAAACTGAATTGATTGTTTCTATCGTTTCTAGGGTGGCTTTCAAAGTCACCAAGAATCATACCTAACCACCCATGTTTGTGACATCTTATTGGTCAGCTATAAGTGTCTATACGCATACAGATACACGGTGTGTCAGTCCCAAAAGGTGTTCTATAAATGGATGGACTGACTTGCTACATAGACTTCTTTTTCATAAATTCACCTAATAATGGGGAGGGATTTAGCCTCTCCCAACCTGAGTGACTTTAAAGGCCACCCTAGCAATAACTGAAATAATCATCCAGGTTTCGTCATTTCGCTTAGGAAACTCGTTTTTAAGAGGAGAGAGGAACGTAATTGGTTATTTGAACAGTAGCTAGGGTGTCCTTTAACGTCATCCCAGGTTTGTCTTTACCATTACCCGAAATTTACGCCTTTCAATGCAAGAGTACACAGCTCCACCACAGAGTTGTTTAACATCTTGTACCTAGTCTGATATTTTGAGCATTTATTTTTGCAGTGTGTAAGAAGCAGCTTCAAGCATCAATTATATCTTGAGCATATGATTGATGAATCAAGTGATCATATCATTTCGTGTAATTCAACTTCAATTTTGTTGTATGTCAATCTTATCATCTTTTTGCGTCGTTTATCAGTGGCATTTTAAAGGTCGAAACACGATTTTTTTTTAAAGCAAATTATCATATGAGCCAGTTAAGTGTGATTAATATGGTAAAGTGGTTGATGATAAAGATGAAACAATTTGCTCATCTTATATTTATTGGCGTATAGAAAATCAATGCCCGATTATTATTTTTCTTACAAAACACAGCTGACTTCTATTCTAAGTCCGATGTAACTTTTACATAGGAAACGAAAGTTAGTTGATGCGATTGTGAACTTCCATCGACTCAAATGGCTGGGATGTATGTTACACATGTCACCATCTGCCTTGTCGTACAATGTTAACTGAAGTAGTTTCAGACAAGAAAAAGATTCGGGATGGCTAGACTAAAACATGGCTTCAGTGCATGAAGGCCTTGATTGTTGATCTGAGCTATATAGAAAGATGTAGACTAACCGGTTGGAGTCCATGTGACAGCAGAAACCAGTATTTTAAAACTCTACGCTTTATGGTTCAGAATCGATGTCAGTGGCACAGATACATCCACACTTTCTCTTCATCTTAACCAGTATACTGAATTTAACATTTCCTCATTCCTCCTTCCTCTCTCTTACTACTTTCTACTCATTTTGAGTGATTTTTCTTCCTTCCTTTCTTCATCTTTCATCTCATTGCTTTGTTACTTGTTGGGCTGATATTGATGTATGGCAAGTTGGAATATTGTACAGTAATGCCTGGTCCTATATTAATGTTCATGATGATGATGATGATGATTGATTCTGATTACTAAGGTAGTAACTTTCCAGTAATTTAAAGATTCAAAGCAAGAAATGCTTAGGCGAATAGTAAATTTGAAGAACTCCCTCCTCAGTGTTTGCTATCTTAATGAGCCTACAATTATTATCGTAGGCAAGGTAGGCAAGTCAGTCGATGAGGTTATGAGCCTTTACCGATTGATATGGCTTGTATATATGTTACGCATGCTGAACCACCACCTACCTTAACGTGTAAATGTTAGCCCAAGTAGAAATGGGTGGAAAGAGGTTCAGGGCGATCAACCAAAATGTCGTACCATTGAAGTCTCTGAATGTTGATCCAAACCAATAAGAAGGTGCAGACTGGTATGTTGCGGTATTTGGGATATTAGAACCAGTGGTTCGAAACTCTTGGTACATCACTGAAAATCGGTGACAATGGCGCAGGTGTTTTCGATCTATGACTTGATTTTCAGATTCGTTTTCCTCCTAACACCCTTTTCTACTCTTTAGTTATCCACTTGTTCTTTTCACGCTCCTACTGAATGCAGCAACTTGAAGCAATGTACCTGTCTATGTTGTTATTGTCCTCCTCTCTGTCTGCCATAAATTCGATCATTGTTGAAACAGTATACATTATGAGGGAATAACGTTGAAGGTAATTGAAATTATTATCCAGGAAAGTGTACTCAGTTTAATGATAACTTCAGTTTAATTGTACGTGGAATAGATATTTAATTCAATAAATCACGTAACCGCAAAGGGAACAATATTTGATGAGGATGGTCATTGATGAGGTGCATCTGTAAAGTCTCAAAATGGCGGATCGCTTTGGAAACTAAAATATTCAAACCACCGTATACAGTCCGCCGATTATCATACACAACGCCGAAACTACAAATGTGAAGGCTGGTTGACACAAACACTGAGACTATTCACACCAATTTTAGTTCCTTTGAAAAAAGGTGAAATTTCACGGTTGGTTCTCATCTAATTATATCATTCTCATCACAAACTGTGCATTTCTCAAAGACAAGATTTCCTTCCTTGTACCACTAATATCTATCTACCCAAGCAACTAATTAGAATTTTGATGGTTTGAACGAATCCTTATCGTTTTGAATAGATTAATTTTTGATATATCGCTAATGAGCTGAATCCTAAAGTAACTATGGACTCGAACACTCCTCCGCCTATCAAAGCATGGGCAGCCAAGAGATGTCATTTCTCTTACACAACAAGTTTGGCGCAATGCCTAGTGCATGAATTTTCATATGACTGTTGAATCTCATGACATTCATTACAAGTTGGCTATAGAGCTACTGATATCGGTCAGTAGTATATGTATGACATAATTGGGCTATGAGATTATAAGGTCTAAAGATTGTCTGCATGAAATTCCAAAACAGGACACAGTTTTCGGGGAATGATCTATAACTAAAGGAATGAAAAATCTTTAAATGTAATAAAAATAAGGGTAATAGATATCTAATAGTGATGATAATAGGATAGCAGTGAGTAGTACAGTGATAATAATGAAATTAATAACACCTGAATATTGTATGTTGTATGTCTAGAATGTTTCAAAGGCTGATGAAAGGATAAAGAACAATAAAGAGGCATATAGCATAACCATGTCTTTGTCTGACAGTTGGTCGCAAGGGTAGTCAAATATCTTTTGAATGCGATAATGTTGAATCTCTCTTACCTTTTTTTCGCGACTTCAACTATGCATTATAGATGCAACCTTCTGGCATTTTAACTGATTATTCAACACTTGATACGTGACAGAGAAAGTATGATGATGTTCATTGTACTTCAGTTGATGCCGAATGAAAGTGTTTTAATAGATTTTGGTTATTCATTCTGGAACCCTAACTGTTACATGTCAACAAGTTCGTAAGAACTAAAGTCTTTGCTGAGTACAGCTCCACCGCCTACTTACTCTTTTTTGATAACTTTCTACAGTTTTTAACGACTTGCTTCTTTATTTCTTCATCTTTCAGTTTGGTGTGTTCTCATCTGATGTGCTGATGTGTGGTAGCTTGAACCGTTACTCAGTAATGCCCATCTCTTATGTTGATATTGTCTGTATATTTATCCATACTTTCATCTATCTGCCTATCTGAGTGAAGCTAATATAATGCTAACGTTATTGGGGCTGACAGAATCACATAATGATAAATTATTATAACTCTAAAGGGGTCCTTTTTCTTTCAGGCCTAAGCAACAGGATAAAAGAAACTTTATTCATGAAGTACAATTTCTTCTATTTATCAGGATGATATAAATGCGCACGGATGTGAAGTTTCTATTCAAAGGAAAACAGCTCTCCAGTACGCTCTGATATTTAACTATTCTTCACACAATATCCTTTTTTGATTATTTTCAAATTTACTGGCAACTATTGTGTAGTTATTCCTAAAGGTATCTTGGTTATCAGCAGTGTAAGTAGTCGCCTTTTTCTTTTCTGCTTTAATTCACTGAACGTGTTTCATATACCACTGTTTTTGATCGGATCTGATCTGAAATCAATTTACCCATTTCATGAAACACTGAGAGAGGCTGAGTTACATTCAGAAACCACATGCAATCTCGTGCAGTAGGCAGTGAGCTACACCTAATAATACTACCAAACGTTGACAGTTGTAACAGGGTTCGAACCCACAACCTATTGGTTGAAAGTTATGTGCTTAGACGAATGAACCATAGCTGCATACATTTATGAGACAGCAGCTTGTTCTCGTGAACTTAAAATGATTTCATCAACTTCACTACTCCATGTATCAGACGGATTGCCACATAACTGATGGTGAGTAAAATTGACCTTATCAAATCTCTTGTAGTAATTTACGAATGTTTCATGTCTTATGTGCTATTGGAAGCGTTCAGGTGGTTGATACTTCCTGGTGCCTGCAAAAGAAGTGGGTAGTCCCTAAGGAAATCTGTTTGAGGCCAGTAACACACTACGTTTTTGCAAGATCGAGAGTATGAATCCTGTTTCAGGCACTGGCATTCCACGAGGGGTGGGAGTTTAGTATTTTTTGGCCGATCTTTTCTGATCCCACTCCTTCCCATGAAGACGGGAGCATCAGTGTGGCACTGCAGGTCGTCCAAGGGAAACACCCTACTGCTGTTACGTCTCATCCAGCCACCAGTAAGATTTTGCCTTCAGGCCTCAATCACGGCGTAGCGATTTACACTATAATGGTAACTGCCTTTTATCTAACCACTATCCAAAAGACGTTTTTCGGTAAAATAAGATCTCATGGAAACAAGCCTTCCACTAGCTTGGCTCGTTGGGTCATTTTGATATACAAACCCAAGCATCACGTCAAGGTAACAGCTATCGGTCGGGATATTCATGTAGAAAGTTTATGCAGGTTACGTGATGATATGTCCCGGTTCATAAAATAATCTGAATCATCCGCAGTAAAACTTTAAAAGCTCACTTTTTGACGTTAATGCCAACGATGTTGTGAAGATAAAAACTGAAGACTTCAAGATTAAACTATCCAATTCAAACAGTAGGATACCAAGAAAATCATACATTTGAACTAATGTCATTTAACACTTTCTACGGACTGTTTCCAACACAAACTGTGATGGATGGTCTACATTGAAAAGTCATATGTTAAACTTATGCTTGAGTGTACACGCAACCTTTTTAATGTTGATCTCAAAGTTTTTTTAATTTATGCCTTGTATTGAAATATACCTTACAAGTAGCTACTCATGTGATCGGTCGAGACTTCTCAATCCAATGATCAGCAGTAATCAACTTTGAAATTCACCTGATATATCACTACTATTCATCTTCATCGATCATTATCTATCTTTCCTTATTCTCAAGGAGTTTATTTCCATAAGCAGTCTCATAAAATACTTTCTCATCAGATGGTTCTAGAATTGATTGAGTGTGTTCATTTCTGAACTCTGACAGATAAACAGATAACATCAACGTAGAAATTCGCACACAAATCCATCGGTTCAACTAGGCACTCAGTAACCACAGTAGTTTACAAAGAACAAGTGGATGGAAAAAGATTGATATCAAAGCTGTGTAAGAGAATAAAAAATCTGAAGATTAAGGTAATTACGAATATTCAAGCTTTAGTAGACGTCAGGGAGTGAATATATGCACCACTGTGACCGACTGTTAACCATGTCACCAAGAGACCTCAGCCACTGATTTCTGTCTTCTCGTAATCCCAGCCAGGCAGTCTGTTCCTCGCTACACGGCTCCGATGAACGGTCAGGGATTTCTTGCACTGGTTGTCATGTCTTACTTTCGCCACCCTGAACTTTCCTCTTTCAACCTAATCTAACTTCCTATAGCGTGTCACGTCGAGGTAGATGGTGGCTCCGCATACGCAGTTCATGTCCAAGCCACCTCAGTCGATGAAGCTTCATAACCTCACCAATCGACTTACCTTCCTTGCCTATCACCGCTTCTTCGCCCTCAACACTGTTCACACAGTGATTCGACTAAACGCGAGGAATGCTACAAAGATACTTATGATCAAACCCTTTAGTCACTTCATATCTTTTAACGGAAGGGAGATATTCATCAAAGTAGACTACGATGAGAACCATATTTTAAAATGATCCAATAAAAGGCTGAAAGTTAATTAATGCAAAGAAACAAAGGAGATGTATAAAACGCAGGGTTTGGTAATACAAACGGAAACAGACAAAAGGCTGTCTCTTGAAACATTTAACCGCATCTATCAGTGTGGATATATGTAGTCAATAAAAAGATGCATTAAGCGAACACGGAAACGGAAAACGCGAGGAATGCTACAACGATACTTATGATCAAGATCCTTCAGTTACTTAATAATAACATTGGCTTCATTCCGAAAGCTATTTTGGGAATACTCTACGGGATTTTAAGCACGTCATATAACATTAATTTGATAGAGGTAGTGTATATGTATACATAGTAAATGAAATAAGTAGAAATTATATGAAAAGAAGATAAGAATATTCGCTGTATCTACATCTTTCTTCAAAATGTACAGACAATTTAGGTAGAAAGTTACACTGGCAATTAGATTCATAATACGTAGAAAGTAACACGCTCATCTTCAATTAGTTTGCTTTCAAAAAGAGAAGTTGATCAGTTGGTTCATTTCTAATGCTTTCTTCATCACACAACAGACGAGCTAAATACGGTATTGTAGAGTTTTATATTTTATAGTACGTGCATAGAGTCTTATGTACTTGCTCCTCGTGTTTCCAGATGACTGACACGCAGAGAGCTTTGAGTGAAGAGGATGCCGGTCATCTGATAAAATAACTCCTACCAGATGTTTAAATTAGTTAATATATTTGTCCACAGCAGTTTTAACTAGAAGATTTAAGGGTACACCACTAGTTATGCTTACAATCTTCAGAGTTCTACGCAATACAATATAGTCTTTTTTTAACAACCCAGAAAAAAATAAAGGAGAGCAATAAAGGAGGACAGGCAGGATTCAGGAGATTATAAAACACAAAAGGAGAGACTGAGTTATACCAGATACTCTCAGTTTCCTTATATAGAAAGTCAGGCAAAAAATTCCTTTGGAAATTAGTGAGATATGGGAAGACCAGGAAAGGTCCAAAAAACACAGAGGTGTAAATCACACTTGTAACATTTTCTATTGCACAACTATCAATAGAACAGGAATCATGAGAGACTAAGCAGTTTACGTAGGTTATGTTCACGTTTAAAACTAATGTTTCTAGTCCGACATTTTGAAGAATTAAGCATAAGACTATTCCTGGAGGACCATCGTCTAACAGTAGGTAGGAAGTCATTCAGTCGGAAACAATCTGCTGAAGAGGAGATAGGTGTGGAAACTGTTAGGTCATCAGCATTTTTAATGAAATTGATACCAACTGAAGATGGTATATCATGCAGAAAGAATGAGAAAAGACATGGGGAAAGGATGGTTCTTTGGGGAACTCCAGTCACAGTAAACACTTAGGTGGAGCACTTCCCTCTATGAACAGTGTGCTTTTTCCTACCAGAGAAATAGGAATGCAGCCAGGTGATTATCAAGACACACCTGACATACTTGGCATTTTCATTAAGACTATAAGCAATATCGTGATATAAGAGAATGTAGGCATCCAAAGTGCTTCTGCTTTTATATGCAAATTGACTAGGGTCACTGAAAGCCTTCAATGAGGTTCCAAGTACAGGTATTATTAGCTCCTCCATTATTTTCAAGAATGGAGAGGACGGAATTTCGGACATGTGTCTGGAGTCTCTGACTGAGGCATGGGGACTATCTTAGTATCTTTCCAGACAGCTAGTGTGGTGTTTTTTAAAAACAATCTATTGAACATGTTAGCTAATGGATGGCATAAAATATCAGCTGACTTTATGAATACTTTGACATACCATCCGGATCTGAAATGTGTGAAGGGTTCAAGGATTTAAGACATTTGAAAACACTTTTCTCGGTGAATTTTGGACAACATTCTTCGCTGGGAATAAATATGTTGAGAAAGTGGGATGGAACAGGTGGAAGGGCGTATAAATGATTTTCTCAAATCACAGATGTCAACACGCGCTTCTTTACTGAGGTGCTTAACACCAGTGAGGTCTTTAAAAAGTTTTCACATGCTGGAAGAACTCTGGTGTAAACAATCGCCTACAATTTTTATGCTGCTTAGAAATTATAAAGTATATTTATTTGTTTTGCTTTACTTGTAGTCGAAAAAAGATCCAAATGCATTTAATACACGTACAATCGGTCAAACAATGCATATTCAGTTAACTAAAACAAGAACCAATGGTCTTGGCTTTACACTGACCAGTCGTGATACACAGACTCAGAGTTCACAAATATCTGATCCAGTATATGTAAAAAAAATATTACCGGATGGTGCTGCTATCCAAGATGGACGTTTAATGGTAAGTGCTGTTATTGACCAGTCTGTGACTGCGTTTTTTATATTTTGCTAACATTTTCAGTCAGTTACTTAGTGGTTCATTCAGAATTACTGACGAAACAGTGATAGTATACATTATTAAGCACTGTCATTCAAATCTGTGCGGATACATTGATGGTCAGCTGGTTTTTATTGAGAGGAGCTGACACAATCTTACTTCGGATACAGAAAGTTTATTCGATATTTGCTAAATTGCATCATCTCTGGTGCCGGTTGACCAAATAACCGACTAATTTGTAAAGGATGAGTATATTGCACCGCAGTCTGTTCTGTCCTGCTGTGTGAGATTGTGAGACAATCCTTAAAATCTGAGGAAGCGAAGAGATCACAGGTACTCAGACATAGCTGTCTTCATAGCATTGCTCACTTATGGTTGTATATGCACCATACTGAGTGATGGTGTTCTCACCGAGACTCATTGAGCAGCAGGTACATCCAGCTGACGAATCTAAGATGAAATGCATATTCTGGATTCCTCTAGTAACCACTAATTAGAAAATGACATCAAAATGTAGCTGAAAACGATATTGAGGCCCCCATTCAAGGAACTCATATAACCAACAGAAACTGTTCAGTTCGGTTGAGCATACTTGTCAACAAGAAGTGAAAACCATCAATAAATTTCTTGAAATATTTTCAAAAAATCCGTTTCCGTGTTCGCTTAATGCATCTTTTTATTGACTACATATATCCACACTGATAGATGCGGTTAAATGTTTCACGAGACAGCCTTTTGTCTGTTTCCGTTTGTATTACCAAACCCTGCGTTTTATACATCTCCTTTGTTTCTTTGCATAATTAACTTTCAGCCTTTTATTGGATCATTTTAAAATATGGTTCTCATCGTAGTCTACTTTGATGAATATCTCCCTTCCGTTAAAAGATATGAAGTGACTAAAGGGTTTTGATCATAAGTATCTTTGTAGCATTCCTCGCGTTTAGTCGAATCACTGTGTGAACAGTGTTGAGGGCGAAGAAGCGGTGATAGGCAAGGAAGGTAAGTCGATTGGTGAGGTTATGAAGCTTCATCGACTGAGGTGGCTTGGACATGAACTGCGTATGCGGAGCCACCATCTACCTCGACGTGACACGCTATAGGAAGTTAGATTAGGTTGGACGAGGAGGGTTCACGGTTATCATACCAAGACACCACTCGATGAAGTCTATAACTGCTGATCGGAGCCGTGTAGTGTGAAGTAGACTGTCTGGCTAGAGTACCTGTGACTACAGAAATCAGTGGTTGAGGACTCTTGGTGACTGGCTAAACATCGATGACAATGGCTCAGATGGATTCACTCCTTGATCTCTTCTTAAGCTTTGAACCTTATTTGCACGCAATGTTACTTAATTTTTACCACGGTTTTAAATCCTAACCTCTGATCGGACCATTTTACACTTTTAATGTGCTATTGTGTTTTCTCTGGTCAAGAATCTTTAAAAAGTGTAATAATAACTGAACCATCAGCTATGATCGCACTATTCGGTTGAATCCAATCCAATCGAAGTGTTCTCTTATTCTGAGTTCGGCTGAGTCACGTGTTGAGAACCCATTGTTCTATTCTTTATAGTATATATATATATATATATATATATATATATATATATATATATATATATATATATATATATTTCTTTGGCTCCTAATGGAACATAGGGCTTCAGTAGCATGTGTCCAGCGCACTCTGTTCTCTGCGATCTTTTGAACCTGCCTCCACGACAGCCCAGAAGCTCCCATTTCTTCCTCGCAGGATCTCCTCCATGTCACCCTCAGACGCCCAACTCGTCGCTTCCCATCTGGGTTCCACTCGAGGGCCTGGCGCGTGATGTCCCCGAATGGTCTTCTCAGTGCATGCCCAATCCATCTCCACTTCCTTTTGCATATTTGTTGAGCGATAGGTTCTTGGGTGGATCGTTCCCAGACACCAGAGTTCCTTGTTGCTTATTCTTATTATTCTGGCCATCTGATCGTCAGTACCGAGTCAGCATACGCAGTTGTTGATGGATGTCTGTAGCTTGTTGGAAATGCCTTTCGTAACGCGCTAAGCCTCTGAGCCATACAGAAGCACTGACTTGACTGAGTTGGTGTTGAAAATCCGGAACTTGTTCACGCTTTTTGCTGAGTGCAGAAGATCTCCACACTGGTTTCAGGTGTTATGAAGGACTGTCTTACTCTTCCGATCCTGGCTGGCTTTGACGTCCTCGTCTGTGCCGCCTGTAATTGAAAGTGCTGCCTAGATAGGTGAAAGAGATTACTTCCTTTAAGTTTCTCCCGTTCATGGTAGTTGGATCTTGTTGGTGGTGGTGTTGGTTAAATATCTTCATCACCTATATCTTCTCTACGTTCACTTGAAGTCCTGTCGTCGCTGCCTCTTCTGTCAACTTGTTAGTTTTCGCCTGTAGATCTTCAAGTTTGTGTGACATTAGACACAAGCCATCGGCGAAATCCAAATCTTCTAGGTTCTTTTCCGCGGTCAAGCGTATCCCCCTCTTCTCACGCTCCTCACTGTTTGTTGCATGATGCAGTCGACCACAATCAGGAATATCATGGGTGATAGTAGACAGCCTTTTTCACTCCTGTCTTCACTTCACTTTAAAGGCATCAATGAGCTTGCCATTGTGAATCACTTGGCATGTGGCGTCTTCATATAGCTGTCGAATGAGGTTGATAAAGATTAGTGGCACTACGTAGTGTTGAAGCAACTGCCAAATTACTTCTCGGTTGACGCTGTCGGAGGCATTTTCAAAGTCGATGACTTTGAGGTAGAGGGTTGACTGCCATTCTATACTCTGTTCGATGACGATGCGAAGCGTTGCAATTTGGTCTGCACATGATTTGTACTGCCTGAATCCAGTCAGCCTGTTCCGGTCGTAGTTTTGAATCCAGTGCATCCTATAGTCTCTCCAGGATGATGCGACTTAATATTTTGCTTGGGGTGGACAGGAGTGGAGCATGATTTTGCACCAGTTCTTGCAAAGACTTAGGTCTCCCTTCTGGAGTTTGACAAGGTAGCCCTTCTTCCAATCGCCAGGTACCTTCTCTTCCTTCCACACCTTCTGCAATAGTGATGTGGTGTGAGCATGTCCGCTGTTGTCTCCGCGTCTGCTCTCTGTGCTTCTGGCAGGTTTCTATCTGGTCCTGCTGCTTTCCCGCATTTCAGTAGCTTTATGGCGCTCAGGACCTTGACTTTTGTCGGAGGACTTGTGTTCACTGGTAGTTCTGTGGCTGGGTTGTTAGTGGTATTTCTGGACGAGTTGCAGGCGGTGGTGGTGGTTGAGAGTTTTTTGAAGTGGTCAGTCCATCGCTTCCTTTGTTTCTATTCTTTCGTAATTAAATTTTCGTCATCATCTTTTATGGTATTTTCTGTGTTGACCTCTTCCCTCCAAAATGTAACCTAGTTATTTGATATAATGTTGTCAGGTCTCTTTTACCTGCAGCCTGTTCTGCTTCACTTGCCTGTGTGTTGTAGATGTGTCTATTGTCTTTACGCGCACTCTTCTTCACTTCTTTGCCCAGTGTTTTATACGTTGTACTTAGTTCCTCTTCTCGTTGTTCATCGCTGCACTGGTTCATCTTCTGCTTCACCATCTTCCTCTCCCTCCTCCATCAACTTCCATGCGTCCGTCGAGATCCATTCCTTGTCTGGTTTCTTCTTCCTTCCTAATACTGTTGTGCAGGTTTCTTTCCACATAGCTTTCAAAGTATTCCAGTGCTCATTCACACAGGTTTCTTTAGGGATGTTGCTCGATATCTCCCATGTTGTCTTGATGGCTGACGTGAAGATTTTCTTTGTAGTTTCGTCCTTCAGTTTCCTGGTTTTGAACGTGAACTATGGTCTATCACCAACTTCCTTGAAGGCTTTCAATTTGATTTTAAAGGTTCCTTGCACTAGATAGTGGTCTGAGCCTACATCTGCTCTCCTTCTTAATCTCTCCCTCCCTCTCTCTCTCTCTCGTACCCGGTTGTCAAGGTTGAAGCGGGCAGGGCGGGATTCGAACCCAAGGCAGATTGCCTGAAATTTAAACACAAATTAATCAGCCACAGCTTCACACTCCACTATATGTGCCTATTTTGTGCGAGATCGTAATGGATTAAACTGATGTAAAATGGCATAGATAGTGCTTTGATGTTGTTTGATTTATACTGTATGATAATAGAAGGTGAAATGAAAATCTGGGCCGCGGTAGGATTCAAACCAGCAACCTATGGGTTACCAGCCTTGGTGGTCTACCAAATGAGGTATGAGGCCTAGTTGCTGACCAGATTTTTGTTTCACTTCAGTCATCAGGGTATCACCCAACTGCAATGTGAATTCGTGATGCGTTACTATCGCTTGATGTTATTCACAATGGCTGTCCAGTCAGGATTTCTCATCTAAATCCAAGTCTACTTGATTTAGAGATGATGGGCATCATACTGATTATTAGTTTGACTATCCGTCGTTTTGCGGACTTTTTTATTACTGGGTGATGATCAAAAATGAAATAAAAGTGTCGGTCATGACAAGACTTGAACCAGCGACCTAAGGATTACCGACCCTGTGCTCAATTCTTTCATTCGAAGGAGAAAAAAATATATTAAATGCATTGCGTTGTCGGAGCAAAATGAAATGCTTTATTTGTTGGTTTACTTATCTAAGATGGCTGGCGTATTTGTCTGTGCAGTATGTATCGGTTGCAGGTCCATTCTCGCACTGATGTATGAATATGATGTGCTTAGTCATATCAATAAAATCTTTAAACGAAGAAGAGTTTACATTATTAGCGGCCAAATCGCAAGAAGATCGATAGAACTCCATCACCACCCTAATGACCAATCAGTGTGCTCTATCCAGTCGTAAAGGAGATCGATCATGTCATGAATAGCTCAGTGGTAACGTCTCCGACTGCGGCACTGGGTGACGCGGACTTGAATCTCACAGGGAACGCCAGTTTTTTTGAGTTTGCAAATATGCCTTGCTAACGAGTGCCAAAAAGCTCAAAGCTTAGACTCAGGACTTCCTTGCAACTGCCTATTTTTAACCAACATCTGTCAAAGTGCATAGTGATGGTGACCGCATTGTAAAATGATTAATCGAATTTGGTCAGCACCCAGGTGTAGGCAAGAAAGTGGTTGCTCTGCAGTGACCAGTCCGTATATTACATTATTATATCTTTACCGTGGTATCTAAGTTATCATATACTCTGTTGGCTTTCTAGCCAAATTTTTTTACTGGATCTGTCAAGGGTGGTGGAGGTAGTATGTGATTTTATGGTTGTGTACCAGATTGAACACAATGTGTAGTTAGCAATAAAAGTTCTATGAAATGTTTCATTTATTATTGATTTACCCTATAGATTGGTGATCGTTTATTGGCGATTGATGGTGAAAATGTCCAATCACTTAACCACGTTCTGTCCAAATTACGTTCATTGGAACCAGGCAAACAAGTGGATTTGTTAATTTCTCGACATGCTTCATGTAATGATGCAGATGTAAATGTGCGAAAAGCTTTAATGCCTTCACGTGTAAGTGAATTGCATTTCTGTATTATTAGAAATCTTCATAGTTAAAGATTCTGGTCTTCGTTGTGTGTATACCTATGTATCTCAGCATGAATTTATTTTTTTTTTATATATGAATGAAATTATCTGAGATAGACTGTCTAGCAGATTGATATTATTAACATGGGTGATGATTGAAGTTGAGATGAAAACATGGGCCGTGGCAAGATTCGAATCAGCAACCTCTGGGTTTTCGGGCCTATGTTTTACCAACTCATCTGCGAGAACCAACTGCTAACCAGCTCTTAATTTCACTTCAGTCTCCAAGGTTTTTTCATCTGACTGCTATATAAATCCATGGTACTTAACTATCCGTTCATCGTTCATATATTTCAAATTTATGATTGTAGTTCATAATGTATTTCACTACATTGACTTGCATTTGGTTCCTGTAATAAATTTAAACAAACCAAAAAGAACCGGTTCTACGGAGTGAAATGATATCGTTTTATTTCATGGGAATACTCACCATCTATATACAACCTAAAACCATTACTAATTTATATTTATTTCTAGGTTTTTCGGGATTTTTTTTCTTGAGGTAGTGTTCTTTATGGACTAGTATCAGTTGGGAAACCATTGAAAACCTTGGAGCACTGGGCAGTTGTTTCGCCCTAGTACCGGACTCCTCAGCAGTATCCACTCACGACCCAATCAGGAATCCAACTCAGGATTTTCGGGTCTCAGGGAGCACGTTGGCTATCCAGCCGCTGCTGTTTTTTCTCTCACTGATGACATTATGAAGAAAAAAATCAGTGGGACTTGGTGAAACCTGACAGTCGTGGACTTTACCTCTTGCAGGATCATCTTTGCACACTATAGACAGCTCGCAGGTTTTCAGTGGTTCTCCAGCTAAGGTCAATCTGTAATGCAAACTACCTTCAGATATCGTTTTATTTTACATTCGGAAATTACAATTTTCATCAGTATATTTCGATCAGATAGTATAGCTCAGTGTAATTATAGATAGAAGAAATACAAGAACGTCAAAAAATAATACTCAGCAAGAGGTTAATATAACACACGTAAAAATCGGCAAACGTAAGAATGAAATTTGCTTGGTGAGTTAAATTCGATGTATAAGCAAAAAACAAAGTATTGATCCATTCGAGTAAAGCCAAAACAGAATTATTTATTAATGATATGACTGAAATACATTTACTCAGGAAGCTAGAGGTTGACCACATTATCTTTTTTTATGCATAAAAAAGGCTTTATTACGATTGCTTTTAAAAAACAAATTTGTACTGATATTCTCTGCATGTTCATTATTTCGAAGGCTTTGGAGATATCAACCTGGTATCCTACATGCTTAACAACATACGTTTACTTAACTAGTTCAAAATGATTAACACCCTGCTCAGAGCAATGTAACTAATAGATATGAATATGGAACATCAGATTGACCTCTACAAAGCGGTGAAAATAAACAAAATGGGGAATGGTGAAACTGTTTCGTTTTGCAGAACACTGAGTTAGTTGAAGCTGGTTAACATAAATATAATCACGAATCAGTTTCTATTTTAAATACAGTCAAACAAAGATATCTCATATAGGTTATTCACAAATTACATTGATTCGACATTGGAGAGTAACCACTTTCATGTTGTCTATTTTGATTGCTGACTGAATTTTGTCGACTATTTTGCAATGTGGCCTCCAAGCCAGGCGAGTCAGGGTCATCGTGTACTTTGGTTGATATGAAATGCTTGGAGGCGAACGGCAAGAATCCTTGGACTTAGGTTTCATGCTTGTTGGCACTCATTAGGAAGGCGTCTCTACAACCTTGACGAAACTGATGTCCCTTCTGGGATTCGAACCCGTGTCACTCGGGGCTGGAGTCGGACTAGATAACCTTAGAAATCGGTAAATCTATGTTGAGGTCTCTGACTGCAATATTGGGTGATGTTGGTTCGAATCCCCGAGGGGACACCAGTTCCTTTGAGGTTGCAGATACGCAATGCTGAAGAGTGCCAATAGGCATGAAACCTAGGATAACCAGGCCTTTATGACGGTTTTTCCATCCATTTATTACATTTATTGACCACTGGTTAATAATCTATTTCATGTTGTCTAGTCTCAGTGGCTGTGCAAATCTTGTCGATCATATATATACATAACACTTTTAAGTTACCTTATCAAAATTTCCTGTCGTATAGTTAACGACGTATCGTATCTTCTTGACAGACTTTATCAGTTGTCATTGTTGATTTATATTCAGCTCAAAGTTAATTGCCTCTTTCCGTTTCTATTTTTAGTTATCATAAGACGATGAAATATTTCCGAATATATTGTCTTGTTTAATGTGATATCCACTCATTACCTAAGGTTGATGACAAAAGCGGACTGATGACTGTCTACATAACTATCTGTGTTTATGTGTTTATGAATGTGCAGAAATCCCTACTTTTTTCACGTCGACAATATAGCGATGAAGAAGACATTAGATAATAAACTGTCTGTTGTCTCTATTACGTCAAACAAAAAGATAAAAAAAAAAGACAAAAAAGTTGAAGTCAGTAATTATGCTTTAATTTTAGATTCTAACTGGAGTGACTGACAGAATAATACGAATTGCAACTGTTTTTCCCTAGAACCTCCTACTTCTTCAGGCCGCGAAAATCCGAAGATAAAGACCGACCTGTGACTTTAAGGAATTCACTTCATTCAACAAAAGCACATCAAGTGCGTACAGTTTTTATCAACATGTAAAACTACTAGGTCAGAAGTTGGATTCTTATTTCGATTAGTCAGTTGTAGGACGAAATTGTTCAGTCAGGTTTTTCCTGTCCATATAGCGACATGAAGCAAAATTTGAAATGCAAAACGTCTACCTTAGCGATTGATGACTTAGTATATTGATTTTGATTTAGGCGCCGCATAACACTAACCATTCAACATATTGAAGTGTTTCAAAGTTCAGTAAATATTGTTCGGTCACTGAAAAGCAACCATGTCATGTTTTCTAGTCCTGAGTGCTGGCTGAATCCTATCGATCATTTTGAAGTGTGTTTACTACCTCATATTCCTTTAATATTTAATTAGCCGGAAGTGCACTGACATCGAACTAAATCTTGTTCAATGTTCTCAGATCTCTCAGGTGATTGTTTGACCTTCGGAAATATAATTTTATTAACTTTTTTTCATTGTAATTTTTTTTTCTTTACTTAGCCTTTTGTAACACTAACTTATGAGTATTATCTTCCATTGGATACCAGTCAGCCAGACAGCAGTAGACCTCCAGCGTTAGGCATAAATTTTAAATGGTCAAATGATATCCTCCTCTCATCGTCATCATCGGCTGAAATGTCAAAGATAACAGTAGACAATGAATTAACCCCGACACCGAGCTCCCAATATTCACCCGTACCTGGACTATACATTGATAGCCTTTTACCTGGTTGTATAGTTACCTCAGATAATCGGATCACTCTGCAGCCTGGTGATCGTCTTGTCGGTATCAACGGGGAAAGCGTAGCTGGCATGAACATAAAAGTAGGTCGTTATTATTATTATTACGGTTGTTCACTTCAATTTCATTCACCTGACAAGTGATTCATTTCTGTCGCTTATAATGTAATGACAAAATTTATGAAGTACTCTGGTTTAAAGCGGTGAAGAAGTTGTACTTTGTTATTCATCGCTGCCATTTTTGAAGCTGTACAATTATATTTACATCCACAAAAACTAGTAACAAACAAGCATCTAATTCTGTATAAAAAAAACCTTAACAAAAGTCTAAACGAAGAATATATAATTCAGTGAGTCCTTATCATGTTCTCCAGCTTTAAAAAGCTATTTTATGGCGTAAAATAAAGCCAAGTTTGTGCTGAATGCACTTTCCAAGATGAAATTTGACTGTAAGCAAATCAATTTTTCTTCTTACTTTTATCAATATTAAGACGAGTTATATTCAGGTGAATAATGTGATGGTCAAAGAAGGAAGATGAAAGTAACTTTCAGCTTACTAAAAGCCAAGGAAAGAATGAACATTTTCCTTCTTAGTGTCAAGTTCAGCTTTAATCTCTTTTATTGCGACAGCTTAAGCTGTTTTGGTGTGCAGACGTTGGTGAGTGACACATTATACTGTTTTCGGAATGCGGTGTATGACATTGAAAACCTTAATAACACTTCTGAGACGCCCTGTATCTCTACCAGATTGAGCTCAAATACAGTTTTTTATCACTTTCACTTCACCTTTTGTACATCTACCTGGTAAATTGTCTATTATCTGGAGATGTACCTACTGAGTTGTACACCCTATGCAATCTGTCGCAATGGAGTAGTTAAACTGATATCTGTACAATGAAGAGCTAAGATTGGTTAGGCTCTCCTTTAGTCTCGGATTAAGCATTGGCCTCAAACTTGGTCCGTTTGTGCGCTGTACAATTCCGTTTTATAGCTGTAAAATCGTGATGAGAGCCTGTTCAAAAGAGTGTTCTTTGTTCAGATTATTTTTTTTATATTTGTTAGTCACTGGAGAGTAATCAACTTCATGTTGTGTAGTCCCACGTGCTGATCGAAATCTGTCGGTCATTTTTCAGTGTAGCCAGGAGGTCCAGCATCGCGAATCACTTTGATAGATGTTAGTTGGATAGAGGCAATCGATAAGAACCCCTGAACCTAGATTTTCTGCTTTTTGGCACTCGTTAGCAATGCATATCTGAAACCGCGACACAAATGATATCACACCTAAAATATGAACCAGCGTCACATAATACTGCAATCAGGGACGTTACCACTGAGCTATACAAGCCGTGAATGACTTCCTGTTGAACTGGATTAGGTACATCGATTAGTCACTGTAGGATAACCAGTACCAGGAAACATGAAACCTAAGTGTAGCTTTCCTTCCTGTGAATTGCTTCCAACTAACTAATATGTGAATTTATATTGAATAAAGGTGTTTCACTGGACTATTTATCGAATATATAACCTCTGATGTAAATGTAATGTTTTTTGGAAAATTTGAGCGAAATAGGACTAAGTGAAATGCTTGGTTCTTGGTTCCTTAGTTATTTGTTCTGATGAGATCATAAAATAGGAACTTGATGTTATGTATAGGTAGCCCGCCTAACAACTACTGAACGTTTAAGACGGAAACCAAATCGACAGTAATAACAGTTCCCAAGGAACCTATTTTCTTTGAGCTTGAATCGAGATGGGACATCATCTACAAGGTTTATGGTTAAAGCTTTTTAGAAGACATTTAACGCTGTTAGGTCATGTTCTGTCTTCTACAGTGGGCTAATTTGAGGTGCAGGACATAAAGGTAGACTTCCCGATTCTGCTTGTTCTATCTGAATTTATCACTTTAACTACTCCTGTAGATTGTATAATCAGACAACTCCGCCGCAGAAAATGTCTCAACACTAAGCTGTGTAAAGAACAGATAAAGACAATACGAAGTTAAGTGGTTACAAATTTAAGCGATACTGGTCATAAAGTGAATGAAAGCTACGCATTTACAAGTATACCATTCAATCTTCTGAAACGATGGGTGTTGGGTTCCAATCCCAATGGGAGCAACATCGCTCACTACAGTGCAGATACTTCCCGCTGACGAGACCCAAGTAGGGCGAAACGCGCGTCCCGAGTTCTATTGCTAAGCGCTTAGCAGACACGAACCTCTTCTCCACTCAGCTCATCATAACTTGTTTCCTTATTCTTATTTGGTTCTCTATTATTAACACGTCAGTGAATCCTTCACCCTTCGTGTCAACTGTCTTGGAGCCAGTGAAATTATATATCTCCTATCACTTCTGGGTAGTTTCCGTATTCATCGATTTCCATCTCCATTCTGCCGATAGTTGCTTTCATCAGTAACTTTGATTTGTAACTGTTTTAATTGGTTTACTCATCATCAGTAAGTAGTACTTTCTTATCAAGTGTAAAACCTGTATATTAATGTAGAACCGATGATGAAGACTTATTTGAAACCAAATACTTCTTCGCTCAATCCCTCATACATATGAAAATTCCCATCACAACATAATAGAAAGACTTTAGTGAACAGATTTGTTTCCACTGATATCATTCTCAAAATCTGTGCAATCGTAGACAAATACAGTTAGCATCTACATATAACGGTAACAAATTTTAACGTGCTCAGTGAAGCTATACACATTGGTACTTTGTGGCTGGGCAAGTATTAGTATGGAAGTGATAGTTACGCAACAACACGAAAAAGAGTTACTGAAGTTTTTGACAGTCTCAATAAGTAAGTGTTGTTGCATAAGCGGGAGTTGAAATCAGAAGACGAAGATCACCTAACAGAACGATTCAATAAACACCAGTAAAGAACAGAATTACATTCATAATAAGAAGTTACCATTTGAATTGGAAAGTTTATGTCGAAGCAAAGTAGGAAAATAAAGAACACAAAAGATGTAGAAGAGGTGGTTATGATTTTTGATGCTGAAAAGCGATGCATTTCTTGATTTCTTCCGTATTAAGTAAGTTTGTTTGATATAACACACAGTGAAATAGTATTCTTTACTATATAATATTGTTTATATTGTTGTTGCTAAAAAAAAAATAGTGTTTGAGAAAACTGCTCAACAAATATTTGCTTATGTGGATGGAAGAAATTGATTTTGAATTCTAAACTCAGCACTGACACAACTGATGACACTATACAGCTTAAATTGATGTAGGCCATCAAGCGAATATTCTGTATCACGACTCTATGAATCTTTTTTTACTAGTAAGGCAATAGTAAACATGTGTAAGAAGCGAAAATTGCTACCTCTAGCCGTTTTAATATGCATATACAAGCTGCACACATGTTGGTGAAACTAAGATATGGTACCAGTCGATGAAGTCTCTAATAGTTGGTTTTAGCCGTGTAGGGAAATGTAGACTACCTGACTAGGGTCTTCGAGACGAAAGAAAGCACTGGTTAACGACGACTCTTGGTAACATGACTGAAAATCAGGTGCAGATGTATTCGCCCCTTAACATCTTCTAAAGCTTCAATATTTACACTAACTTCCATCTTCAGATTGTATATCGTCTCACACAACTTTGTCTGCTTTGATATCAGTCTTTTCTTCATATACTACTGTGAAGTGTGGCAACTTGCACCGATGCATTTGTGTGCAAGGTTCCACCTTAATTTTGTCACTGTCTGTCTATCTGTCTCTGTCTATACATGGAGGCAAATTGTCCAAAATAGATGCAAACACCTCCTGACCTGGCTCAGAAGGAGTCAGTTCAGATCAATTAACACTTTCAGCTTATGACGGCAGTGGATACAATTTCACAAGACTCATTTAGCATAGTTAACAGACAATAGAAAGAACTTCTGGAATTTGTATTGTTGGAACTTGAGAAACACGTATGTGTATTTAAAAACAAGTTTTCCATTCAGTTCCCTAGTTCACACTTTACCACTGCGAATATTCACGCACCAACTAACTAGCTCTTCTCCGTCTTTAGCTTTCCACATCTTTTTACTTCGATTCAACGTAAACTTTACAGTTCAAACACCAACTTCTTGCCTGAAATACTATTCCATTCCTTACTTAAGTTTGTTGAATCATTCTCTTGCATGCTCTTCATTTCTTGATTGCAACTCACACTTACATATTGAGACTTTCAAAAGCTTCATTGACTCTTTTTGCTCACCTTCTGACATAGTTGTCATTTCCATACTACTTCTTCCCTGAAAATGACTTACTAGGGAGTATGATTTTACCAAGTATGTTGACATTTGTTGACATTACATGCAAACACTAATTATACTTCGCTACAATTGAACTGTTGTGAGAATGATATCGGGGAAAACAAATTGGTTTATTAAAGTCTTTCTGTTATAGAATTTCTCCAGATGAGAATCATAGGGATATTTCTTGGCGTGTCAGTTGAATAACTAGTTTATATTATTTGTTTATTTTTGTATCTGTTCAGATTCCTGCCCATATTTTTCTACAAGTGCCGTGCGTCATTAGTTTAGGCACTTGGTTTCTAACTAGTAGGCCATAAGTTCGAGCACATCATCGCCCTATAGAGATTTTTGGGTAGCCAGGCAGTATCATTAGCCGTCACACATAGGTGTGGCGTTTTGGCTACTACACGTGCGTGTACAAAATTGCTAAGGGAATCTTGGCTGTACGTTGACATGCTTCACTGTTGTGAATGAGATATCTATGCAGCATTCACTACTCATTGTGAATGGGATACAATGGCGCAGATCTATTCACTCCTTGACATCTTCTAAAGTTGAAGATTCACACTAACCTGTATATTCAGACTGTTTATTCTCTCAAACTACTTTATCTACTTTGATATCACTTGTTTTCTATCCACCTGTCTGGTGTACTACTGTGAAGTGTGGCAACTTGAGACAATACACTCCTGTGCGAGGTTTGAATGAATGTTAGCAAGCTAATAACTTCATAAGCCAGTGATTATATATATATATATATATATATATATATATATATATAAGACCACTCTGATTAGATATGTACATGAACATCCACTGTATTATACGGTTTAGCTTTGTGATATACCTGATAAAGCTTTTTCGAAGATGTTCAAGTTTTCATTCTTATTTCATTTCTTTATTTTCTCTTTCTTCAGAACATCATTAAACGGCTTAAACGTGTTTTAAAACACTGTCATGAACGAAATGTACACAATGCTGGACAATCTTCAACTTCATTCAGCCTTACTGTTCATCGATACAAAGATGAAGAGAATACTCAGTCCAGCACCGGGGAATCAGTAAGACCTTCAGATCTTCCTCCAAGGTAAAATAGACTGCATACATATAAATATTTCTTGTTCTATTATTTCAATAGTATTCCTTTCATCACTCTACTAGAAGTGAAATATTTCGTCTAGAAAATAAACCTTCATGATATGTTGTGCAGGCATCAAATCGAAGTAAGCACTCAACAACCACATTCACGTTTGTGCAGTAGGGAAACGAGCTTAGCATTGTGTGAAGGCCGATGACACTAGCTGCTCACACCTCGATAGATGGGATAGAGTTGGAACCCGTGACCCACTAGTTGTAAGTCAACTGCCTAAACCAACGAGCCACAGTGGAGGTATAATCTGGAGATTGAGAAATTTAGTGTGTAGTAACCAAGTTAGACTTAAAAATCATGTGACATATCTCAGTATTATCTAAACAACAGGGTGATAGAAGGCAGCCTAAACAGAAATCTGCATTTTAAGCTATCAACCTCTAAGGTAGAACTTTTTGCGTATCAACTTTCTTTCAACATCGTCGTGTGGTCAAGAAAAACCTTATTGGACAATTTATCTGCAGGTGACCAGTCAAAATAAGTGATTTAACTTTTGGCCTGGTGGTTTTATACGTTCATAAAAACTGTGTATAAATAACGTATCTTTTTTACAGTCACAGGCCGTTCTTTGCCTTCTGACATTTTCGTTCTGAGTTAAATATAGGGTTCGAGGAAGAACAGTTACAATTCGTATGCACCCCAAATGTCTCATCGCGTTATTATAGTTCCTGTATTTATCATTATTCATTCAGTCACTTCATAGGGATAGTATATATTTGTCGTCAGTCAGTGCATATCTCACTTGATTGTTGGTTTACGTTGTTCTAAGATGATGTTAAATGCTAAAACTGAATTTTAAGTACATGCACATTGAATTTTAGTTGAACGGCTCCTGATATTTGGGGTAACTTGAAACACCATCCTGGCAATTTCTGTAAAAACCTATCAATTTCATTACTCTGGCTTGAAAGATAGTTTTTCATAAAATGCAGAAGCTTAATTGGTTGTCTTGTAAATTGCTTGGATGACCTTAAAGTTACCTGATATTAGGCCTTTAATTTGAGCTTACTAAATTCCTTAACTGATGGTGAAAATAATTTCATTGTCTAATGTTTCACATCATATTCCATCTTACTACATCTTACTAGAAGGTGAGTCTCTTGACTTGGTGGTCAAATCGCAAAATAGTCGACCAGCACTTAAGACTAGGTAGCTTGAAAATGGTTACCCTCTCGTGACTAGTCAGTGTACATCATCCAGTCGTTCAGGAAATCTGTTGTAGCCCGAATATCTCAGTGTTTACTTCTCTGGCTGCGAAATTGGTGATGCGAGTTTGAATCTAATAGGGACGTCATTACTGTCGAGGCTTCAGATGCACATCGGTGATGAGTCCCAATAACCACGAAACATAGGTTTAACTAGGCTTCCTGTCAATTGCCTACATCTAACTAAGGCAAAAACAATCTTATGTCCTACTCCGATTGTCGGAAAAGCGTGAAAAAGCTTTGATGGGAACGTTTTCCATAATGATGAAAGATTATAATAGTTATGACTAAGTGATCTATAAAGAAATTGTCGATACTTACCACGTTCTTTTTCTAGACGCATTAAATCACTACAACTTGAAGAATTAGAAAATGGTCATCAGACACATCATCAACATCATCGTGATAAATCGAATAATTTAAGTGGTCAGACAAATTCCCAGGAAAATTGTTCATTATCCTTCACACTAAGCGATAATCGTCGACGTCTACGCATAGGTCAGATTCTCTATCATGTGAAATTGAATCTCGTTCACTACACCATCGTGGTCAGCATTCATATCGAACTGGTCAAAGATCAAACGGTGACAGCGATCATCAAATCCCGCTACCTTTATCTTCAACAGCATCCTCTCCAACAGTTCAATATCCTTCACCAAGAAATTTATCAGTACCATCTAATAGAAATTTTCTACGTGAAGGATTTGGACGTCGTAGTGTCTCAGAAAAACGTCATGGACACGTGGATGCGTCTCAGTTCTCATTTTTTCAAACAAACATTCTCCCTAATCGCTATAAAATGCCTGAAGGTAATTTATCGTTTCCTTTGAAGTTTTTTATTTCACTCTTTTGTAATAATATATCTCATAAAAAAGGGGTGATTGAGTGACTTAAGATATCCATAAATGCTTGAACTAGGGTTTAAATAAGCTGCTTTTATTACCCCAACTGATAGCTGCTACCTTAACATGGTGATCTCCGGGTTTTGTATCACAAATATCCAACTAGCTATGCTGGTGAAACACTTGTTTACTTGAGGTCTGTTGGATAGTGAGTGGTAGGACAGTAGGCATTACAGGTATAGCGGGGTCCGATGGGGAAGTCTTTTTGCTTGCTGGCTAGTATGTGACAACAGTAAGGTGTTTACTCTGGCTGACTAGCAATACCAATGCTGTCTTTCCCATGGGTAGGGGGGGGGGGGTAAATAGGTTGGCCTCAAAAAGAGCACACTCCTCTCTGCCCAACAGCGTTTCAGTGAATGTGGTATGGGTTTTATCTATCCAGCGTTAAATAATAATCAAATCTGACACTAACAATCCTGGAAAAGCTGTTTGTGAAAGGCCTCAAACAAGTGTCTCTTGAACTCTGTCGTCACACAAATCTTTCGCTCTTTCTGGTACCCCTCCTCAAAACCAGTACATGAAGCCTCTGGTTGTTGGTCCGAAACGTGTAGGTAGTGTAAACTCCCTGGCTGGGGTGCCAATACGATAGGAATAAGAACTCTGGATGATATGACTGAGGATCCGTTAAAATAGCGTAGATGTATTCACTGTTTGACTTCCCCTAAGGCTTCAATATTTGAAATAACTTTTATCTTGTCTATCTGTTTGTCTTTTTAATACTAAAATAACTTGCGTTTCAACCAACAGTAGTCATGTGTGTTTTATTTTAGTTCACATGTTTACCAGTAGGTATTTTGTTTTACTTCACACAAACCGTAGTTGTACTAATAACCTAATTTATACCTCTGATAATGTTTTACTAGATGTAGATAAACAGTATTCCACTATGCCTACAACACGTCGGCTTAAAATGCATAAAGCTCGTTTGGCTGCCGGAGCTGCTACGAATTCACAATTGCCTATTTCTGTTGTTGGCGGCGGTGGTCAAGGTTTAGGAGGAATTGCAGGCTCTGGTTCAGGCCCATTGAAAGCATTGCATCCTTCAAATGGAATGCCTCCACAATCACCGGTAAATACTTCTCACCAAGGTATGATCCCTTTGTATTGTGCAAACATGTTGTGTTTTTAGAAAATATATGAACATATTTCTTGTCCTAATTTCTGAAACCTTAGGCAATTATTTATCCCGAGTTCACTGTTTTTTTAAGTCACCGTGTTTGTGTGAATATGCGCAAAATATCCTCTAAATAGATTATCAGTGTTTGTTTTAAATATTGCTTGATCTTAGATGTGAAGGTAACTGAGCTTTACTCAGCTGATGTGTCTCGAACGCGACGAAACATTCACTCTGGATTTCAGTGATAGCTACCATGAAGCAAAAGATATCTGTGAACACCCACGTCTGAAAAATCACTGACATGCATATTTTTAGGTGATATTTCGAAAGGTCACGTACCTTGAATTTATTCAGTTCGATCTGATTTCCTAAGTGCGAATATCAATTGTTGATCGACCCATTTTTTGTTTTCTTTGGAGGGGAGAGAGGGGTCTCTTCTTACTTGTTGCTCCAGCTTCATGTTCTTAGCAAGTAAGAACTTCACTGTCTATCGACCAAATAAGTGAAAACATTTTTTATTTCTCCAAACTCAAGGTTTAAATTACTACAGAGCCAAGAAGTCGTTAGCACTTTCCTACTTGTTAGGTCCTTTTATTTCTCTGTCAAATCCTGTCTTCCAGTATCTTGAATAATTCTACTCCACTAATTACAAGTGATCTTAAGATTCTAGATTATTGTGAATTACGTCTGTCGGCGAGTAATACCTTACAGAGCTTTTGAATCATACTTTTAAATAACACGTTTAAATGTTTTTGGGGATTTATTTATTGCTTTCAGGTTAATATTCATCACGTTTGCAGATGGGCTCCTGTATGGATCCCTCGATATTGCCCGGATATTCATGACATTTTAGTTGACTTGGTGGCTAGCGGAAGGGTCCTGGACGCTTGTCTCGTATTACTTTGGAGTTGTCAGCTGGATGTATCTGCACCCCAGTGAGTGATGTCCCCGCTGAGACTCGAACCCAGTACCTGTCGCTTCAAACGCCAAAACCGTTATCTACTACGCCACTTTGGTACGAGGGCTGCCACTTGTATAGCCCTATCAGTTGTTCTTTATTGATGCTTGCAATTTCTCGTTTCCAGTGGCCTAGTGGATAATGCTTTCACGTTTGAAGCGATGGATACTTGGTTCGAGTCACAGCTGGAACAATATCACTCACTGGAGTGCAGGTACGTCTAGCCGACAAGTCTCAAATAGGACGAGGTGCACGTCCTGGATCCACCGCTAACTACCAAGTAAGCTGCAACCCCAATGTTATTCATCTTTTAGACATTAATTGTTCAATCTATTGTGTATAATAAGAAGTGTTTTAATACTTTTAAGTGCTACACCCTGGTTATGTTGCAAAGTAGGGTCTCATTTGGTTATGGAATTGAAGATAAGTATTCTAGTGATTTAATTTTGAACTTTCATGCCAAAAGCTCGATTTCCTTTTGGTTTATTTCGATTTATAGACAATCAAGCTGTATCGTTAACCCATGACTCAAACGCGGTAGATTGAACCTCCACTTTTTTTCTATGTTCAGTGTTTTTCTTGACTGTGTCATATGTTTCTGACTAATAAGTTCAGTATTCATTCTTTTGTGTGCTGGCTACCGCATAGCGTACTTTCTGATAATATTTGGCAATGAATTGTGTTTACAACCAGGGTCGACCGTTTCATCAACATCTAATCGATACAAAATACTGTTAAAAAGTATTATCCACGTAGCTCAGAAACCATATCGTCTGAAATGGAATAGTTTCATGTACATGTGAAGATTCGATGTCTGAATACTGTTGCTTTTTTCAGAGATTTTTGATGCGTACATCTCATGAAATATCAGTGAACGTCGGACTTGAGGATATAACTCCTGAACGATGACATTGGATGATGATTGTGCTGCATCGTGAATCGACAGAAGTAAGGAATTGGAGACCATTGACTCCCAGGCCGGTTGCTGAATGGTTAATGTGCTTGCTGCCAGACCTGAAATCCCTGCGTCGAACTACTGACGGGGTCATGTGTGCGCACTGCCGAGGAGTTCCGTACTAGGACGAAGCAACTGTTCAATCCTTCGAAGTTTTCAATTGTTTTACAACTAATGTTAGTTCGTGGTGAATACTACTTTCAGTCAGTCAATATCAACATAGAGCCAAGCATTACTGCGTAACGGTTCAAGTTCCCACACTTCAAATCAGCACAACAAGTAACAAAGTAATAAGATGAAAGACGAAGAAAGAAAGAAAACTCGGTTAGAAGCAGTGAGAAGTAGTAAACGAGAGCAAGGAGGAATAAGAAACTGCTGAATTCAATATAGAGATTAAGATGAGGATAATGTGTAGATACATCTACTCCGCTGACAACGAATCTGAGCCATATCACCTAGTGTTCAATGACTGGTTTCTGTTGTCACTTGGAAGCCAAACGAATACTCTACATCTCTATACATGTCTCTAACCAACAGTCAAAGACTTCATGCAGTAATTCCATGGCTTAGTCTATCTATCCCAAGTCTTATTCCGCCTGAACATTCTTTAGATTAAAACTACCTTCAAACAAATGAATCCTCACAAACTTCCAGAATGAAATGTTGAATCAAATTCACATAGAACTGGCTCACTTATGAATTCAACCAACTTGATCAGTAGACTTTTGTCGGCTGGTTTCTATCTTTCTTGAAGTTTATTGGTTTGAATTCTCTCCAGTTCAGTCTTACTTCAATTATCCTTTCAACACACTGAAATTCGGCCTTCTAACTGAGGTGATTATCTCAAATGAGCGCATTATTATCGTCTTCAATTTGAGTACTTTAACTTTAAAAAGACATAGGTGCTGTTGGTATTGCATGAACTGAGTCCTTGTTATATGTACAAAATGGAAGTTCGAGCTAACTCACTATTTAATAATCAATTTTACAGAAATCCTCATTTCAACCACGTCCTCGTTTTTTTCACTAGTAAGCAGATCTATATACCTCATATAAAGCGTAATCCGTTGACTGAGATGGTCGTAAAGTCATAAACATACGGGAACTACATTTTTTAGAAGCGATGCATCACAACAGTATGTCACAATTGGGTTCTTTGTAATCTTGATTTTCTTTTAGCATACTTTATTGACAGGTAGAATGTTCTCTGCTGTTCAAATTTGTTGCATGTTTTGAAAAGAATGTTTTGGGAGTATTATTCTCCTTGTATACCTGGAAAGTCTTCATTATTTCTCCATTTTAGTCACTTATTATTGGCTAATTCTTAAAGTAACTGAATCTTAGTTCATCACCCTTACGGACTTTTAACTGCACTACCTTTAAAAGATTGATTGATTTCCTTATATTTTTCCTAGCTTTCCGTAAAAACTGATGGTATCGTGAATGCAACTACTTCCTTTGTGCTTTATGTGACAAACTTACTAAGGCATGCAATTATTTTCTACTGAAAGTTCCATCAATATCCAGTTTTTAGCTACTGGGTTAATAACAGTAGTCTTCGAAACTCCAGGTGATTGGTACAGATGTTCATTTCTCAAATAATGCTTTTCTAGCAAATTGGCTGAACTACAATATGCATCCTGTTATATTCCTGGGTTAACCCTGTCGCCAATGTGCTAAAACGTTGTCTGGCTGTATTTTACTTAAGCACGTGATTTAGCTAATCCAGTATTAACGCTGATCTCGAACGGGATCGGTCACGCGTGTACTTATCCAGTCTTTTATACCCAATCCACCCACACGATGAGCGACGCGATTCGGCCCTCCCCTGCAACTGCATACAACAGACACAGAGTTTCGTGCTTATTGTCCGTATATATTTCAGTCGATGTGATGCATCTGTATACACGTAGAACTAAATTACTTGACCGCAACGCACCATAATTTATGGAAATGAAACAACTGACTGTTTTCAAAAACAAAATATGGAGTCATGCACAATAATATGATGGGTTTCACTCAACATGCAGTTGTTTGCAAAATATAGGTCATACAGAAATGGGTGAGGGGTCGATAAAAAGCTCTTGAACCGAGCAAGTTATGAAATATTGTTACTAAATTAGTACTGAGTAATGATTAGAGGTGGAACGAAAATTCGGGTCTCGGCGAGATTCAAACCATCAACCACCAGGCTTAGCCTGGTGCTCTACCAGCTGAGCTACGAGATCCAACTACTGACCAGATTTTTATTTCATTTCAGTCATCAAGGGTTTGCCTGACTCCCATGTGAATTCGTGTCGCGTTGCTACCGCTTGATCACGCGCTAGGGCCTCAGTCAGGACTTTTCATCCTATTCCAAATCCACTTGAATGAGAGAGAGGGAGCATCATACTGACTATCTGAGATTACCATGGTACGACAGACTAGTATTGATACTGGGTGATGATTGAAGGTGGAATGAGAACTTGGCTCTCAGTGAGATTCGAATTAGGGACCACCAGGTCATAAGTAAAATGACTTTTAAGATAAATAAGACAATGCGATTAATGACACTTATCTGAGATGCATATTTTCCACTTTTCAGCTGATAGAGCACAGTTATAGCTGACTGATATGATTGGCCTATTTTATGGGAAGTTTTATTCCTGCCTGTCGATTGATTTTAGTAATTTTTACTTGATATGCTACACACTCATAAAGCAATTGTTTCAGCCTTGTTCATATTAGAATATCAGTTATGAGACTGTTCGATCGCTTGATCAAAAATGTATTTCAAAATAGAGAACTTGCTTATTCGAGCACAATAATCATGCTTAATCTGTTAATGAAGCTTTGCGGGAAAGATTTATCATACTATTCGATTGGTGGAATGTTATTTCATTCAATCCATTACTTATTGCGTAAAACTCGAATGCCTCAGACAATGAGATACATTTTCACATTGAAAAAATGTCTATTAAGCTGTGAAGAATACCTCACAGGTTTCATAAATCGTTCACGTTTGATTGCTGAAGTGATTTTACTCGATGGCGTTTCACGATAACTGTGTATTGTGTTTTACCCATCAGTCATAAATACAATGCTATCCATTCGCTTAAAATACTTCCTACTTGATTTGACAAATAAATATTATTTTTGTTGTTGTTGGTGTTTGTGTGTGCATGTGTTTGTGTACCCTTACTGCGTTTCATCCTTTCATGCACAAAACAGGTACTAAAACACAATCGAAATCTCTGTGAGTTATTGTTGTTGCTAAGTCGTAGTCAGTGGTTTTGGTAACTTAATACACTAACTTTACCATTTAGTTTATTTATTAATTTTCTCATTTTGTCATTTTGAAACAAAAACAAGCTTCGTATAACTCAGCTCACACACACATATTCATATATGCAGTGAGTTGCGTATTTGATGTGTTTTCAGAAAATAAAACTAACCACAGTTGATTACATTTCAAATCCTAGTACTAATTACATAATTAACATAGTTCACATGGTGTTTATCGCATTTATGCAAACTTGTTAGGCATTACTAGAGTGATGCGTGTTCTCAGAAAGTCGATGGTATTTACGTGGTGTCTGATCTTGATTTTCTTTGTTGTATCTCTAACTCTCCTGGTGTTCACCTTCGTAGTCACACATCATTCCAGGCTTGTTGGAATTGCCGTTAGTAAGAGCCTGAAACTCAGATCCTGGTTTCCTTACCAAGAGCAGTCAACTGCATTGTCGCCAAGCTGATTGCATTTAGCCTGCTGACTTAACTAGCACTGATCTTGGAGCTGTAATACCAATTAATATCTTGCTCATCATCATTATTGCCAACATGGCACGTGGTATTACTATATAGCAGTCCAAGTTGAGACTATATCAGCACACCAGGTGACGAGTTAGCATTAATATGAAAGGGGAAAAACTAAGAAGAATCAATCAAAAGTAATAGTAAGTAATAAAAGAGGAAGAAAGAATAAGAAAATGCCTAATTCAGTATGACTACTTAGATGAGGATAGTGTGTGTGTGTGTGTGTGTTTCACCACTGGTTTCTACTGTTAAACGGACTCCAACCGAGAAGTCTATATTTCCTTGCATCACTCAGACCAACTATCTGGCTACCTATTCACGTGTTACTTCATCCCCTTATTCTCGAGAGCACATTTAATCTTGATCCCTTCACAAAATGTTATTGGTATCCATATTTTTAAAAACTATACGTGGTGATTTTAATTTGTTGATTATATTACCCCTACATGAATAATGATTAGTGAAGTTGAAGAAAATTTTTAGTTTCAACTATTGAACAATCCTATTCAACCTATTGTTTTTATCGAATAGTTACTATCTATTAGTTCCTTTTGATCCCTACTAACTTTATTTCTCTGAATTGGTGTCAGTTTGCCTCTGTGTCAAACAAAAAGAAGAAACCCACTGAGACATTTGAATTAGCTCCCAAGTAATTCAGCGAAGAAAATTCTCTTCTCGACGAAACATTTTCAGTAGCTACACAATTGTGTTTATAGTAATAAATTTATTAGTAATGACAGATGGTGGCTAACAGTGGAATCTAGGACACACTTCTCGTCTTATTTTGGACTCGTCAGCTGGATGTACCTACCTTCCAGTAAGTGATGTTATTCCCACCAAGATTCGGACGCAGAACCGATCACTTTAAATGCTAGAGTGTTATCCACTAGGCCACTGAGTCACGATACCTATTCCTTGTGCAACGGGCATCATTTTGATGTTATTGCTTGTACTTTCTCGACGTTGATTCAACCAAACTGATATGTAGCGCCTTAACGATAAGTTTATTATTGGCTAATAGGTCGCCGTTTGGTCATCGGATGTGAATGTTCATGGCAGGAGTTGTAAATTGTTTCTTGAGTTTGAAAAAGATTGGGTAGAGCTAAACTTTGGTGATGGTCAATCACGCTCAAGTATTCACTGACCAATCAGAGTCAAGAATATGAAGGACTAAGTAGTTATTACGGAAAATGTTACTTTATTTACAATTAATTAATCTGTTTTGCCTGAAAAATAAAGTATCTAGATTTTAAAAAAGTTTATCATTTATGAATCCATACCATTATGTGCATTGCCACTCATTTATATGTGACAATATCATTGAAAAGATATTTAGGAAATTCCCTTTTTTGATCACGTTAAAGGTCATGAGAACTTTTTAAGACATCTCCACATATTTTCAAAGTTATTTGTGTGCACTCCAGCTATCCGATCAACGAAGTTTTAACTTACCCAGTCCTCCCTAAGTCATCTTTCCAGGTTGCATTCTAGTTTCCGAACACTACATTCACCGATTTCAGCCACAATGACATGCAGCTTGCAACGTAATCTTCGTCATAATTCATAAAAGCTTTATTCTACACCAACAACACGGTAAACGGACGTAATAAGTTCCTTAAATCGATCTCCCCTTCACTGAAGTTTAATTTTACCAGAGATTGCGTAATCGAGGACTGTCTTATTACTCACACGTGTAAAAATATTTACTTCTATGTTTTCCAAATCGTATTCTCATGCGTTTTGCATCAACTGGCATTAACTTATGCATGTTCTGATTAAGCAAACTTACCAGTAATTTTTTAAACTATAATTTACACCATAGATGATTAAAATTTCTGAGTCCCCGTAGTTGATAGGTGAAATAATGAATTTGACCCAGTCGAGTAGACTCTAATTCCATTTCAGTCTGTTTATTAGATGTAGAACAGTATTTTTTACTGGATAACGTTCCCGACCTAATTTTATTGTCCATAGTCATATCAGGTAAATTTTATCCAACCTAAATACAATTGCTTTTCTCTCAGCGAACTAACCAGTCAGCTTCAGGAAGCAAATTTCACAGACCTCCTTATGATTGGCTAGTTTTATATCAGCATGAGTGTTTACTTATATTACATATGATTTAATAGACCTTAAGCTGGGTTCGTGAGACACTTGTTTTCATGCACTTGTGTTAGTGAAGAATATTGAATTGCTTGATATTTACGTTTATACTCACAGTTATTGATTTCATTTTCGTTCACTTCATTTGCATACTCTTATGGAACCAAATGATGGTTATAAGTTTTCACATGTCTATGTGTATATGTATGTGTGCGTGCACACAGGTAGGGTTGCTATATTTTCATATGAACTTAGTGTAAGCCAAGTAGTTCATGCCACTGCCTTACGTTTGTTGATAAAATGTAGGCCAATAAGTGTTATGGTTTAAACTGGTACCACATTTCACTGGAGTGAGTTTTCCTGATTAAAGTAGTTAGTGTTTCATAAGGCTCAAGGCCATCTACACTTGCCACTAAGGTTATGTAACACCGTTTTCCCCCCTGGAAGTTAACGCACTAGTTTCATGTTGAAGCTATTTTATTAATTCCATGGAGAATAAGCGAGCCGTTAAAAAAGTAAGAAAGTTCATGAAAGTCTATGCTCAGTTGTGAAGTTAGTGCTGATGATGTAATCTTATTGGTGACTAACAGTGGAATTCAGTACTCACCTTTCATTCCATTTGAGACTCGTCAACTGGATGTACCTGCCTCTCAGTGAGTGATGTTGTTCCCACTTGGACTCGAATGCAGACCCCATCGCTTCAAACTCCAAAGCGTTATTCTCTAGATCATGAAACCCCACCTCTTGTGCTGATGTAGTCTAGAAAGACAATGAAAGCTTAATCATTAAACCATCCATTTCAGAGAACAAAAGACAACCAAGATCATTTACGTACAATTAGATCACAGAGTTAAACAGTAGCTGTTGTTCATTGTTTGAGATACTCGACTGTCAACTGGAATACGTCACGAGGTCGAACTCCACTTCACCTGAAGACGTTTGTGCAGCCAATTAGTATCATCACCCCTCACAAAATGTGTCGTTCTTCACCTCCTACACAGGCGTGCACACAGTTGCTGAGGGCATCATGACTTCGACTCGGCAGATGAATCAGTATTTGTGGTTACAGATGCAGCTTGATAATGACGAGAAGTCCGATGAGAAAATTTATTCGATATTGGTAAAATCTCCATACCTAGCAATAATTTATTCATTTGTAACTTCTCTTTTGTTCTGAATGTCGTTCCACCTACTTTTGCGCTTTGTATTCCCATCCAATATAATATATTCTCTTTGCCTAACTTCTCACCAATTCATCGCTACCAATTTCGACATCGCTATATATATATTACTTTTTTGTATCCTTATAAGTAGTTGCTCACCGTTCGCTACTTAAAGATGGTAGATGAATTAGTAAATTTAACAACCTAATTGATTGAGATGTTCTGTTTTATACACATCTAACAACTGCACACCTTCAAGTAATCTGTTAGCTGGAATGGGACTTGAGTGTAAAAGAAATCTGAAAGTGGTCAAACAAAACAACTGCATTTGTGCTCAAAGTAGCAGGGTCTGCTTATTCTAAGCGATTTAAACTTCATATTTCTGGGGGTTTTCAGGACACTTTATTACTTGTAATTCTTCGTCCTTAGTGTTGGGCCGAATTGATCGGTGTCTGTCAACAACAATTATACACGTCACACAAGAAGTAAGTAGGGGATATCGCTGTAACGTTTGAGGCGATCGCTCCTTGGTTCAAGTCGTAGCGGGGACAACAACACTCACTAAGAGGCTGGTACATCCAGCTGACGAGTCATTAATAGGACTGAATGCATATACTTGATTCCACTACTAGCCACTATCCATGATTACTACAGTTTTCAAGATATTTTCAAATGAAAATATTAGTTCCTATATGATTTTTAGACCTACAAGGTGTAACTGCTGTATTTTTGAGATAGTACAGGCGATATACTCTAACCTGAGTATTTATTAATTGCAATATTATGTTGTTCTGAGTTTCATATTCTGCTTTTCTTTTTTGAGGTGACGTGTGAACTAGCCTATAAATCTATTTGCGTTCTTTGTATTTTCCTTTTCCTTTTACAAAAACGTTAAAGTTTATTCAGTTATCTCACTAGTTGAAAGTCACGTTTTATTGTTATTATTATTATTATTCTACCCTATGGATCCAATAGTTGTTCATATGACGTCTTCATTGTTCTTTAATGTTTACTCGCTAGAAATACTGAATTGTTTTCTGATTTTATATGTGATAAGTTTAATAAGAATTAGGCAGTTGACTTTCTTCAACCCATGTATGAATGATGCCCTAAAACATGGCTCCAACTACCTAAGTTCGGTTATCCATATAGCAGTAGTATCGCAGGTCGTATGCACTGTGTGAGTGTGCATTTGTGAATGATAGTTGAATTGGATTGTTTCCAATCTTTCATACATCAAGACGACAATAATAATAATAGTGATAATAATAATAGTCATGATCGAAGTTGAACGTTTGTAGGAATTGCTAACCACAGTATGCATTACTGTTCCAATATTGTTACCAGTTCAGTTGTGAAATTTTACTGTTCTAACTGAAAGCGGCTTAACTTCATTTCAGTCCATTATATGTCCTGCTCAAGTGTCATATGCATTTAGCATGATAACGATGATGGTACTCAGGTGGTTATGATCATTTTTGCCACAAAATGGTACAAGTTGACACGAACCATTCAGTAAAATATCGACATGCCACTGAGCAAATGATTTGACATATGAATCCACGGTCTTCAATTACTTGAGCAAATACTGCTGTTAGCTTTTTGCTTTCAAGTATAGATGTAAATTTATCTGTTTTAGCAACATCTCATCATTGGTTGTAATTCGATATTAGTTTGTGAGGAAACCTCCCTTCGGCTTAATCAAACTCGAAAAATCACCAAATCGAATCTTATTTAATTGATGAACAGTGATATGATGACATACGTATTTTATGTTCAACTCAACTACCTGTCTTTTCGGGATATTGACTCATCAGTAGACGTTTATGAATAAAGACTATGATCGGAACAAGTGCTTAGTTTTATCTTTGAACTCACGCCATATTGAAACTAGGATCTTTTGTTTCACACACTGGCCACACTACTGTTCAGTCAAGTAGGTTGGGATCAGCCGGTTCAATATAGCAGTTGCATACTACTGAAGAATCGTATACTCAAACGGAACAGCTGCACTGTGCTCCCAAGTTTCCAGTAGTTCTCCAACTGATGTCATTTCGTGATATCAACTTGAAATGGAAATCTTATCTGTATTTTCTGTATGTACGTATGCATGAGGAGCTCTGAAATTGAATTACAAACTATTTATTTCATTTCTGTACCCTTCTATCACTTTCTTTTTTTATTTCGTTTACTGACAATGATTCATGTTTATCATCTCGTTAGTATTTTGTTATTTTTTTACTGATCGGGGCATAGATATTGTGGTGTGTATTGCCATGTTGTATTCTCATGAATATTACATGCTTGGTACTCAAAGTATGATTACATTCCATGTGACTGGATGCCGACTGAATCATATGATTTGTTTGTGTGTGTGTATGTATGTATGGCTTCACGTGTACCACCTTGATAATATAAACTACTTAATCCTTACTGTGGTTGCTTTTATTGTTAAAAATTTGGTTAACTATATGAGTTCCATTTCAAATTCCTGTCAGTAATATCGGTACATATAGATGTATTGTGATACATACTGAATGATTTGCTGAAGTTCTCCTAGTATTTTTTTTGGGGTCATGAATGCACGAAATATTTAGGATTTATGTGTCTTGCTCTTACAGTCATTATCTACCTAAAACTGTACCGGTACTTGGGATGAAGGCGCCACACAGTTCTTAACCAGTTACCACTGTCTCTTCATCTAAGGGGAACTGGAAACTGCGTGACTTCGTTTTAACACGATCGAAAGCTGCCTGCGAGATCAAGATACTTTGGCCTGTGACTTTCGACAATGGGAGATATTCGGATGTTCCTGCGAGATCTGGTAGGCATTACAGAGCTGATGGCTCTGGAGGCCTTCCTGAGAGGCCGAGCATAAACAACATACGACCACATACGGGATGTGAGGGGCAGGGCGTATAGGAGGTTATACATGCTCGACTGGTGGCGTAGTTTGCCAGTTCGGTGAATAGGATGCTCACCATGCAGAAGTTTAGAAATGCCGGCTGCCCACAGATGTAGACCCGATGATGCTCGTGATGAGCTGACTGAACTGTCCTCGTCCCTTTCCACATCGCCACATATACTACCTACAAGGAGCTAGAGCGGGTTTTGAACTTACTATCCATTGGTTGAAAGTCATCTTCCTAAACCATTGAGCCACAGCTCCAAGTATTCCAGAATAGCTAATGTTCTTTTCCGATTTCTTTGCCTTCCTCATACTTTATTTCTCACTCTGTAATGTCACTTAAATTATGTCATCTTGAGTTTATGTAATCGTTTATTGTTCCCTATGCTGCTTCCATCATCGAGTCAACCATCGAAATTTGAGTTTTCTTTCCTTATATGTGTATGCATTTGTGTATACATAGTGTAGACAATTTTGAAACATTTCCCACATTAACCCAAGTTTGTGGTGTAATTTGCTCCTGCATAGTTTTGAAACTTCTCCGACTTATTAATTGACTAATACCGTTCACTATTTTTAGCGAGGTTTCAATACATGTGTGTGTGTGTGTGTGTGTGTGTGTGTGTGTGTGTGTGTGTGGTTGACTAGCTTATATTTTAGTCTTTGTTTTATCTTCGGTGACAAAGTTACTGTGATGGTGTGTGATTTTATAAAATACGACACTATGCCTCCAGTTTTATTTTTCAAGGAATCGGCACTTTTTATGTGTGTACTTTCCAATTTATATGACATCCTCTCTGTTTCGAAAGTTATGGACTGTCAACGCTTTTTAAAAATTGGTATTCTCTAAATCCTTTTACTTTGGTGATCAAAGTGTATCGGTTATTTGTTTTTAAGCGATAAAATATAGATTGAATGAAGAAATATTTCTTCTCAAGTAAGTCTCCGTCATTGGTTGTACACTAATATATGAGTTTCACATTTTATAACATGATACCATTTAGTGGTGGTGGTGGTAGTTAGCCACCCAACTAAATAATTGTAAATTTCTCATTACTCATAAGGCTAACAATAAGAGAAACGAAGATGCAAAATGAATGATGGATATCCTGCCAACTTCGTGAACAAGCATATAATGGCAACAAAAATTCAACCAAAAATGATTACTGGTGTGAAGAAACCTATTTCCTTAAAACTTGAATTCAAAGACGATATCACCAGCGAGACTATAACACAACGTTTGAGAAGAACATTTCAGAGAACGCTCACTGCTAAAAAGTTATGTCCTTTCTGCTACAATCAACAAATTATTGTTCCAAGGCATAAAAAGAGACTTCGTGATTCTGCCTGTTCTATGTGCATTTATCCGTTTAACTACTCCTATGAAGCTGATTACATAGGGCATACAGTAGGCCAGCCAAGTCCATCGTAGAATATCTGAACACCAACCATCATGGTTAAGTAACGGTTTTGTTTGCCACGTACCATCTAGTCTTTGGCGCAGTCTATGTAGTCGCTTGCTACACATGGCAAAACCTGTTTACCTTACTTCTCTACAAACCGAATCTCTGTATTCAAAACAAACTTGTACAACCTGTGTCATTACCTTGGTCATTAGTTTAAATTGACGTATGACTTCAATTTATTCCGATGTTTGTCTATTGGACTAAAATCTGTTGGCAAAGGGCTGCCGCCTCCCTCGCGTCATCTCATATTATTGAGGAGACAGATTACCCGTCTCGTTAATTTTCCATCTGTGCATTTTTTAGGTAATTCTGTTGGCATATATTTACTCACCTAGAGTTGCCCTTTTTTTCAACCTTCTTGTTGCTTGTTGTGCCAATAGTGAATTAAAAATTTGTTTTATTCTTTTGGCACTTTTCAATTTTATGTAAATACCGTATTCATCAATTTGCATCAATATTTCTCTTATTGTTAGCCTTCTGAATAACGAATAATTTATAGTAATGTTACTTAGATGATTCACCCCCATTAAATGATATCATATTACTAAATGTACAACGTGTATATTAATGTAGAGCCGACGACGAATACTTAATTGAAAATAATCACTTCACACAATCTCTTTCATTTTTTTGTTCCATTCTTGTCTCCTTATTTTTGATGCTCTATGAATAAGTGAACTCACCTGTTTTTATCTGATACATGTAGAAATGATGTAATTCAGACTAAAAATTACGTCAAATGTTGTTATATTTTGATAAACTTCAAGCTTGATACTACTTACATTTCTAAATTAAGTAACTTGAAGTGTTCGTTGAAAATAATGAGGAACCAACTGTGACTTGCGAACTGATTTATTTGAGTTAATTAATTATTGAATTGTTCTATTCGAAATTAGTTATGGTTACGAATTGTATACAGGTGTGTAGGACAAAGTAAAATATGGCAGTTTTGTATCTTTGATTTGGAATCCTTTAGTAATGCTGAACTTTATTTTACGTCTGATGACCAGTAGTACACCATTGTTGAAAGGTACTCAAATGATCCACATTCCCTAATCATATTCAGCATTCTTTTTGATAAGATCCAGTGTCACCGTGGATATTTTCTCACCCCCATCCCCTGTTGTTCAACCACGTAGGTTATGACCTTTCAATGAAACCTCTGAAGCTTCGTATTGTAAGGGGTCGCTGATCAACAGTAGATTGTGTTACTTAGTTAATTGGTGCATGAAAAGTGGAACTATGTATTGTGTGACTACAAGTGTGTTATAAAAAGGAATAGCTGCTTGTTTGTTGTTTCTTAATAATCACATCTACAGTCTCCCAGCTATTAAAAAGCCTTGACATCTGAGTCTAACTGAGTATTTTAGTTTTCAGAATTTAACAAGACTGAAATTCCATGTCAAATGAGAAATGATGCTTTGGGACTGGTTTGCTGCAAGTTACTTCCGGTTTAATGATAGTCAGTGAAATGGTGGAATGTGTCGACCACTTCACTTGGGGAGTTGCATCAGCTAGAACAGGTGCAGACGAAATCTCAGCTCAGATACAGAAGGTCCGTTTGGCACTTGACAGCTTGCGTCGTTATCTGTGTCGAAAACCTATCAAAGAAATAGCATACTTCACTGAAGTCACTTTTGTCTTGCTATACTGTTGTAAGACATGACTGCGTTACGGGGTTTTGATCACGTATATCTTCGTAGCATTGCTTGGGTTTGGTGGAATCACCGTATGAGCAATGTTGAGTTCAGGTGTAGGATACTAGGGAGAACAGGAATGTCGATTGATAAGGCTGTGAACCTTCATTCACTGAGATGTCTTGAACATGTATTGCGTATGTGGATCCATCGCCTACCTCGACGTGCCATGCTAGGGGAAGCTGGGTTGGGTTGAAAAAGAGTCCAGGATGGCCAGACCAGAATTTGACACTAGTCAATAAAGTCAGTGACTGTTGGAAATGTAGACTACTCAGCTGGGGTCGCTGAGACGACAGGAATCAGTGGTTGAGGACTGAATGTTGGCGACATGGCTGAAAATAGGTCACAGTAGCGCAAACACATTCACTCTTCGACGTCTTCTAAATGTTTAATGTTTGCACTAACCTTTGTTTTCGAGTTGTTTATTCTCTCACACAATTTGGTCTACTTTGATATCACTCTTATTCTACCCACTTGTTTTATCTACACTACTGCAGTAAGTGTGTAGCAACTTGAGTTGATGCACTTGTGTGCGAAGTTCTACATTGACTTCGTCTCTTTTTCTATCAATCTGTTTGGTTCAGTTGTAAGAGAGTTTGTGAATTTATTCTCCAAGTATTTGTGTTGCTTGTTTTTTTGATGGTATCAAATTATGGTGGAAACCACTTGTAAAGGTAACGATGTTCGTTACTCTGATTCAATGAAATCGTTAGAATTATTCATTCATCTCAAAATACCTTGCCTAAATTAATGGTTTATGAGTTATTGTATTCTAATCGTACTTCCTTTCGGAAAAAAATCTTTTCACTGTTAAGTAAAAAGTGTCAATATACGAACCAGTGACATTTTTTGTATGCGTTCAAAATTCTTCATCTGTCCTTTGTACTGCAGTGAACTATACTATTGAAGAATAAACTAATGACTCGTATCGAGGAACTTTTTTTAATCCCCCGTCTCAATAAGCTTTTGGTAACGTTGGTTGTCTCTGTGAAACCGTTTCGTACGTGAGGTAGACAGACCACTGGTGAATTTTATTGAGTCACCTTTCAAATCGATATAGTACAACACTGTTGAAATGGCTTCGCAATAAAAACTTGCAACATTGAGTAGTGTATAACAGTTCTTTTTTAGAGTTTTTTCTTATCTCAAATATGTGTACCTGTATCCCAGTGATTGATGTTGCTCCTACTTGAACTCGGGACCGATCGCCTATGTAACGTTTCATATCTCTAATTGTTTGGTACTTGCTAATGGTTTAGCAGATTTTACACTGGCATCGATGTCTTGTGTATACACTTGTTAACTATGTGGGAAAGTTACTTCTATAAACCATATAAGTTTATGTGTGTGTACATATGTGTTGACGAAGAACAACAAATGCATCTTTGAGACCAGGTTTGATATGAACCGATTAACAATTATGCTAACTCTTACATGGTTATCCTATTTTTGTTAGTTTCAACAAAAAAACTCCAAAATTTTAGCAGAGATTTTAGATTTACACCCAATTTTGAACAGTGATCCGCAATTATAACCGTCCAGGTGACCCTTTGATGCGAGAAAATACTGAGAAGGAAGAATAGGTATTGCCTTTCAGCAGGAGGTGTCATCCTTCTAAACTTACCTATTTGTCACATGTTCATATGATCTCACCTTATCGAAGTATGCTTACATAACTTCCATTTTGTATCCCTTTGTTCCCAGCCTAAATGATATTTTCTAGATATACCTCAGCGTATCGGTTAAATATTACATATCTGAAAGCCGTGTTTACCGGTCATACATGTTTCGTTTGTTTTCTCTTATTTATTGTTGATGGTGTTTATCACGTTTTGGGTTTATCTTTGTTTAACTTACATTTAGATCCAGAGGAAGTAGACATCGAGCTTCAATTAGATCAAATGCCGTTGTCACGAAATCGAAAGCAAAATAACAGTTTCCGTCATGCAGTGGATCGTTCACTTTTCCCAACTACTACTGATAACAATATTAGCAGTAATAATTATGCAAACACATTAAATATGAAATCTTTGCCTAAAACATGCTTTGAATCTCTTGATGTAAATTCTCCTCCTCCCCCTCCTGTACCTCCATATCACCCGCGTAGTGAGACTAGTAGCCATGGTAAGCTGGGCATCGGAGGTTGTCATAAAAGTAGTAAAGCGAAAATCTCCAGCCCTTTGCCTCAACCGTCTTCACATTCTTCCTCTGTTTCCAATACGAATCACCCTGAACGCCCTCGTTCAAAATCACGTTCAGAAATTAATTCACAAACTACACTCTTATTTCAAGATAAATCTTTACATTCTTCGTCAAACAGTACGCATTTAACCACTGAACAGAAACAGAATAAAAGTGACTAACAACTTTAAAAAATATTTTTAGGTAAGTAAGGTGCTTGAAATCGTATTTTTTCTCTGTTTTTTTACGGTATTGTCTTTTATGCATACAGTCGAAAAATAACATCACAGACGTTATTTAAACAATAAGATACATTTTTATCAGTAAAACTGTTTCCTTTCAAATGAAATGGTCAGAACGTAAGTTCGAAGTAAAAGCCTGATCAGTAATTAGACCGCTAGCGGATAATGAACGAATATCTGGTGATAGTGAACTCATTCATATCCTTAACACCTCTATGAACTTCATTGACTGAGATGGCTTGGAAATGTACTGCACATGCCGAACCACCGCCTACCTCGACGTGCCATCCTACGAGAAGTTGGATTAGTTTCAAGAAGATTTCAGGATGATTAGACCAAGACTTGACACCAGAGCTTTAAGTCCCTAGTTGCCGGACTGGGTCATACTTAGAGATGTAAACTACTCAGCTGGGTATCCCTCACATGACAGGAATGAGTGTTCGAGGACTCTTATGACAAGGCTGGAAACCAGTCACAGGAGTGCAGATATATTCACTCCTTGACATTTTTAGCTTGAATATTTGCACTAACCTTTGTCTTCGAATTGTTTATTCTCTCATACAACTTTTTCTCCTTTGATATCACTCTTATTCTATCCACCTGTTTTTTGTAAACTACTGCGGCAAGTGTGAAGCAACTTGAGTTGACGCACTTGTATGAGAAGTTCTACATTGATTTAGTCTTTTATCCATCTGTCTTAGGTGGTATGTTCCGAAACAGGTCACAGATACATCTATTCCTTGATTTCCTAGTGGAGATTTTGATTGTTTTATGTCTTTTTGTAAATTTTTTCGACTTGTACCCTCTTTTATAGTAAGATGACAGAAATGCAGACTTGTTTTCATGCTGTTCATCCATTTCTAACTGATTAGCCTCCAGCTAAAGGATTTTACCTAAGTGTCCTTGGTACGGTTCACTACGGGTTATGGAAGCAGTTGCTCAGTCCATTATGTATTCAATCACCCGGGCCAGTCTAACGGCAGTTATTGAAAATAAAGTGTGTGGTCAGCATAGTATCCTTTGGTAAAGAAAACTCGACTGGCAGTTGGAGTTGCTTTGATATAGTAAAACTTAACTTTAGTTAAACATCTTGAATTCCGTTTTTTGTCTTATTTCCTTCCCAGTTTATTTTTGAGTAGCCTATTTTGCCCAAGTACTTGATGTTTTAACATGACTACTAAAATATTTACTCCGCTTAGCTTGATAAGTTTGTTTCTAATGTACAGAAAAGCTGATGGCTATACCTTTTTTTGTTTCAATGCTCATCAAATCTTGTTTAATAGAATTGGCAATTCAAAAACTGTATCAGATTTAAATGATCCCATGTTGAAAAATGTTAGTTATTCAGAGACATCAGAATCATCAACTCTTCTATCTAAAAAACAAATACGACGCCTTTCTGTCCCAGAATATCAAATTTCTACTAATCACCTAACACCTTCAACATTGATCACAGACATTCAAAATGATAGTCTTTTACTTGCTAAGAAAACTCCGAGTAATCATTCCTCTGGTCAGTACAGATCATGTAAAGCTGCTCATATCAATTCGCATTCAATGTGGAATAATGATTCATCTTTGAGCAAAGTTCTATCTCCATGTATGTTGAATAGTCGCAATACTGTACGCGTTAATCCTTACTGTCCTCCACCAGATATAAATCCACCACCACTACCTCCTCGTGTAGGCTATTCAACACCATCAGTTATATCTCCACAATCACATCATTCCAAGCCGATTAAATATCGTCCGCTTCCAGAAACGCCTAAAACTTCCTGTACTTCTACTGCTACTACTATTGCTAATACCAGTATACCGAAACAAAGTATGCAGAAGAAATCTTCATATTCAATCCCAATGTCTGTTACATCTCCTCCATCGTCTACATGTATAAACCAAATTAGTAATACTGTCAATCATCAATCTTCGCCTTTACATCAATCCTCAAAGGTGATTCAATAGTTCCTACTTCTCTAATACAAACCACTCAACCAACTTTACCAGCTAACAGTAAAAAGTCAAACTCTTGTCATGATAATCAAAAACATCATCATCGTCAATGTGGTTATGTGATGTCAATTCCAGATACTACTCGTCATCATCGTCATCGTGAAGGTCAGTATTCATCCAATCAGAATGCTGTTCATCCTGATTGTTGTGTTGAATCTCAAGTAAGTGAATAATATGCATACATCTTTCTTTTGGACTGCTTTTGTAGATATGTACAATGTATTTAATTCAGTATTAGTTACGTATGGGTTTTTTCAGTAGATGTTGGGAGTTATTTGGTGGACAAGCATAGATCTAGATTTCTCGCTTTTTGCCATTCATCAACAAGATGTATGTTGGCAACCATGAAGAGACTGTTGTTTTCCCCCCAGACATTCGAACTTGCATTAGTCAGTGCTGAAGTAAGAGACTAAATCATAAAGCTGTTCAGCCAGCAATTGATACCACAAAGGATTGAATTACATACAAGATTTTGTGATCTGTAAGTAACCGACGTAGGTGTGCTATCCTTATTGTCTGTCACTGGTCAGTTAGGTTTCGCAATGCGATTGTTTTGGTCTATTGATCTTCGTGAGTTTCTCGGGTCGACCAAATGTCACCGATCATACCTAAGGCTTGTTATTAGGTGCATATGCGTGAAAACAGTGTACACAACAAGTAATGCACTGCTTTAACGCAGAAGGCTCCACGGTTGCGGGTACATCCTTAGCTGGGACGGCATCGAGTACTCGGCCTGGTTTATCTTTCTAAGCTCACCCGTACTTTCCACTCATCACTCCTCTAGTATTACCCCTCCTCTCATCATGGTTGGACAACAGCACTCAACCATTTTAGTTCCTAACGCCTGTGCAGTTAGCGAACTATTGACCCCGTTCATGAGTCAATCTGTTACTGCCTCCGAAAACCCGTTCCAAACTTCGACTGTTCAATAACAGCTTCTATTAGTGAAGTGATGTGACGCTGTCGTGCACTGTATTTCGATGCCAGTTGTCGCTTGTGAACAGCTTAGTTGTGAACTTTCTCACATCAGAACTGAGTAACATAGGTCTGAATCACTGAAGGAAGGTTGCTGACAGGCTTTTGCCATGATGAGTACTAACCAAATCTAGGTCCAGGATTTTCTACCAAGTGTTTTTCAGCATCTAACAGAGAAATCATGTGACTAATCAGTGTCTGTATCTGTTGAATTGAAAAGATATCAAAATAAAACCATAGGTTACTTATAATATTTCAGGAGCAGACAGATAGATTAATGTCGAACTTGATGCACTTCATCAGACCAGTTTGTCACACTTCGCAGAAGCATGAAGAGAACAAGTGCGGACAGAAAAAGAGTGATATCCAAGTACAAAAAGGTGTATGAGACGAGAAGAATTTAAAAAATGGTGCTTAGTAAAAATCTTCAAGCTTTAGAAGGCGACAGAGAGTGAATACCTCTGCGCCAATGTGACTGGTTTTACCTCCCACATGGCGCAGACCAATTAACAGGAGACTTCATGTCTTGTTTTTGGTGAGTGTTTTTTACTACCTACAAGGATGGAAGATATGATGAAGTTAAGAATGAGACGATGGATCTATGAGTCCACCGTAATTAGACTGGGTCTTGCTTATCAGTTAGTAAGCACTGGTCCGAAAACCCTGGGGTTCCTGGTTTGAATCTTGTCACGGCCTAAATTTCCTTTTCACCTTCATCACTACCTAGTTTGTTTAATATATGTTAAGAAGGAAATTATAAACGTACACACATTATCCTCATCCTAACACTACACAGATTCCACCATTTTGTCATTTTTCCTTTCTTTCTTCTCGTGCCTTGTATTTCTTTTGACTGAATTTTCTTATCTTCATCTTTCACCTCACTACCTTTTTACTTGATGTACTGATATGAGCTGTGGCAACTCGAACCGTTACGCAGTAATGCATGGTCCTATGTTGATGTTGATGATGATGGCACTGTTACTAAACTGTAAGTCAGCTGTTCAGTAATGTGTACAAACTCATCATAATACTTTAAGTTTGTATCATAGAATTTGTTATCGGCATAATTAGTTTGTTGCATTACACTGCTTGCTTGATTTAATGTTTTCAAATTTCATTTCGAAAATGAGTTTCATTGAAAGTTGGGGTATATACGTAAAGTTGTGACCCACTGGTTTAGGGAGTTGACTTTGAACCTGTCGGTCACGGGTTCGGACACCATTCTACCTACTGAGGTTTGACCATCTAGGTGGTAGTGTCATGAGCCCTCACACTATTGGTGTAGCTCACTGCCGACTGCACGAGAATGTTTAGAAGGTTTCTGAGTTCGTTCATTCATATATGTATTGGTAATCAAGACTAATATGTGTTACTGATGTTAGCTATGAAATGAGTATTTTTCTAATATTCATTTACTGTATACCATTGACTTTACTAACAATATGGCATTTGGACACTGATCTCTATCATCTTTCCCTTCTTTTCCTGTCGCTGATTGTTTCATTTCAGACGCCTGCTGTTTACATCAATTCACGGCATGCAAGTAAGCAGCCTAAGAAGACTGCTCCATCTCCACATCGTTCACGTTCTACACATTCTCATTCATCATCGAATAATAATAGTGTAACTGCTCCCAATTCTATCCTATTCTACCAAGCACCACTTCCATCTAGTCATTCTTCTGTATCTAGTAGCCGTCGTCACCGGCTACAAGAACATGGGAAGTCCGATGGTCACTCAAAAAACAGGTAAGATAATAAATTTTAATCATCTTAATCACCGAACAATTTCACAAATATATTGGATGCCGAGTGAAAAGTTGACATAAAATAATTTAACTGATATTTGTAAAAATCTCACCATGTTTGAAATAAATATTACCGAAATGTTGCACGGATGTCTAGTCGGATGTATCCACATGTTCGATTGACGCCCTTTCTGAAACACTACTCAACATGTAGAGAAACGAGCTAGTAAGCAATTTCAAAGTTATCTTTTGGTTTTCTAATCGAGAAAGTAAGTTAGCCAATGTGTTTGTAAATCTGTTGTGACCTACTTTCCATCATCAATTGAAATCTGCTGATTAATATCTATGACATCAGCAATATGGATTTTTGAACAGCGTGGTTAAAGTATGGAAGTAGTGTCAAACCAAGTCGTGATAGTGATTCATGAAGTCACTGCCTTGTTAATGCTTACCGTATAGATAAATGTGGACGTTTTCTTTAGGGTATGCAAGATTGTAGAAATTAATAAGTAGAGAAGCCTTAGGTGGTATAAAACATGTACCAGTCGATGAAGTCCCTGACTGTTTATTTGAGCCGTTTGGAGAGATCTGGACTGGTTAGGGTCCTCGAGACGAAAGGATTCAGTGGTTTGACGACTCTTCGTGACATGGCTGAAAATCGGTCACAGTGGTGCAGATGTATTCACCCTTGAATATTCACACTAACCTTTATCTTCAGATTGTTGATTTTCTCACACAACTTTGTCTACTTTGATATCACTCTTTTACTAACCACCAGTTCTTTGCATGTTGCTGTGACGTGTGGCAGCTTGAATCGTTGCACTCCTGTATGAGTTTCTACGGTAACTTTGTTTGTCTGTCTTTGAATTCAACGGGGCTTTTAGAGACAGCTTCATCCAGGACTAACATCCCATCTATGTAAAGCTGTGGTAATCGAGGCTGTAAAGTATTTTTCTTAGTGTGTAATTTTAGTGACCAATATGGACGAAAAATGCTTAACCAATGACTGAAGTTATCAGATAGACAATGGTAATTCATTGAGTTACGAGTTCTAATAACCAATAAGGTCTGTTTAGCATCAAGGGAAAAGCGGATTCTTCTTTCACTGTGTTGAGTGAATATCTCGCTTCGGAAACATTCTTCAATGATCCCTTTTTAGTTGTCGCATGAGCAACCAGTGCATATGAATAATTCATTCTTATGGAGAAGGAGGAAGGGTGCGTCCTCATCAGCAGTCTACATTTACTGGTCACTGGAGGGCAACCAATTTTATTTTGTCCAGTCGTATGCGCCTACTTTACTATTCGTTTTCACCAATGACCTAATAATCATCTGTCGCCTACAGATGCAGTATTGTTCAGAATCACCGAAATAAAAGTTATTCAGACTATTTGACCATCTAATTTCTCACTGTTTTCTATGGGAATTTATTCCTTGGAATTATACAATAATGAATCTTTTTGCTTGAATTCCTATCTCTTTTCTGACATCGTATATAAACTGCCTTTCATTTATCCAGACTTCTTTTGTCGTATATTCTTTAAGCATAGGCTGTATTATTGGGGAAGGTTTTTGTGTGTAAACTAAGTAATCAAATATTCTGTCCGGTTTTCTGTCCCTTCCTATCTCGTTTAAGATACTCACTTTGATCATATAAATGAACTTTAGTCCTGCGAATTTGTGTCTGTGCGTGAGAGAGAGAGAGAGAGGAAGGGAGAGATTATAACTAACATAGGTTCCGGAACAATTGAAAGCCTGAGAACGCTGGGCAGCTGTCTCGTCCACGTATAGGACTCTACAGATGTCTCGACCAACAACCCTCTACTTATCGAATTCAGCACCTTCACGATTAACGCCTTAACCATTGAGCCACTGTATCGGAGTTCAGGGCTCCACAGTTTCCTACTTCTGTCAATTCGTGATATACCGCGACTTTGCACCAAGGTCTTTAGTTGGTATTCCCTTCATTTCTAACTTTGTCGACCCCACTGGTTACGGCTTCTCATTAGAACTCAGGGATATCCATTCTGTAGCATTTCACTATGAGCACTAAGCAGTTACATACTTTGAATTGTATGAGGATCTTATTTCAAGGCAGTATTCACCACGAACTGATCATTTGGAAAGTCTGGGGGACAAAATTATTTACTAGATATCAGTATCATCATTAATATCAACATAGGACCATGCATTACTGCGTAACGGTTCGAGTTGCCACAACTCATATCAGTACATCAAGTAAAAAGGTAGTGAGGTGAAAGATGAAGATAAGAAAATTCAGTCAAAAGAAACGTGAAGCACGAGAAGAAAGAAAGGAAAAATGACAAAATGGTGGGAATCTGTGTAGTGTTAGGATGAGGATAATATGTGTATACATCTGTGCCACTGACATCGGTTCTGAGCCATATCACCTAGTCACCAGCCACTGGTTCCTCTTGTGCCGCGGACCCCAACCACTTAGTCTGCACCGCCCCACATGGCTCCAACCAACATTCAGATACTTCATGCATTGGTGCCATGTTTTAGTCTGGCTGTCTAGAGACTTTCTACAGCCTGGAATTACTTCAGCCAACATTGTGTGACGAGGCAGTCGGTGACTAGGCATACGTAACACATATCGGAGCCAACCATCTCAGTCAATGACGGTTCATAACCTCGTCAACAGATTTACACCTGCTCCCTAAAACTCTATACCTGACATCTGCATTACTCACGTGGTGCGGTGACACCATGGAATACGGCCTATACTACGAAGGCAACGGTGGTCAAACACTTGAAGCTTTCTCATGTCTTCCACCTTCAATGGCCATGTTTCGCAGCCATACAGTAGAACAGAGAGGACTGCTGTGCAGTACACGCGACCCTTAATAGACAAACAGATATCACGGTGGCGCCATAGGTGATGTAAAGTGGCAAAAGCCAATCGAGCTTTTTGTATCCGTGCCGAGATTTCATCGGCAACTGACCCACTAGGGCTGATCCTACTTCCCAGGTAAGTGAAGTGGTCAACACACTCAACCACTTCACTCTCTATTGTTAGCCGTGGCACCGCTGACGACCAATCCTGGAGCAGCAATTTGCATTTGGATGGTGAGAGACGCATCCCAAACATTCTCAAATTCCCACTCAAAGTGTTCAGAAGACTCTGCATCTTGTCAGCGTCTTCACTTAACAGGACTATGTTATCTGCATATTCTCCAGGTCTAACGAAAATTCTCCTGTGATTAGTTCGACGTCTGTGTAACCTGGTGACGAAAGGGAGACCTCCATAAGAATATCTATGATGAAATTGAATAAGAAAGGAGACTGACAGACACCACTCGATGAGCATAGCTCCCTGGACAACTCACCATAGTCTCTAACATGTCCACAAGTGTTCGAGTATAGAGCTTTCAATAAGGTGATGTGCTTACTTTGCACACCTTTCAGTGAGACACATTGCCATAAGACTTCTAGATCAACGGAGTCGAATGCCGCCTTCAGGTCGATAAATACTGCTATTGTCGGGCGTCTGTAAGCGTACCTATGTTCCAGAACCTGGTGCAGTGTGAATATTTGGTCAATACACCCGCGGCCGGATCTAAAGCCTGCTTGTCTGGTTTTCTCGGGCTTTCTGCTCCCGAGCTCCACTCAGGCGTCGTAGAATTATAGAAACTAGGATAATAATAATAATTTACTTTATTCCAAACAATTTATGGTACGATTTGGAGTTCTCAGCGTAATATATATACTGCAATAACAACAAAATATAAGTATATACATGCTCCTTTGCAGCCTTTCGAATTTTTTATTATAAAAATTTATGTGTATAATTTTAAAAACGAGTAAATTTTGCATTGTAAGTTAAATTATTGAAATGAGATTTTTAACTGTCACAAAGTTGATGTGTGATTTCTGTTCTAACACTTTTTTCCTCACAAAATATGCGTGCAAGGTAAGGTACAGTCAAATTCTTATACTTAGCTGTACGAGCATACAGTCTTATGTAGTTTCTCCTTGTCCTCCCTGAGGAGATACATGGAGAGAGCTGTAAATGAAGCGGATGCTCACTGTCAGTTAAAATTTCTGTAGCTAGTAGCTTGCAGGAATTTATATGTCTATCAACTACAGTGTTAATCAGTTGAGCCAGAGACACACCACTCACCCTGCTGATGGCCTTCAAAGCCCTACGCAACATAACATAGTCCTTTTTTAGAAGACCAGGAAAGATTAATGGGGAACAATATAGAAGAATAGGTAAAATGCAGGAATTAATAAATTGTAAAAGAAGCAGTTGAGTTATACCAGAAAGCCTCTTTACGTAATAAGTTAAACGAAAGATTTTTTTACAAGTCAATAAAATATGGGACGACCAACAAAGGTCAGAAGTAAAACGCAACCCAAGATAGTTCACACTCGATTTACTTTCTGCAGAAATACCATTGATGCAGCAGGTGTCATGAGATTTAAGCAGCTCACATAAGTCTTGTTTACGCCTGAGGCTAAAATTAACGGTCTGACATTTAGAGGGGTTTAGTTTGAGACCATTTGAGAGAGACCATTTACCAACTTCAGACAAGAATTCATTTAATTTCGAGCAATCCAAAGAAGGATTTACTGGAATAGAAATCGTCAGGTCGTCAGCATACTTGATAAAATTAGTTTCAACAGAATAAGGCAAATCGTGCAAAAAAAGGAAAACAGAAAAGGAGAAAGTACAGCACCTTGAGGCACACCAGCTTCAGTAAGCAATGAAGTGGAGCGCATCCCTTTATGAATAGTGTACTGTTTCCTTTCAGAAAAATAAGAATGCAGCCATTTTGTAACCCATGGATCAGTGTGAGCTATGGCAAGCTTATTTAACAAAAGTGGTCTAGGAACAGAGTCAAAGGCTGATGAGTAATCCAAAAAGGCACAACGGACATACTTAACACCTTTGTCGAGACTAGAAACAATATTATGATGCAAGACAGTAGCTGCATCTAAAGTACTCCTCCGGTGTTTGTAAGCAAACTGTTTTGGATCTCTGAAGGCCATCAATGAAGGCTCAATCACAAGCAGAAGTAATTTCTCCATTGTCTTCAGAAAAGGGGAAGTTATAGCGATGGGTCGAAAAGTAACATCTGATCCAGAAGATGGCTTAGGCACAGGTACAATTTTTATCTGCTTCCAAGCAGTGGGTATTATGTTTTTAGAGAACGATACATTGAAGATATCTGTAAGTGGATGACACAAAATATCTGCACATTTTCTAAATATGATACTAGAAACACCATCAGGACCTAAGCTTTGGGAGGGATTCAAAGACTTTAGACATTTAAATACATCATTTGTATTGAAACCTGGAAAGCAGCTATCCACTTGATTTTGCACATTAGGAAGGTGAAATTAGCTTGCCGACGTATAAATGACTTGTTTAACGCCAGACATCCGAACGAGTTTGTGTTGTCATCTGTTTTTTACCAGTAAGCTCTTTAAATAATTTCCATATATTGGAAGAGTTCTTACACGATAAGAACTTCTTGTTGTATATAGTATTCAGACGTTGTATTTCAGACTTAATTAGGCAGTTAAGCCTTTTAACGCCAGGGTGATCTCCTGCCTTATACAACCTTTCCTTTTCTCTCCGAAGCCTCTTGAGATGAGGAGAGGAAAGTCTGTCAAATCTCATGTAAATTGTTTCAGTAGGGCAGCAGATATCGAGACAGAATACGTGATATTTGATATCATTGAGGTTTTTCAGCGTCTGATTCCATTCCTCTAAAAACACAGCTATTAGGCTTATAGTTCACTATGAAACTTGGTCACATTTGGATTAGCTTAATGAATTAGCAATGTATTTTCGTGTGATCACTCTTAGGCTACTTGCACCTTCAATGACTGACGTGCATTTTAATTCTCACAGATGATTTCCTAGCTTTATCGATTAATAAACAGTTGAAATACTGCAACTTCACGAGATTGACTGTCTCGAAACTGAAGTTAACTAGGTTTGTTTACTAATATCCTATGACCACAGGTTTATCGAATTCTGCTTTGTTTTGAAAATGTCATTATCTATTTTAAACTACTACCAAGTAGCCTGTATAATTACCAGATAATTACACCATACCATAATAATGTTATTATGCTGTTTGAGATTCTAATTCTTCTGGCTAAGCGTTTTCAAATGCTGAAGTATGAAACTAGCAATTACTTTTGATCATGTTGAGTAGTTGGCTGTTGATAGTTGCTCTACCAGCCGTTGCAGGACAACAATAGCCATAACGGGATGGTGTCTCCAAGAGCAAATTAAACTGAGACAGAAGCGGTTTGTCCGTTTTTATTTCTCCTAAATACTTATATGTATAGGCTCTTAAGTCTTTGCACGATACACACAGATATAACTCGATGATTGATAGGAAAAGATATATGTGTGTTTGCCTCTGTTTTTTCGTGACCAGATAATGTATTGTATGTGGATTTTGAGATCGTGGAATTGTGATCTTTGTTAGAATAACAATGTTAACATAATCGCCGATCCCCAACCTCTCTTCATTAATCATTAAATCATCTGGGATTCAGTGTCATGAAGTAGATTTCACCGACTATGATGTTGCCACCTGGTAACATTCCAGCTGCTGAACAAATTCAGGATTAAGAACCTCTGATACTATAGAAGAATCACACCGCGGATCACTTAAACACTCAGCAACCTTATGCACATTCGTGCAGTAGACAGTGAGCCACATCTATTGTGCAAGGGCTAGTGATACTACCTCGCTGCCCAAACCTTGGTAGATGACGCGGCGTTCGAACCCGCGACTCACTGGTTGATAGTCGTCTCCCTAAACCCCCGAGTCACAGCTCTACGGATCACTAACTAAAATAGCACCTATACTCAAGGTTTCCCAAATTGTGTCATCTGTGTTGCCACTTAAATATCGTACGATCTACTGAAGCGCCAGTATACTGCTCTGCAATCCCTTTCGTTCCGTTACATGGCTTTGAGACATGGTCATTAAAAGTAGAAATTTGAAAAACCGGGTTTTCATCACACTTATCGTCTCATAGATTGCATTTGGTGGAATCACTGTGTGGAAATGTTGAGGTCAGCCGGAGGGTACCAGGCAAGTTGATCGATAAGGCTGTGAACCTGCTTTACTGAGATGGTTTTGACATGTACTGCGTATGCAGAGCAACCACTACGTCGGCGTCTTATGCTAGAAGGAGTTTGATTAGGTCAGAAGGAGATTCGGGGTGGGCAGACCAAGACTTGTGGTCGATCGATGAAGTCCCTGACTATTGGTTTGAGTTGTGTGGAGAGATATAGACTCCCTACTTGGGGTCACCGAGAGGACAGGAATCAGTGGTTGGGACTTGTTGGTGAAGTGGCTGAAAATCGGTCACAGTAGCACAAATGCACTCTCTTTGACGCCTTCTGAAGTTTGAATGTTTACACTATCCATTATCTTCAATGTTGTTTTTGTTTTCTCATACAACTTAGATATCACTCTGTTTCGATCCACCTGTTCCTTGTAAACTACTATGCAGTGTAGTAACTTGAGTTGATCTACTCCTGCTAGAGATTTTACGTTTGTTTTGTCAGTCAGTCTGGCAACATATTTGTTCTTAGTAAATGCCAAACTCATTACAGTTTTGTCACTACGAAAATTTTTGAGTTGTGCTAGAGAGATTCATACTTTCATAATAATAATTATTACTATTATCTAACATTGATAGTTATTTTGCGTGTTTAATGTGTTACTCCCTCTTTTTTTTCCATAAGGCTCCTAGTGACTATGCCAGAAGCTTCACTGATAACATCTCAACCTGTGGATAAACTTATTACTCCAAGAAGATCAAACAACATCATTAATATCCTCTTTTTCAATACTACCAATAATGATAACTCAGTCTTCATTGTTTATCCCTTTTCTGTTGTCAAAGCAAAGATATTGTTTACTTCACTTCCGGTTATTAGTTGTGTGAAGCAACCGAACAACTAATGGCTATTTTCGCAAATTGAAGTTGTTGTTGTTCTTTTTTGTACTTTTTAATAGAACACACTTCTCGTTTATTTTCCTAAAACAGACAAACTAGATTCAATCATCGGCCGAAGTTATACATATCAGTATAAGTTGAGTAATCTTTTCTCTCTGTACAACATCATCTTTACTTACAATTTGTGCCTTAATTACTTGATTCATTTGTTATTTTTATTTAATTGGCGTGTTGTTCCCTTTCCTCTTGCCTTGTTTCTGCTCCATCTTCTGTATACACATATATACATATTTTGTATTATTTACAGATGTTTCTTTTTGGAAGGAGATGGTAGGTAGGCTGTCTGTCTTCATTATTGTATAATTTTTAACTACCATTTCTTTTTTCTCCTCTCAATTTGTAACACGTGAATAGATCCATTAACTAGTTTATGAATTTTTTACGCATTGTTAAAAAAAAATTATTTTAAGTATTTAACTAGTGTGTTTAGTTGACTTTCGTTTGTATGAGGCTTAGAGTGTTTGTTGTATAGACTAACTTTTACTGCCAGTGGTAAACATTCCATACTATGATAACCGTCTACATATTGAAATTCTTGATAATTCCTTCTGGCTGTTTTAACGACAACAATAACATACTTACCAAGCACTACTAAATTGATAGCATTTATTTTCTATTCTACTATCGTGTTGTTGTATTGTATGATGGTATACTTTTCTGCTCAACTGGTGTTTCTGTTAGCGAGTTGCGTCGGAGTGAAGTGTAGCACACTGTCGATCATTTCATCTTATGTGTAAGTCAACAAATATCGTGTTATTCTTACCGATTATGGCTTGTAAATTAGTTTCATGATCGTGTTGATCTCTATTTGGCATTGAAATTATGCAAAAATGTTTGTTAAGGTGATGAAAATCGACAAGGATTTTATTCATACTGATTGTTTGATAACATCATTACCAAAAAATAACAACCATGTAATATATTTATACATATGTGTAGTCTTTCTTTCTTTGAAACTTTTACCGATCTCTGCTTTCGTCTAAATTCTATTTTCTTCATTCTACTTTAAAAAGTATAATTGTTTCACTTCGCTGCTTTTTCCACCATGATTTTTATGTCCAATAAATAAATGAAGCTGTTTGCCTGCTCAACGTTTTGACTTGCTATTTTGCTATTTCAATGAATACTGTGTTGACTTGTCTACTCCACTTGCTCACCTGGTTATCAGCTTACTGATAGTTGGATGTGTTTGATTTCGTCCTGAGTTTATGCTTTTATGTTCTGTGGTCGAGTTGCCGTTCCTTACTTTCTGCAAGAATGAATATTGTAAGCTTTTAAAGTTTTTTTTTAAGAAAGCGAAAATCTATTCCAGTAACAGACTGGTGGTTTTTTGGAACGAAACTATAGGGAAACATTTTTTTGAGTGATTTAAAAAGATAAATCTCCTGGTAAAAGAAGGAAAATGGATTCGAACTGTGTGATCTATTGCTAAGATTCTCTCTCTCACCTCACAATCAGGTAGATGTCCAGACTATCACATCAGAAAAATGAGAATGAAGATAATGTTTGACTACATCCGCACGACTGCTAATAACTATGAGCAACACGGCTCAGTCTCCAGTCATCGATTTTGGTTACGTTATAACCCCCAAATACAAGCTAACACTAGTTATAATATTATCCTTTATCATATACGGACTGAGAACAGTAAAACCTATCGAAAAGAGACTGTACGTCTTACTAACATACGTCTCATTCAAATTCGTATTATCTCTACGTCTACGTCACAAGTCAACCAAACTGACAAAGCAAAGGTTTTGTAAATATATCCCATGCGAATTCTTAATTTACAGGTGGGAATTCAGGTCATTGTATCATATAAATTGTTGCGGTTTTGCAACTACATTTACTTTATTGGTTGAGATATTTTTTTGCGCATTTAAAAGCTGTACCTTAACCGGACTGACGCCTAAATTTGAATCAATAAGCTTTGCCTTCTGGAATTACGACTCTGCGGTGATATTAGTAGCTTTTAAACACCGGATGCACCCCGAAGCCTAATTTATGACTGCTGACTTACCTAAATTTCACCGATCATTTTTAACAAACACTTGGCTTAAATTGTCAGAATGCTTAAGACAAGGATTATTTAAGTGAAATCTCCAGACAGTCACATTAAAGAGCATGACCAACTTGAATTGTTGAGTAGTGGAAATAGTATAAGTCAGATGACAGAAGGCTAAGATTGGCAGGTGATGGAACTGCTCTGAATAAGTGAGTGGTACAGTTTCGTTCATTGCCTAAAAAAGATAATTTATGGTTAGGTATTATAGTTTTATTTGTTCGTCTAATGATTTTTCACTTCCTGACCGACAGTATGGTTTTGTTCGCTATACTGTAAATAACCTTAACACGTTAAGCCTACGCTTACTGTTTATGGAAGTACAACTCAAAATAAGATCGATCATTTATTCCTTAAACTTACAGTAAGTAAAAAATTGCTGCAAGTATACTTATCTTATGACCACAACTATTGACACGACTTAGAACGTAGGCTTCATCCGATCTTCAATTCTTGAATTGAGTGGACTTGTAGCTCAATAAATATTTCCATTTCCTCACTAATGACTTGCTTCGACATGAAATTTGCAGATACTCTAATGAGAAGTCGTGGCCGGAACGGTAAATCAAGTAGGATATGAAGACAGTTACTCAATGACCAGGCTATATCACAAACTGACAGAAGTGGAAAAATGTAGACGATTGGAATCCCGTCGAGTGGCTAAATATTAACGAGCTGGCCGTGTAACCCAAAACCAACCATCGGGTTCGACCCCAGTCGGCGTCACGCGTGAGCACTGCTGAAGAGTCACATGCAGGGACAAAACAGCTGTCCAGTACTCAGAGGTTTTCAGTGGTTCTCCAAGTGATATCAGTCCGTGGTCAATGCCAACTTGTGTTTTTACTGGAACTCAAACACAGGATGTCTAACCTCAAAAGCCGTAAAAACAGTTATCGATTTAAGGAAAACACTGTGTATGTTACCAGACGATTATTTGACAAATAAAAAAGTATTGGCGCTAAATGGCCACGCAGCCCATAGGGCACCTACTTGAGGCCGGTCACACGCGGCCATTTCAGAAGCTCGAAATTTTGTTGGATCATTGTGATATATGTTACGAACCACCGCGTCAAAGTAGCACCTACCGGATGATATGATTTGGAATCGATTTGACTGCACAAATAGATCCACACATTATCTTCATCTCAGTGGTCATGTCCAATTTCACTACTGTTCAAATCTTTCTTGTTCTCTTCTTACGAATTTCGACCAATTTCAGTTACCTTCTGTATTTCTCTATCTTTCATCTTGATACTTTCTTCCTTGATGTGCCGATATGAAGTGTGGCAACTTGTACTAACGTTATATAGTAATCCTAGGTCTCATGTTGATGCTCACCGACACTGTATTATAAATCCGACACACTGACTGAAAGGAGAATTGCAATCTACTACACTAATATTGATATCCAATCGAGATCTAATGGCATTCTTGCTCCATTATTCAAGAGAAAAGCATTTGTATACTTTACAAGAACAGCGAATTGTTTGAACTATCGGTTGATAGGCTTGAAGCAGTAAACAATATTTGTTAGCTATGGTTTATTGTTGTTTATTTAAAACACAAGGTTGGTGAAAACGTGGGCACCAAAGTTGGACCACACACAGTAACATAGCAACGTTGAAAAGATAAACGTGATCTAGAAAGAAGATAAAAACAAGACAAACAAAAATATGCATAGTTTGCTAGAGGAGTAGCATCAAGTGTAGATTCACTTTTGTTTGCTAGAGACAATAAAACTGTGACAGGACTGTCGCTGGTTTCTTCCCAAAGTCCTGTCTGCTTTCGTCTCAATTGTTTGGAATAAAGTGGTTATTATTATGAAATCATTAAAAGTCACTGAACTGAGTGATCTCTCACACCCCACCTAAGGAGTCGTGAGGAACCTACAGATGCCAACCCAACCCAACTTTCTTTCATGCGACGTTGCCACGCCATATACTGGCCATCTTTTCACTCCTTCCAATCATTCACAGGGCAGGTGAATAGTGAGTGGTGTGGGACCCGCTAGAACGACATGTGTGACATATGTCCAAGTGATCGAGGCCGGTGTTTCAGGATGACCACATTGAACGAATGACACCTAAACACATGCTACCTCATCTCAGAATTAATTACCCGGTGTTTCCACCGAATGCTGTGGAGAAAGCGGTGATCAAATATATAGGGTCATAGGATACGTTTCACAGGCGAAGTGCAGAACTCCTCGCACAGACGCACTGTACACCCAACCTTCTACAGTACGGCCAACATCACGATGGCACCAAGTGATCCACATTGGTGTGTGCCACTCTGACTTTCGAAATATAATTGGAAATCTCATCAAGCATACCTTCACCAGAAGTCAAACAACTACCCAGGTATGAAAACTATTCGACTGCTTCGAGTGACAGATCATCAAGCGTCGTTGTAGGTGCAGGTTCCTGCCAATAGTAGCTTGTATGTTGTCATGCAGTCAAACGATATCATCCACATACTCAAGGTCAAAAAAGTTTTACCTAGTAACAGTCCAACACCACCACAACGTACTTTCTTCAACGCCGGTCTCAAGAGAACATCGTCGACAGCAAAATTTTAGAAGCAATGGTGAGATTGGGCAACCCTGTCTCATACGACTCTCGGTTTCGAACAATGGAGAGAGATGTACGTTTTCTCTCACGCTACCTGAGGTGTTTTTGTATGAACCCTTCAAGGTGAGGAACATGTCTCTCTAACTGACAATTCTCAAGTAAAGCCGCGCCAAACAAACAAAGGACGGCCCCAATATCGAGGAATATAACAATTGTTGGCCTACAACAGTTGTGACATTTTTGGCACTGGTGCACGTGAACACGTGACAAATGCATCATCCAGGATCTGAACCAAACTACGCCTGCTATTCAGGGATCAGATTCTCAGGCCAGTTGCACAACCTGTGAAATATGATAGTAGTCAACGCCTTAGACAGGAGAGGTAGCGAATGACACTCTGATGATCATTACATATATTACATAGACTCCCAATAAAATGTGTAAAAATATGAATTCATTCCAGAGTGATGGAATACTCAGTCTACCAAACCCTCCTACACAATGTAGTCAGTTCCCAAACTACCGCATTAACTAAATCCTTGAAAAGAACCAGGTGTGAGGTTGTTCGAATCACTTGCCTTATAGCGATATAGAACTCGGAGTTCCTTACGAACCACCGCTTCCTTAGGTGGGTGGAATTTTACAGACGATGAAGCGCAAGGTATTATTACTGGAACAGGTCAGCTAAAAAAATTTTCGAAGTGCCCCATCTGAAGTTCCGCTTATCTACAAAGGTTCTAGATCAATATTTCATGTTACTGCCACCAGACTTCCTGCAGGCGGTGACTTGGGTGAGATGGGACTTTGCCAGATAATGCTACTGCTTCCATCTCACTAGCACGTTATGACCATCAGCTTTGACGATCCCCATGTATATGCTGTTTGCGCTCTCGAGTAATGGACTTACATACACCACTGGCTCGCAGAGTTTACAAGCTCCTCGAAGCCGTAAATAGCTTTACTTAACACTGTCATGAGATCTCGGAAGCACAGACACTGCATATATATACTTCTGTAGGTTCAACAACTAGCTTTGAAACTAGGTCTGTCCGGTATTTTTTTGCAATACCGGTCGCAACCAACTGGTATAGGTCAATCTGTTTCGAACAACAATTCGATTACAGCTAAATTTCAAGATGAGAATAACACACACTAAAGCGTGATCAGAGTTCAGAGAGTTGCTTCAGAACAAGTGGAATTCGTGAATACACCAGCACCATAGAAGCTGATTGCAATATGATCTACTTGAGTCCAGGCTTGAGTGGCAGATGGACGTTGGGTAACAAAACTACGATGACTAGATTATGATCTGAACATGACAATCGCCATTATCTAACCTCCACCCAACTATTCCGCATTGACTACACTAGACACTCAGCCCGTGCATTTAAGACCTACGATATCTGTCACTCAAATAATAGTATAATTCATCCTCAACTTCATCCGGAGTGCAGTCCGTCAAAGTAAAGATGAAAATGAGACATCATTATGAACCAGCTATGAAATAAAATAAAAGGTACACAACAAATCAGGCATCTATCAAAACATGCTAAAATGCCCGGGAACTGAAGAAAACCACTTCGAATAAAGTTATAAGCTTTTTAATAGTCTATCGAAAGAAATTACATTAAAATTGGCTAGAAATTAGTTTTAAAGCTTTAATGATTAAGAGTTGTTCGCTGGGAATATTTTCACAAGTCAGTTGCATTGATTTCCTTGACAATAGTTCATCAAGCACAAAATCCCATGAATTTGGACGACACTCTGCACCTTCAAGGCACGTAGTCACTTCGGATAAAAACTCTGTCAATGAATTGGAACTTTGCTCGAGAGAATCAACAAGTGTAACACAATTAAAAATACCACCACGACCACACTGCATTACAACTGAACCATACTGACTAGTAATAGAATGTAAATCAGGTTCATAATCCTCTAGGGATAACTGAAATGCTGGTGAACTACCATATATCCATGACCAAGAACGTAAAGTAGTCAATTCTTTTTCGAAATTTTCTTTCGAAAGGATAAAATGATATTCTTCGCCCTCAGGGATATTTATCACAGTAGGACGAGGTGTAACTGAATCATTCTATAGAAAAAGGAGTTTTGAGAAAAAACAGTATTACCATTGAGTAATTTAACAGCCTACTGAATTTAGAAATAGCAGTAACCCACCAACTGAGTAATAGGGATAATTAAACATTTGTTGAACACTGTCTTCGTCTCCTCTATATTTCTTATTTGATATTGAAATGTGCACATGTATTTGTAACAAAACTTAGTTAGTTAATACTGACATGGGACATCACATTATTGAATAATGGGTTACGTCCAAGATGTCACACTGACTGACTGATAGTACCAACGTAGAACCTCACATACAAGTGCATCACATCAAGTCGCCACAATTCACAGTGCTACACAAAAAACACGTGGATAGAAAAGAACGATATCAAAGTAGACAAGGTTGCATTAGAGAAGCAGTTCGAAGATAATGGTTAGCGCAGGTGTTCAGACATCAAACAGTGAATACATCTGAGCCATTGTCACAGATTTTCAGCCATTTCACTAAAAGATCTCAACAAGTGAGTCCTATCGCCTCGGGGACCTCAACCACGAAGTTTACATCTTACACGACTCAGAACAACAGTCAGAGACTTCACCAACTGGTGCTATGTATGGTCTGGCCACGCTGAACTCTCTTCCAAGCTAATTCAACTTCCTCTAGCGTCGTACATCGAGGTAGGCGGTGGATCAGTATGCATAACACATGTCCAAGCAACCTCAGGCGATGAAGATTCACAACCCGATCAATTGACCTTCCTGTCCTGCCTGGTATCCTTCGCCTAACCTCAACACTGCTCACAAGGTGATTCCACGAAACGCAAGCAATGCTACGAAGACACCTGTGATTAATAACTTGTAACCGCTTCATATCTTCCACTTTTAACCGCCATGTATCACAGCGAAATAACAGGACAGAATGAAATGCAGCGCAGTACACTCTTCCTTGAATAGGCATTCGCATATCGTGCAAGTCGGTGCTAGAGATCACAAATCAGTGACTGCTGAATGGATCTTCTGTATCCTAGCTAACATTTCGTCAGCAACCAGTTCGTTCGGGTCGGTGCGAATCCCTGAGTAAGTAAAATAACCAGTTCATTCTACGGCTTTACTCTATCCTTAAGCTGAGAGTAGTTTCAGACCAGTTATGAAGCATCATCTTATATTTGAAAGGTGCAAAACGCATACCAGCCACACATATACAGATTTCTGCTCAAAACATCCAGAAGACCCCGCATTTCGTCAGTGTCTTCGCGATGAGTCTTATGCTGGAGATAAAAAAGTACCCAAACACCACTCAGTCACAAGTACATAATCTAAAATTACTTTTTTATTCAGAGTAAATATGACTTATCTCACCTTAGATATCCATTTTAAACTATTCTCTATTATTACATCTTGAAGAAGTTCAAAATCCAAGTTCAGATTTTTCACAGAACTTCGAATACTATCAGTTGCCTTGGTATGTATATTTGCCTGAAAATATAACATTGCATAAATAAAAGTAAATTTTACCGTGTGTGGGGTGAGAGGGAGAGAGTGGTGCGTTAGAATTGCCAATAATCAACTACAAATTAGAGGACATATGTTAAACACTTAGCTATACGGATTTCCTATTTCAACGCTAAAAATCAAAAACGCTAGAGAATTATGAAGTGGTTGCATCTGTGATAATCATCAGATCATAAATGGTGGTATGAAGTGTAAAGTTCAGTTTACCGAGTTAAATGAGAAATCTGGCACTCATATGTGCAGTTCGGTCCAGAAGTATACACACAGCTCGGATATGGAAGGCTCATCTGACATTTATCAACTTGTGTTATCACTGGAGCCGATAAGATATCCAACTATCTATTCAAGAACGAGTATTATGCACTGCAGTTCATTCTGTCTTGTTACATGACTGAAACATGGCCACTAAAAGTAGACGTAAAACGGTCACGAGTTTTTGATCATAGGTGTTTCCATAACATTGGTCTCATATGCTGGAATGACCAATTGAGTAGTGTCAAAGTTAGGCGAAGGGTACCAGGCAAGATAGGCCAGCGATAGATAAGGATATGAATATTCACTGACTAAGGTGAACTGGACATGTGCTGCCCATGCTGAGCCATCGTTTACTTCGACATGCAAAAAGTGGGGGGGGGGTTTGGATCGGAAGTAGCGAGCGAGTAGCGAGCTGAGCGAGTTTGAGTTCCAATAAAAACACAAGTTGGCATTGATCACGGACTGATATCACCTGGAGAACCACTGAAAACCTCTGAGTACTGGACAGCTGTTTTGTCCCTGCATGTGACTCTTCAGCAGTGCTCACGCGTGACGCCAACTGGGGTCGAACCCGGGGTTGTTTTAGGTTACACGGCCAGCTCGTTAATATTTAGCCACTCGACCGGATTCCAATCGTCTAAATTTTCCCACTTATTTCAGTTTGTGACAACAAATTCAAACGACTTTCAAAGACAGAAGCCAGATTCATATACTATCGTATATTCGATATTCAATGTCTCAAAAACCAAGTCACTCCAAATATCTACGTCTACGTACTCCGAGTCCAACTGACAAGGTGTATGCACCAGTACGACCTCTCAGTAAACTCTTTCTAAAAGAAAAAATTCATAGAATAGTCAAGAAGTTGCGCACCATCCGTAGCTATATTAAAGAACCAAAGTGTAAACTGATGGAAACAGTTGGTGGAAAAGACTATAAACTTCCGATCGACATCTTCAACAAAGCGAGATGAGCTGCCTTTAGAAAATCCACGAATGCTCTAATAAAGAAGTCCAACAAGCTAACAGAAGAAAAGTATCCAGTAGAGAATAATGAGATTCCCGGCAGCACATCGCCAGTCAGCGATAAAACAAAGTAGGTTGTCAGTCTCTATACTGAAGTTTTAAACTCAACGGAAGTGAAGGTGCTTGAGAAAGGACTTAACTTCACTGTAGTAGTTAATGAGCTGAGCTGAAATAGCATTAAGTTCAGTAGATAGGACAGTGGCAGGTCAGGTTTGAGCACAATGAGCTCTAGTACGTAAGCGATAGAAGAAAAAGAAACAGAATCTACCAAAAGCAGATAGGGAAGCTTGGAAGGACTTTTGGAATGACAACAGTATAATAATTGCTAAATCGGACAAAAGCAACTCAACAGTAGTGTTAAACAATCCAAGGAAAATATTGAAACGACCGTAAGAAGAAATTAAGAAACCAGTGGACACTATTATGAATAAGTTTAAAAAAACCATGGGGGATCTAATACGCTGAATGGAGCTTTTTCTAGGTGAGTCGAAATGGTTTAATTTAATGCCAGAAACTAATCATCCCAGTAGGATTCATGATACTATTAAAATTCATAAGAAAGGTTATCCTATTAGATCCATAGTCGAGTTGGGAGACACTCCTATTTATGACTTATCTAAATATTTAGCAGTGGTACTAGGTCCATTTAGAAACCGTTCTAAATCGAGACCTACTAACTCAGTTTGAAGCATAGATTAGATGATATGTATTTGGATGATGATGAAAAAATAGTTAATTTTGATGTACTTAGTTTGTATACTAATATACCGATTGGGATGGCACTTGAAGTAGTTAGATATAAGCTAAATAGTGACCATAAGCTTACACTACAAACTAAGGTATCAGTAGAATACATCATGTTAGGAGTACAGCTATGCCTAACATCCATAATCTTTAAGTTTTAGAATAAAATATACAAGCAAACAAAAGGAGTTGCCATGGGATCACCAATATCCCCTATTGTGGCTGACATATTTACGAACAGTTGGGAACGGATGGTTGTGAAAACAATTAGTCCGGCTCCAAAAGTACGGTTTCGATATTTAGACGACACGTTTACATCATTGAGGTTGGAGCATATACATAGTTTCTTTACACATAAATACAGTAGTCAACGCAATCTAATGCACCTATGAATTAGAAAATAGTGAAGGGGGAATTAACGATGTTGGATTGCAAAAATAACGAAAACAAGATGGGAGTTGAGACACTAGTGTCTACAAGAAACCTTCACACTGGAATTGTTGCTTAAACTTCCAATCGTCTCACCCTATGTCGGTTCTAAAAAGGGGCTGGGTAAAATGTCAAAGTAACAGGGCCGGAAAAATTACTAGTAAAACAGAAGATCTAAGACAAGAAACCAGATACATTAAAAACCACTTACTCATTTGCAATCACCCTCCCAAATTAATTGATAAGTTCTTTTGGAATCATAAGAAGAATATAACTAATAGTTGTAACAAAGGTATTAATAGTAGCAATAATAATATTCATAATAGTTGTGGCAATACTATGAAGAGAGGATTCGAAACCTCTACAGTATTACTATACAAGGAATGCACCTCAGAAACACTACGTACAATTCTCAATAAGTTTGGGATTAGAGTGACATTTAAACCTACAAACTTACTTCGAAGTTAGCTTTGTAAGTTAGCAGATCCTATCGATCTAACTAGGCAGAATTATTTGGTTTATGAAATCCCTTGCAACCATTGCCAGGTCAAATACATCGGTGAAAGTAGTTGACTGGGGTCAATTAGTCTATCCGAGCACAAAAACCTAGCTAGTTTAAAATTGGTAGATCCTAGTAAGATAAGGAATCTAGGGAAAAGCTCGGTCGTAGCTATATATGCAATTACGCACAACCACACAATACGATGGGACAGCGAAAATCCTCAAAAGCTAACCCAGTGGGCTGCAGGGATAGATTGATAATTGAATCTTTATTTACCGAATCAATACCTAATACGTGCAACAGGAATGACTCAACACCTGTTCCGGATATATAGAAAATCCTACTATTATCATACTACTACAAAGGGCGCGGAGAAATTAGGACTGTATAAAGGATGCCTCAGCGTTGTTGAGTTATCCTGATATAACTATGGACAATAAATTATATCCGAAACGTTATCCAGTAAACAATGCTGTCCTACTGTGTGATAAACCTAATAAATAAACTAGAATGGAACTAGTCCTGCAGAATATATTCGTCATGTCTTCTGTATACAATGGATCATTGAGCTTGCATCAGATATTCTGTGAGGATCTGGCTGATTTCTATGGAACGCTTATGCCAAATGGATGAAGTAATCTGAGTCTCTGAGGTATCCTTGATGTACTCAACGAAAAAGATTTCTCTCAACAAATTCATCTTCAAGCTGTACATTCATATATATATCTATATATATATATCGTTTAAAGACTGCAATTCTTGAGGAAAATTAAATTTAAATAATGGGAGAACGAAATAACACTAATGATCTTTTTAGTTGTAATAAAGTTATTATTTGATGACGCAAAGATTGAATGTACGAATATATGAATGTACAGCTTGAGTATAAATTCGTTGAATGAATTCCTTCACTGAATATCTTGTTTTCGATGTCACAATGAGAACTAGAAATTTATCTTTCATATGCGGGAATGTGGTTCGTTTTGTTGGTTAAAGTAGTTGTCTCGATGTGTGAACTGCTGATAGTTAAGTCTTGATGAAGTTGATTAGATAGTCATTGACCCCAAATACTTTGTAAAGGTGGTTTTCTTGTGACTTCTGCAGTTTTTGATTGCTACAATGAGTTTTCGTGCGCATGAATAGTGCTTGTACATAACTCATCTCGTGAAAAGTTGGGTTGCTACTGTTGTAGTTCAAAAGTTGTTTTGTACATGTCACCCTCCTGTGGAATATCTACCTTAGATACTTTTGGTCGAACTTAGAATTCAAGTTAAACTACGCTATGGGTTTTCATTCACCTTTATTCTTCTTTCATGATTCGACCAGCTTTGATTAGATCGTTCAGTTTTCGTTGAATTTGGTTTTCCAGTTGTTCGGTAGGATTTTTGTCTACCTGTTGATAAGTGCTTTTATCACCGAGCACTTGTGCTTTCTACACCTAATCCGCTTTGTTCGTGATGACAGTCTTTCTTCCTTTGACCTTTTGATAATATCACAATTTTCATGTCTGACATGAGTGAATTCAGTGCTTTCCTTTCGTCTGTGATGAGTTGGTGTTTATTTCTCTTGATTTTCACCAACTGCATGACTGTCTATCGTAGCTCTTTTTGTTTTTCAGCTGTTATTCTTGTACAAAAATCCAACATATTCGCATTCTCTACATTGTAGCTTGATCCTTTTCGAAGTAAATTGTATTCTGCAGAGGATAACATTCTTTCTGAAATATTCACTGACCACTCCTGGTTTGTTTCTTTTCCGCTGATTCGCAGAACTTGAGCAATCTACTTATCAGTTTTTCGCTAATCTTCTCGCCTGTTTATGAAACTAAATACTGTTAGCAAACATCTATGCCACTTAGTGTAACGGGTGTCTTCTAACTATTCTTTCGGAAATTCTGGTTGTAAACAGATTGATACACTGTTTGGACTCATTGAAATGCAAATAAGTTCTACTGTAAAGTCTCATACATGACGGTATTTATACGTTAAACTTATTGACCAAGTCACCATTGAATGAAAGTAGAGTGTAATGTACTATACTATTAAGGTAACAATTTGAGAATGTTAGAGATGCGTTTCACGGTACGCAAATGCAGATTATTACTCCAGGACTAGTCTTCAGCGATGGGCTGGCTAACAATAAGGAGTGAAGTGGTTGGGCTCGTTGAACTCTTGACTTACCTAGAAGGTCGACTCAGACCTGATGCGTCAGTGTGGTCGAAGAAATATTTACATGCATACGAGAGGCCCGACTGGGTTTCTCCAGAGTACGCCATTCATGGCGCCGCTGAGATATCTGATTGTCTATTATGAGTCTAGTTTACTGAGCTGCAGTTCGCTCTCTTCTACTGTATGGTTGTGAAACATGACCATTTAAGGTGGATGACTTGAAAAATCTTTAAGTGCTTGACCATCGTTGCCTTCGTACCGTAGGTCGTGCTTCACGGTGTCACCATGTGAGCATCGCAGAAGTTAAGAGAGGATTCTTAAGGACCTGTGTTACTCATACTTGACCACCGTCTGCCCCGTCTCACACTCATAACCTGTATAGGTTCAGGCTAGAAAAAGTTTAGGAGCGACCAGTGTAAAAGCTGGCATCACAGGACGAAGTTCTTGGCTGTTGGTATAGGCCATGTAGGGAGATGCAGACTAGCCAGGTGGCACCAGAAACCACTTATTGGAAACTGTAGGTAATATGGCTGAGAATCGATATAACTGATTCAAATGTATCCACTCATTATCTTCATGTTGGTCGCTACACCAAATTCAGTATTTCCTTATTCCTTTCTTTTGCTACTGTTTACTGCTTTTGACCAATTCTTCTTTATTTCTTCGTTTTTCATCTTATTTCTTTGTTACTTGATGTGCTGATATGAGCTGTGGCAACTTGGACCATTGTGTAGTAATGCCCATTCCTATGTTAATGTTAATGATGATGATGCTATCAGGATATGAGTACAAGAAACTCTGATATCATAATAGGTCTTTTATTGGCTTCATCAGATAAACGTGGATGAATTCAAGACTCTAATGATTAAATATTTCAATAGAATATTGTTTTCATTGCAGCAGTAACGAATATTCTCGTTCATTCTGTATAGAATGTACAATACCAGTGAAGTGAAGACCTATTCAGTAGTTGAGTTTAGTGGCTCAGTCGGTAGAATATTAAGCTGCTATAGCCCAGAGGTCCCTGGTTCGAGTCCGCATCGATCTAGGCTTTTCTTCTACCTTCAATCTTCGCTCAGTTTTAATACCATCTGTCTGTCAAGCGGTGGCTATCTCAGATAGTGTTAAACATAATCTTAGTTTTGATTTTTCCTAAGCATAACAGTTATTAGCTCTATCCGCAGCAGTCTGCTCTGTGTAATGTCCGTCCTATGTATGACAGTCAGGTTAGTTTGTAATCGAATTCACGTCATGTGTAAGTTGGTTAATTTTATGGCCATTAAATAATTGTTTTCTTCCCGCAGAAACCAACCTATAGTGTGAATATAAATTGATCTCCAATTCGTCTGTGCACACACACACACACACACTCGTCACAGTAGTATACAAAGAACAAATGGATGGGAAAGACTAACGTCAGAGTAGACAAAGGTGTGTGAGAAGGAAAGGAATTTAAAAATGAAGGTTAGCCACAGCATCCAGGTTTTAAAAGACATCAAGTAGCAAATACATCTGCACTATTATAACCTATTTTTAGCCATTTCATCAAGAGTCCTCAACCACTGATTCCTGTGGTCTGGGCGACCACAACTAGATAATCTACACCTCTTCACATGGCTAAAACCAACAGTCAGAGATTTTGTCGCCTGGTTAACTAGTTTACTAGTTACTAGCCGGTCCTAAGCCCGGGTAAAGAGGGAAGGTTGGGCATAGGGCTAGCAACCCTACCCCGTAAAACAAATCTAACCGCTAAAGAAACTTCAAAGCACAAACAAAATATAAAAAATGAAAACAAACTTATTCCCCGCTGGAATCGGAGAGGCGAAATGACGCCAGTTGGTGAAAGCCTTCGGGAAGCCAATTGGCCGATGTGTCCTCTCTCGATGAAAGCGAAAGTAAACGTGGGGACATGGAATGTCCGCACGATGTTTGAACCCAGTAAGGCAGCCCAGATTGCAAAGGAGATGAGAAGGTATAACATCGAAGTGCTTGGGATTTGCGAAAGCAGATGGAATGGGAGTGGACTCTCCAAACTGTCAACTGGAGAATCAATAATCTACTCCGGTCACCCAGACGCCAACCACGAGCACACTGAGGGAGTGGCTATCATGATGTCCTCAAGAGCATCGAAGGCTCTCATGCAGTGGGAACCAATCTCCTCCAGGATCATGACAGCAAGATTCAACTCAAAAGGAAGAAAGGTCACAATCATACAATGTTATGCACCTACAAATAATGCAGAGCAAGAGAAAAAGGAGGAATTCTACAGACAACTTCAATCAACACTGGACAAGACGTCAGTTGGCGATATCAAAATTCTAATGGGCGACATGAATGCCAAACTGGGAGGGGACAACACGGGAAGAGAACTAACCATGGGTCGAGAGGCGCTAGGTGAAATGAATGAGAATGGAGAATTGTTTGCAGAATTCTGTGCATTCAACGATTTGGTGATTGGAGGCAGTGTGTTCAGGCACAAGGATATCCACAAAGCGACATGGATTTCACCAGATGGACACACTAAAAATCAAATCGACTTTATCTCAATCTCAAGAAAATGGAGACGCAGTCTACTTAACACAAGGTCAAGAAGAGGAGCAGATGTAGGTTCAGACCACTATCTAGTGCAAGGAACCTTCCAAATCAAGTTAAAAGCCTTCAAGGAAGCTGGTGATAGACCTCAATTCAAGTACAACACTCGGAAACTGAAGGATGAAACTACAAAGGAGATCTTCAAGGCAGCCATCAAGACAAAATGGGAGACATCGAGGGACATCCCTGAAGAAACCTGTGTGGAAGAACACTGGAAGTCTTTGAAAGCTATGTGGAAAGAAACCTGCACAACAGTATTAGGAAGGAAGAAGAAAGAAGACAAGGAATGGATCTCGACGGATACCTGGAAGCTGATAGAGGAGAGGAGGATGGTGAAGCAGAAGATAAACCAGTGCAAGGATGCTCAACGACAAGAGGAACTGAGCACAATGTATAAAACACTGGACAAAGAAGTGAAGAAGAGTGCACGCAAAGACAAAAGACACTTCTACGAAACACTGGCAAGTGAAGCAGAACAGGCTGCAGGTAAGAGAGACCTGACGACATTGTATCAAATAACCAGGTTGCTATCAGGGAAGAGACCAACACAGATGAAACCAATAAAAGATGAAGAAGGAAATTTAATTACAAAAGAAGAGAAACAGAGGAAACGATGGGCCGACCACTTCAAGAAGCTCTTGAATCGACCACCACCTGCACTTCGTCCAGAAATACCACCTGCAGCCGCTGAATTACAAGTGAACATTAATCCCCCAACGAAAATGGAAGTCCTGAACGCCATAAAGCTACTGAAATGCGGGAAAGCAGCAGGACCAGATGGAATACCGCCAGAAGCACTGAGAACAGATGCAGAGACAACAGCGGACATGCTCACACCACTATTGCAGAAGGTGTGGAAGGAAGAGAAGGTACCTGACGATTGGAAGAAGGGTTACCTTGTCAAACTGCCGAAGAAGGGAGACCTCAGTGCTTGCAAGAACTGGCGCGGAATCACTCTCCTATCCACCCCAAGTAAAATATTAAGCCGCATCATCCTGGAGAGGCTTAAAGACGCACTGGATTCAAAACTGCGACCGGAACAGGCAGGCTTCAGGAAGTACAAATCATGTGCAGACCAAATTGCAACGCTTCGTATCATCATAGAACAGAGCGTAGAATGGCAATCAGCTCTCTACCTCAACTTCATCGACTTTGAGAAGGCCTTTGACAGCGTCGACCGAGAAGTAATTTGGAAACTGCTTCAATACTACGGAGTACCGCAAACCTTTATCCGCCTCATTCAACAACTATATGAAGATGCCACATGCCAAGTAATCCACAATGGGAAGCTCAGTGATGCCTTTGAAGTGAAGACAGGAGTGAAACAAGGTTGCCTACTATCCCCCATGATATTCCTTATTGTGGTGGACTGGATCATGCAGCAAACAGTAGGCAGCGAGAAGAGGGGGATACACTGGACGACGGAAAAGAACCTAGAAGACTTGGATTTCGCCGATGACTTATGCCTAATGTCACATAAACTTGAAGATCTGCAGGCAAAAACTAACAAGTTGATAGAAGAGGCAGCTAAGACGGGACTTCAGGTGAATATAGAGAAGACAGAAGTGATGAAGATACCGCACCACCACCATCAACAACAACAACAAACTCCAATCACCGTCAACGGGAGAAACTTGAAGGAAGTAACCTCCTTCACTTATCTAGGAAGCACTGTTTCAACTACAGGCGGGACGGACGAGGACGTCAAAGTCAGAATCGGAAAAGCAAGACAGGCGTTCATTAGCCTGAAACCAGTGTGGAGATCTTCTGCACTCAGCATGCGGAACAAGATACGGATTTTCAACACCAACGTCAAGTCAGTGCTCTTGTATGGCTCAGAGACTTGGCGCGTCACGAAAGGCATTTCCAATAAACTACAGACATTCATCAACAACTGCTTACGCTCGCTGCTGAAGATCAGATGGCCAGAAAAAATAAGCAACAAGGAACTCTGGGAACGAACCAACCAAGAACCTATCACGCAACAAATATGCAGGAAGAAGTGGAGATGGATTGGCCATGCACTGAGAAGGCCGACTGAGGACATCACGCGTCAGGCCCTCGAGTGGAATCCCCATGGGAAGCGACGAGTTGGACGTCCGAGGGTGACATGGAGGAGGTCATGCGAGGAGGAAATGAGAGCTTCTGGGCTGTCGTGGAACCAGGTTCAAAAGATCTCAGAGAACAGAGGTCACTGGAGGCGTGCTACTGAAGCCCTATGTTCCACTAGGAACCCAAGGGACTAATAATAATAATAAATAGAGATTTTGTCAATCGTTGCCTTTTTCTAGTCTAGCCAACTTGAGCTCGCTCAGTAGAAGAGAGCGAACTGCAGCTCAGTAAACTAGACTCATAATAGACAATCAGATATCTCAGCGGCGCCATGAATGGCGTACTCTGGAGAAACCCAGTCGGGCCTCTCGTATGCATGTAAATATTTCTTCGACCACACTGACGCATCAGGTCTGAGTCGACCTTCTAGGTAAGTCAAGAGTTCAACGAGCCCAACCACTTCACTCCTTATTGTTAGCCAGCCCATCGCTGAAGACTAGTCCTGGAGTAATAATCTGCATTTGCGTACCGTGAAACGCATCTCTAACATTCTCAAATTGTTACCTTAATAGTATAGTACATTACACTCTACTTTCATTCAATGGTGACTTGGTCAATAAGTTTAACGTATAAATACCGTCATGTATGAGACTTTACAGTAGAACTTATTTGCATTTCAATGAGTCCAAACAGTGTATCAATCTGTTTACAACCAGAATTTCCGAAAGAATAGTTAGAAGACACCCGTTACACTAAGTGGCATAGATGTTTGCTAACAGTATTTAGTTTCATAAACAGGCGAGAAGATTAGCGAAAAACTGATAAGTAGATTGCTCAAGTTCTGCGAATCAGCGGAAAAGAAACAAACCAGGAGTGGTCAGTGAATATTTCAGAAAGAATGTTATCCTCTGCAGAATACAATTTACTTCGAAAAGGATCAAGCTACAATGTAGAGAATGCGAATATGTTGGATTTTTGTACAAGAATAACAGCTGAAAAACAAAAAGAGCTACGATAGACAGTCATGCAGTTGGTGAAAATCAAGAGAAATAAACACCAACTCATCACAGACGAAAGGAAAGCACTGAATTCACTCATGTCAGACATGAAAATTGTGATATTATCAAAAGGTCAAAGGAAGAAAGACTGTCATCACGAACAAAGCGGATTAGGTGTAGAAAGCACAAGTGCTCGGTGATAAAAGCACTTATCAACAGGTAGACAAAAATCCTACCGAACAACTGGAAAACCAAATTCAACGAAAACTGAACGATCTAATCAAAGCTGGTCGAATCATGAAAGAAGAATAAAGGTGAATGAAAACCCATAGCGTAGTTTAACTTGAATTCTAAGTTCGACCAAAAGTATCTAAGGTAGATATTCCACAGGAGGGTGACATGTACAAAACAACTTTTGAACTACAACAGTAGCAACCCAACTTTTCACGAGATGAGTTATGTACAAGCACTATTCATGCGCACGAAAACTCATTGTAGCAATCAAAAACTGCAGAAGTCACAAGAAAACCACCTTTACAAAGTATTTGGGGTCAATGACTATCTAATCAACTTCATCAAGACTTAACTATCAGCAGTTCACACATCGAGACAACTACTTTAACCAACAAAACGAACCACATTCCCGCATATGAAAGATAAATTTCTAGTTCTCATTGTGACATCGAAAACAAGATATTCAGTGAAGGAATTCATTCAACGAATTTATACTCAAGCTGTACATTCATATATTCGTACATTCAATCTTTGCGTCATCAAATAATAACTTTATTACAACTAAAAAGATCATTAGTGTTATTTCGTTCTCCCATTATTTAAATTTAATTTTCCTCAAGAATTGCAGTCTTTAAACGATATATATATATAGATATATATATGAATGTACAGCTTGAAGATGAATTTGTTGAGAGAAATCTTTTTCGTTGAGTACATCAAGGATACCTCAGAGACTCAGATTACTTCATCCATTTGGCATAAGCGTTCCATAGAAATCAGCCAGATCCTCACAGAATATCTGATGCAAGCTCAATGATCCATTGTATACAGAAGACATGACGAATATATTCTGCAGGACTAGTTCCATTCTAGTTTATTTATTAGGTTTATCACACAGTAGGACAGCATTGTTTACTGGATAACGTTTCGGATATAATTTATTGTCCATAGTTATATCAGGATAACTCAACAACGCTGAGGCATCCTTTATACAGTCCTAATTTCTCCGCGCCCTTTGTAGTAGTATGATAATAGTAGGATTTTCTATATATCCGGAACAGGTGTTGAGTCATTCCTGTTGCACGTATTAGGTATTGATTCGGTAAATAAAGATTCAATTATCAATCTATCCCTGCAGCCCACTGGGTTAGCTTTTGAGGATTTTCGCTGTCCCATCGTATTGTGTGGTTGTGCGTAATTGCATATATAGCTACGACCGAGCTTTTCCCTAGATTCCTTATCTTACTAGGATCTACCAATTTTAAACTAGCTAGGTTTTTGTGCTCGGATAGACTAATTGACCCCAGTCAACTACTTTCACCGATGTATTTGACCTGGCAATGGTTGCAAGGGATTTCATAAACCAAATAATTCTGCCTAGTTAGATCGATAGGATCTGCTAACTTACAAAGCTAACTTCGAAGTAAGTTTGTAGGTTTAAATGTCACTCTAATCCCAAACTTATTGAGAATTGTACGTAGTGTTTCTGAGGTGCATTCCTTGTATAGTAATACTGTAGAGGTTTCGAATCCTCTCTTCATAGTATTGCCACAACTATTATGAATATTATTATTGCTACTATTAATACCTTTGTTACAACTATTAGTTATATTCTTCTTATGATTCCAAAAGAACTTATCAATTAATTTGGGAGGGTGATTGCAAATGAGTAAGTGGTTTTTAATGTATCTGGTTTCTTGTCTTAGATCTTCTGTTTTACTAGTAATTTTTCCGGCCCTGTTACTTTGACATTTTACCCAGCCCCTTTTTAGAACCGACATAGGGTGAGACGATTGGAAGTTTAAGCAACAATTCCAGTGTGAAGGTTTCTTGTAGACACTAGTGTCTCAACTCCCATCTTGTTTTCGTTATTTTTGCAATCCAACATCGTTAATTCCCCCTTCACTATTTTCTAATTCATAGGTGCATTAGATTGCGTTGACTACTGTATTTATGTGTAAAGAAACTATGTATATGCTCCAACCTCAATGATGTAAACGTGTCGTCTAAATATCGAAACCGTACTTTTGGAGCCGGACTAATTGTTTTCACAACCATCCGTTCCCAACTGTTCGTAAATATGTCAGCCACAATAGGGGATATTGGTGATCCCATGGCAACTCCTTTTGTTTGCTTGTATATTTTATTCTAAAACTTAAAGATTATGGATGTTAGCATAGCTGTACTCCTAACATGATGTATTCTACTGATACCTTAGTTTGTAGTGTAAGCTTATGGTCACTATTTAGCTTATATCTAACTACTTCAAGTGCCATCCCAATCGGTATATTAGTATACAAACTAAGTACATCAAAATTAACTATTTTTTCATCATCATCCAAATACATATCATCTAATCTATGCTTCAAACTGAGTTAGTAGGTCTCGATTTAGAACGGTTTCTAAATGGACCTAGTACCACTGCTAAATATTTAGATAAGTCATAAATAGGAGTGTCTCCCAACTCGACTATGGATCTAATAGGATAACCTTTCTTATGAATTTTAATAGTATCATGAATCCTACTGGGATGATTAGTTTCTGGCATTAAATTAAACCATTTCGACTCACCTAGAAAAAGCTCCATTCAGCGTATTAGATCCCCCATGGTTTTTTTTAAACTTATTCATAATAGTGTCCACTGGTTTCTTAATTTCTTCTTACGGTCGTTTCAATATTTTCCTTGGATTGTTTAACACTACTGTTGAGTTGCTTTTGTCCGATTTAGCAATTATTATACTGTTGTCATTCCAAAAGTCCTTCCAAGCTTCCCTATCTGCTTTTGGTAGATTCTGTTTCTTTTTCTTCTATCGCTTACGTACTAGAGCTCATTGTGCTCAAACCTGACCTGCCACTGTCCTATCTACTGAACTTAATGCTATTTCAGCTCAGCTCATTAACTACTACAGTGAAGTTAAGTCCTTTCTCAAGCACCTTCACTTCCGTTGAGTTTAAAACTTCAGTATAGAGACTGACAACCTACTTTGTTTTATCGCTGACTGGCGATGTGCTGCCGGGAATCTCATTATTCTCTACTGGATACTTTTCTTCTGTTAGCTTGTTGGACTTCTTTATTAGAGCATTCGTGGATTTTCTAAAGGCAGCTCATCTCGCTTTGTTGAAGATGTCGATCGGAAGTTTATAGTCTTTTCCACCAACTGTTTCCATCAGTTTACACTTTGGTTCTTTAATATAGCTACGGATGGTGCGCAACTTCTTGACTATTCTATGAATTTTTCTTTTAGAAAGAGTTTACTGAGAGGTCGTACTGGTGCATACACCTTGTCAGTTGGACTCGGAGTACGTAGACGTAGATATTTGGAGTGACTTGGTTTTTGAGACATTGAATATCGAATATACGATAGTATATGAATCTGGCTTCTGTCTTTGAAAGTCGTTTGAATTTGTTGACTAGTTTCCATGTATGAAGACCATATGTTTCATTAATAATATAGGAGCGGTACTTCAGTACTGTGGTAGAACGTATTTCAATTTTAGTTGATTTATTTTTAGATGTACAACATAATGAATGAACAGTATCATTTGGTGGACCACATTTCGAACACAATCTAATATCCACCGTCAAGTCAAGATAAGTACATAACTTCCAGACATCCTTTATATAATCCTTATTAGTTGCAAGAACTGTCAACAAAAGCAGTACTTCGATGGGGACAACGTGGGAATACTCTAACAAGCAAACTCAAAAATTGAAAGGAAATTCTGGGAAGTATGATACTCCCATCAAATGGCAATTAATAAACATATGAACTTTGACCCAATCTATGAACTGCTGAGAAGAGATAAACCCAACTAGAGATCAGTCAGATAGATGAATAATCAGACATTAAGGTCACCCGTATAGGTCAAATGATAACAACAGTTATAAGGGTCAACCCGTGATAAGAAAACGGGAAAATTCACTCCTAGTCACAGGTCAACAACGCTCAAGGTCGATAAATTTCCTTCATTAACGTTTATCCAGCTTGGAAATGGTCCACCCCTTTATCAAGTGAATATTGATGAAATGTCAAAGAACAAACGTGAAAGCTCGGAGAACATCAAATAATTATCACCGCATAACTTGTTTGATAACGAGTAAATGAATCACCTAAGATGCTCTATATGTGTACAGCTACAGACCTGTGTCATAAATAACTGTAAAGTACTAAAACATCAACTTCAAATAACGCCAAGAGATTTGAAACATGATGCGGTAGGTCTGAATCTCAGTTGAAAATTGAGATGTAAATCTATCCATTCGAGTTGTGATTAAGCTATTTATGTGTTACATCATACAAAGCAGGTAAAATCACCACTGACACCTCATTGGCACAACTGAACTACACATATTTATTGCTGTAATTTCGCGATGGTCATTAATAGTAAACGAAATTCATAGGTCTTTGTTGAAAACGAAACTTTAGGCGATATTGAAGTGTCTGTTTAAGAACCCGATATGCCAAGAGAGATCGATCACTTCTGCTCACATACCATTAACAATTAAACGGAAATCGCAATCATCATTCCATAAGAAAAAATATCCCTGTGTACAACAGGTGGCTCAAATGTGTTTAGTAGCCTTGTAATTAACCCTACGGTATTTGAAGTGATGGGCACTGGGTCCAAGTCTCAGTGGGAACACCTCTACTCCCCTGGGATGCCGGTACATCCAGTTAAAGAGCCCTAAATAAGACGAAACACGCCATCTGGATTTCACTTCTAGCTATCACTAAACAAATTACAAGAAAATGAATTATGCATAAGCTGATAGGTTTATTCCTATCTTCATTATTGCATTAATACAGCCTTATAAACCAATAAGTTGCGAAAACTAGGTACTCATAAATTAGTTATGAACAGATGATTAACAAACAGTATGCCAATCATAAGCGGTTTCCGTATCACATTGGTTAAAATTTATCGACTAACAGTTTTAACGGGTCAACAAATGATCTTATAAAATCAAATTTAAAAAATAATAGCTGATGGCAAGAAGTAACATTCTACGAATAATAACTTATTAAGAACAAAAGTTGAAACAGATTAATTTGTAAAAATCATAGCTTTTCAGCATCTTATACAGATTAGCACACTACTGTCCGTTTGTGTAGAACCTACTCAATATTTCCGTCATCAATTAAGATGATTTGCTTTTCACAAGAACTAAATTTATTCAGATTACATTATTTGCTTAGTGGTGGGAAGCAGATGAACTTGGAATGTATGTTTCGGCTTTCATGGGACTCATTAGCCGGGTATATATATATATCCCATCGAGAAAACTTTTCACTATAGTTTACCTTCGACTTTTCAAAGAACCAAACGGAGAATTCCTAGGATCCATAGTGAACAGTATCTGTTTATTCACCGATGAGTCCAATTAGAAGGAGTTCAACTCAACACTCTCAACCGAAAAGTAATCCATCACCCTAAGAATTCTAATACATACTGATAAGAAAATAAAGCAACCGTTGAATGTATTTCAAAACTCATCTTCTTTTTAATCTTACAGTGCAGATTATCATTGTATGCCACTCAGGTCTTTGAGTAGAATACGATTTTTAAAGAGCCTGAATACTTAATAACGTCCAATTAATTGAGATCACCAAACTAACCAGGCTTGTATAAGCACTGAATGTCTACATTTAGCTCAACTATAACTAATCAACAGCTCAGTGACATATCACAGGTAAACACAAGAAAAATATCGTTAGTGAACCTAAACCACCGCTCTAGGATAGAAAGAAAAAGAGACAAAATCGACATAGAACCTAGCACCCAAGTGCACTACTTCAAGTTGCCATAGTTCACAGTAGTATGAATAGAATAAGCGGATCGGAAAAGACTGATGTCGAAGTAGATAAAAATGAATAGGAGAAAAATGAATTTAAAGGTGAAGGTTAGTGCAAAGTGAATAATACATATGCACCATTGTAACCGATAGTCAGACATTTCACTAACAGTCCTCAATCACTGATTCGTGTCGCATCGGTGACCCCAGCTAAACAGTTTACATCTCTTTACACGGCTGAGACCAACAGTCAGAGATTTCCTGCACTAGTATCACATTCTAGTCTGGCCACCCTTAGCCCTTTTCCAACTTAACGCAACTTCGTCTAGCATTGAACATCGATGTAGGCAGTGACTCGGCATGCGTAGTACGTGTTCAAGTCATCTTAGTCGATGAAGGTTCACATTTTCATCGACTGATTTGCCGAATGTTTAGAAGTGTTCAATATTAGAATAAACTTTCTTCTGGAACTCAACAATACCATCGTTCGTCAGCAATGAAATTTAGTTGTCTATCTGGGAAAGCATTAAGCAAGAATTGTTTGTTTAACTTTCGCCGCAACTTATTTTCCTTTTGAAAACCAATCATCATTGAAATTCTATACAAAATTTTTTTTAACTAATCAAAGCAGAAAAATTGCGAACTTACAAAAGTCGGTTTCAATACTTCAGATAAATTGTTTAAATTAGCATCAAAAAGTAATGTACAATGATGATATGCCATATTGGCGCCAAGTTTCGATGAAGAGCCAGATATCTTCAGTTTATCCTATAGTGCAAATAGATACCAAAGAAGTTAAGTTAGCGTACATCACCAGTTATAGGAGTACTGTGAATATCTAGTGGTTCATTTTCTACTGTAGAAAAGTCAGATATGTATAATTCGATTTACACTTTTCAGAATATTCAACTTCTTTTTGGGGATATTCGCATTCCACTACACTGATTACGCTATCCAAACAAGTGACATGATGATGATACTAACTTCAACGAACATTCTAATTGCTTATGCAAGCGCAAAAATGTATTTTATGGTATTGTGAATATCCGTTGGAGAACTATTGAAAACCTGGGAGCACTCAATAGCTGTTTCATAGTAGTAAGCGACCCATCGGTAATGCAGACACATTCGCGACCCCTCCCCCCCCTTCCCATGAGTTCAAGCTCACGATCATCAGCTTCAGCGGCTAGTACGTTACCATTCAGCAACTTGATGCGAATGTATTCGCCACTTTCTATTGATTTTTGGAGATGATTGAGCTTTTCACAGTTTTCACAAGTTCTTTCATACGGCAGCAAATATAAGAATAACTGGACATAGAGACATCGGTGGCTTACTTCAAAAGTACTTTCCTATTTCGTATCTAGTTGATAATTATGCCATTGGATAGAATCAGTCCGCATTGAAAACTAGCTGCAATAACTTAACGATAACATAACAGACTGCAACAAGTGAAAGAAATGAGGAGCATAGTCATGAATAAGTGCGTTCACCTAACGTTGTTAATAATAGAGGGGGTTACAACCAATCATAGTTTGCACATTTTTTTTCTTTTGGTTCTTCCGTAAGTTTTTCTTTGGTGACCGCTTAACGTTAGGTGAATTATGTTAACGTGTCCCTTATTTTTACAAAGTCGAAATTTGAGTGTGGTGGAAATTATTAGTGTCCTTTCCGATAAAATAAAATTCATATTAAAGATCTGTGTTACTTTATAACTTTCTGAGGGCCTTGAAGTGTCGCATGGATTAACAACTGTAATCCCGTGAACTCTCCCAACAGTGTGGTACTTTTGTTATAACTTTGTCTGGTTGTAATTGCCTTAGGCACGTGAACCTGCTGATTCAGTCTTAACACTGGCCTTGCACGTGATTAGTCAAGTGTATACTTGCCCTGTTTCGTATACTCAATCCATCCACACGATGAGTTATGCAATTTCACCCTTCAACCTGATCGCTTACAACAGAATAAAAAGTCTGGTGCTTATTATCCATATCTATTTCCGGCGATCTGATTCATCTGTATGTACAACTAAATTAACTGTCTGACCACAACGCACCATAGTTTATGAAGATGAAACAATCAATTTCATGAATAAAAAAAGAGATACATAATACACAATAATGGATTTCACTGAACAAGCAATGGTTATTTCCGAAGTATAAGTGATGCATAAATGGATGAAACAGAGGTCGATCAAAAGCTCTTAAACCGAGTGAGCTATACAATGATGTTGCCAATTAAGTCAAATGACCTTTAAAATAATACGACCGATAACACTTACCTAAAATTCATTCACATTTTCCCCTTTTCGGCTGACATAACACTTTAAGCTTCCTAAGGTCTTAACAGTATCCAAATGAATCAAGATGTTTACTATTTTAATCAATAAATAAATTGAAAATCGCACCACAAACAGTTATGCTCAGTACATTATATACTCAACATTATCTATCCAAATAAGTGCAGAAGAAAACAAATCACCTAAAAAATTACAAGTTAGAGAATGGAATGCAGGTTCTTCCAGTCATCTGTAGCCCATATTTTGGAATTCATGACTCCATCCCAGCTGTAGTCGAGGCAAAGTAATACTCTGATTACCTTGTTAGCATCGCACATGTAAAATGCAATTCTAAGATAGAGTGAGGCATTAATTTATGCTACCAGTTGCTTCATAGCCAAACAAACACGTTGAATCAAGTGACTTTTGTGGACATTCCACCTGAGAACTTACAACTGTCAGACAAAGGCAAAGACAACTGACATCCAGAATCCCAACTTTTCATTCTTAGATATTGCAAATTCAATGACGAATAGCGAACACTGTCTCCACTTTAAAACAACAAACCTAACCCTCCGCCTACCAACCAATACATTGCTTACCTCTGAACCGGTTACACCGGTCCGCCGTTCTGAAATCCATAAATCATACCTCTCACCAACATGTATCACACAATTTGAAGGTATCAGCGGTTGTAGAACAGACTGAAGAAACTCCATACATTTCCGTCTATCCATATAATGTCTAGGCTGCATAAATGATATATTCAAATTACCAAGATCATGATAAACAGCACCACCACCAGAATGACGCCTAGCCAACTTCCAAGCATTAGAACGAAGCAGTGAAGTACTCGTCTCTTTCCAAGCATTTTGAAATCGACCAATTACAATACACGGACTACTACGCCATAGCAGAATATTTGTGAAAAATGATGGTGTATCATCATTAAAAGAGTGGAGTTTTTTTTCCCCTTCTTGATACAGACATGCTTCGAAAGCCAAATTTCGATAGATATCATTTGACTCCAAGATGAATATCCGACTGGTGGATGTATTCAATTGACAAAGAGGCGGAAGATGCAACTGACAACACTTCACAAATCGAAACACTGTTGATTTCAGTATAACTCCCATTATTAGGAATGATATTCAGTGCACTTTATTCAAGCATTTTTAGAAAGGAGAAAAAATAAAAATTAAGCTACAAATAAAGCAAAGAAAAGTTTGATCCATCCGATCTAGTTTAACAATTGAAATCTTAATAATAAAACCTCTATGATATCGGTGCAAAGTGATAACAGTCCGCGAAATAAAATGGTGCCATTTTATGCTGCTTATGTTTTTTCTTACATTGTACAAATTAGATGTTTCTGGCAGTTTACTTGGTCGCTAGTAGTGGAATCAGAGACACGTTTCATTCCATTTGTGACTCATCAGAAGTCGAGCAATTCGACCTAATATGGAATCTAATCAACAGATGAAAAAGTTGGAAGTGCTGTTTGATGCATGATTTTTTCTTCATGGTAGTTGCTACCCCGCCTCGTCCTTTTATTTATCAAGTGTTGTCATACTACTTTGAAGTAACCACAACTTGATGTTACATTTCCCATGATTTCTACATTTTAAACACATTACTAAGTAATTATGATTCTGTACACAGCTCATACGGATAGCAAATATACACCAGTTGCACTGTTTAGTCTAACCCATCTGAATATTTTAGACCTTCCTCAAACCCTGACTGCAAAGTCTAGATTGGTGGAGCTGTAGTTCTTCAATGTAAACATTGACAATCAGCTAGTGGGTCACGGGTTCGAATTCAGCTCCATCAATCGAGGTATAAGCAGCCAGACAACAACATTAGGGTTCACACAATAGATGTGGCTAACTTTCAACTGCATGTATATGCACAAGGTTACCGAGAGCAATTCATGTATAACTGCCTCAGTCTATACAGGCTCACAACGAGCCTTTATATAAAACCTTTAAGCTAACGTCCACTTACCTAGTGTTTTAATCTCATGCATACAACCATTCAAAAGGATAGGCAGCTTTAACAGCAGCAAAACATTACTGTAGGTTGTTCATTTATATATTAATGGACAAAAGGATAACAAGCCTATATCACAGTTGTTATAAACCGGCAAGTAATGCAAGTTAGCTTAGACCAACTCAATCTCAGAAGTACATATGCACAAGGCTACGATGACGAACTACACTTCTTGTGTAAGAGAGTATGATATTATTCAGCTACACAGGTGTCGAAGTCGGTGTAGCTGGAGTTCACTGATTCGAATTCAAGCGTTGAAGCCAATGAGCTACACTTACACTCAACCTCTCAAATAACAGCTAAACCTTTTACAATTCAGCTCTCTGAGCTGAATTCATCCCACATACATTGCTAATCAGCACTGCCTCGAACGAGTTAATTGGCCGTCTGGTGCTTGTATCACTCTGATCTGGTTGGTGAAATCTATAAATCAGCCTGAGTGGTCTCTGACTACTTACGTTTTTTAGTAGTGGTATCCTTCGCCAGTTCATGACACTCTGTGTCAGAGATCACACCTTGTAATCTTGCTTGACGAGTGGTCTCCAAAGTGAATCCTGTTGACACCACCAGATTTGAGTGGTAGTTGACAAACTACTCAGCTGTGAGAAATGTCAACATGAACCGTGTAATTTGGATATCATTTGCAGACTGATCATCCTAGTGTATATACATCAGTTCATGCAAGTCAGGTGATCTGAACTATTTCGGCTGTGTGAGCTGAGTTTATTCTGGTACACCGACGATGAGCTGACTCGGCAAGAAATGAGTGAAACAGCTATCCGGTGTTTAGATCACTCTGATTTGGCTGACTGGCGAAATCTACAAATCAGCCTGAGTGATTTCTAACTACTCAAGTCATTCAGTAGTATATTTCGTCAGACTTTTTACAATACAGAGAGGTTTAGTCAGCCACAAGCAAAAACATTCATCTGGATTTTCACACCCCTATGAGTATTCGAAAACAGTTTTAATAAACGAAGAATATTATTTTCAATAGATTACTCCTCAAGCTCTCTGGTTATATAACATATTGATACTGGGTGATGACTGACGGTGAAATGAAAATCTGGACAGCGGCGGGATTCGAACTAGTGGCCGCGGGCCAAGAACCCAGTCATCCTTTCTCAGATAGTCAAAATGATAATACATATCATATTGTTTAATAACGCAATAAACGTCGTTGAGCAACCGACCTCACATCAAACTTGATTTGCACCTCCGGTCACAACCTTTCATGAGGACTTCGGGAAACTGATCCTCAAGCAAACCACTAATTGAATGAAAGACGAGGAGAAACTTTAATGCTTTATTAAACGTACTGATAGGACTGATCTGATGGCATTCCGTTGGCCGAAGAAAACAATGTGAAGATCAAATTTTGTTTAAATCATGAATAAAGGTTTTTATAAGAGCTCAATAATGTTGTTGTTTTGTTATCTGAACGTTGAATATCAACCAAGAGGACATAATTAGCAGCATAGAGGTAAAAGCTTCTGTTTAATTATTTGAATATTCCTTGAAAGCATAGTCTAGCAAAGCACTGTTATCATTATTATTTGTCCCTTCGGTTCGTAGTGGAACATTCAGGTTCAGTAGCACGTCATCATTGCACTCTGTTCTCTACAGTCTTTTCAACCTGGCGCCACCAATGCCCACAAGCTTTCATTTCTTCCTCACAAGATCTCCTCCATGTCACCCTCTCACGCCCAACTCGTCGTTTCCACTTGGATTCCACTTCAGGACCTGGGGTGGCGCGTGATGTCTCGAAACCGTCTTCTCATTGTAGATCCAATCCATCTCCACTTTCTTCTTCTGCATATTTCTTGGCCAATCGGTTCTTCATTCATTCGTTGCCAGCCAGTCAGAGTTCCTTGTTATTTATTCTTTCTGGCCATCTGATATGCAGCATCGAGCGTCAGCGTAGGCGGCAGCTATTGTAGTATGTCTGCAGTTTGTTGGAAATGTTTTTCGCAACGCGCCAAGTCTATCAACCAACACATAGAAGCACTGACTTGACGTTAGTGTTGAAAATCCAGAACTTGTTTCACATGCTCAGTGCAGTGCAGTACACCTCCACACTCGTTTCAGGTTAATGAAGGCCTATCTTGCTTCCCGACCCTGCCTTTGACATCCTCATCTGTGCCACCGCCTGCAGTTGAAACGATGATGCATAGGTAGGTAGGTAGGTAGGTAGGTAGGTAGGTAGGTAGGTAGGTAGGTAGGTAGGTAGGTAGGTAGGTAGGTAGGTAGGTAGGTAGGTAGGTAGGTAGGTAGGTAGGTAGGTAGGTAGGTAGGTAGGTAGGTAGGTAGGTAGGTAGGTAGGTAGGTAGGTAGGTAGGTAGGTGAAAGAGACAACTTCCTTTAGATTTCTTCCGTTCATTCCGACTGGTATTTGTTGTTGTTAGCTGGGTATCTTCATCACCTCTGTCTTCTCCACGTTCATCTGAAGTCCCGTCCTCGCTGCCTCACCTCTTCTGTCAACTTGTCAATTTCGCCTGTAAGTCTTCCAGTTTGGGACATTAGACATAAATAATTCTTGGCGAAATCCAAATCTTCTCCTAGGGTCCCTTTATCGGCTCAGCCAGCGTATGCACATATTCTCACAACTCCTCACAGTCTCTTGCATGATACAGTTCAGTCCACTTCACTCGACCACAATCAGGAACATCATCGGTGGTGATAGTGGGCGGCAGCCTTGTCTTACTCCTGTCCCCTGTCTTCACTTCAAAGGCGTCACTCAGCTTTCCATTGTGAATCACTTGGAATGTGGCATCATACAGTATATAGCTGCTTTCAAATGAGGTTGATAAAGGTTGTGGCACTAAAACCGTAGTGTTGAAACAGCTGCCTGCCAAATGACTTTTCACCCAACGCTGTCGACGGCCTTTTCAAAATCGATGATGTTGAGGTAGAGAGTTGACTGCCATTCTATACTCTGCTCTGTAATGTTGCTTATTGTAGAACTGCAATTTGATCCCCATATGATTTGTTCCTCCTGAAGCCAGCCACCCAGCCTGTTCCAGAGGTAATTTTGAATCCGGTGCATCTTTTTGTCTCTCCAGGATGATGCGCCACAATATGTCGCTTGATTTGGGTGCATAGCAGCATGATTCCTCACCAGTTCTTGCAAAGACTTAGGCCTCCCTTCTTTGGGAGTTTGACAAGGTAGCCCTTCTTCTAATCTGCAGGTACCTTCCCTTCCTTCCAAACCTTCTGCAGTAGTGATGTGGTGTGAGCATGTCCGTTGTTGTCTCTGTGTCTGTTTTCAGTTCTTCTGGTGAAATTCCATCTGGTCTTGCTGCTTTCCCGGATTTCAGCTACTTCATGGCGTTCAGGGCTTCATTTCTTCTTTTGTAGGAGGGCTCGTGTTCACTGATAGTTCCGTGACTCGGTTGCAGGTGGTATTTTTGAACGAGTTGCAGGTGATGGTTGTGGTCGATTCAAGAGTTTGTTGAAGTGTTCAGCCCATCGTTTCTTTTGTTTCTCCTCTTTGGTAACTTCACTCCCTTCACTATCTTTCACTGGTTTCGTCTGTGTTGATCTCTTCCCTCCGAGATAGTAACCTGGTTATTTGATATAGTGTTGTCAGGTCTCTCTCTCTGTCTCTCCTACCTACAGCCTGTTCTGTTTCACTTGCCAATGTGTCGTAGGAGTGTCTATGTCTTTTCGTGCACTCTTCTTCACTTCTTTGACAAGTGCAGCGTTTTATACGTTGTTTCCAGTTCCTCTTTTCGTTGTTCATCCTCGACCCATGATCACTTCTCTTCCTGTCTTGTCTCCTCCCTGTTTCGCATTCATGTCACCCCACCCATTAGAATTTTGATGTCACCAACTGAGGGTGGGGTTTCGTCCTGTGCTGATTGCAGTTGTCTATTGAATTCCTCCTTCTTCTCTTCATCTGCATCATTTGTAGCGTAGGTGCGTAGCATTGTATGATTGTGACTTTCCCTCCTTTTGAGTTGGATCTTCCTGTAATGATCCTGATCCTGCAGAAGGAGATTGGTTCCCACTGCATGAGAGCCTTCGATGTTCTTGGGGACATCATGATAACCACTCGAAAACTCAGCGTGCTCCTGGTTGTCATCTGGGTGACAATATTGGAGTAGATTATTGACTCTCTAGTTGACAGTTTGGAGAGTCCACTTCCATTCCACCTACTTTCGGAGATTCCAAGCACTTCCATGACATACCTCCTCATCTCTTTCGCAATCTGGGCAGCCTTGCAAGCCAGCTTCAAACATCGTGCGGACATTACATATCCCCATTCTTACTTCCGCTTTCATAGAGGGAAGCGAAGGCATATCGGCCAACTGGCTTCTCGAAGGCTTTCACTAACTGGCGTCATTTCGTCTCTCCAATTCAAGTGAGGAATAAGTTTATTTCTTATATTTTCTTTGTGCTTTGAAGTTTGTTTAGCGGTTGGATTGGTTTTACGGAGTAGGGTTGCTAGCCCTATGCCCAACCTTCCCTCTTTATCCGGGCTTAGGACTGCTACTAACTAGTGATCTAATTAACCAGGCGAGGTTACCCAGTATAAATAATAGTCTGCTAAACTACAGCTATCGTAGATAGTCAAACGATAAATAAGTATTTAACCAATAACACCAATTTAGTACCGATTATCAAACTCTAGTCTTGCCTTCCACATCTATATCATAACTTTTCTATTCAGTTCATTGGGGAGGTGGATTCAGTCTATGTAGGTTAGTGGAGCCATTAGTTGGTTATATTCCCTCAATCATGAGAATGAATCTGAAAATATTTGATGGAATCATTATCATAACATCTGCAAGATTACCAATATTAACCCAAAAAACTGAGCATATGGAGAAGGAGAAAGTTGTTCAACTGTACATTTATCCACACTTAATGAAACGCATACTCAAGCATACTGACAGTTTGCCTTAAGTAAATTTTAAACCTATCAACAAAATAATTTTTTAAGATTCCTTGATCACAAATCGACTCAGTACTGCTAGTAAACTGATAGATGAAATCTATACATCATACTACGATAAGCTATGAAAAGAATTTTGGTCAGTTGAAAAATTACAATCTACAATTTTAGCTATTATCAAATATTTAGCTTGAATTTTTCTGTACAAAACGAAATACTAAAGGGAAATATCGTCTGAAACCTTACGGAAACAAACAAGTGTCGCAATCCAGTACCACTGAATGTCACTAGACAAAACATATGGTTCTAATCTCCTTCACATGACCTAGAAAACTTATCGATAATTTTTAAGGTCGTAAACGGTGGGCTCTGATTGGTTGGTATAAACTAATGCTAGTGTAGGTCAAAGGATAGCAAATCGAACAAAAACCAATACATTATCAGTTTATTCAATCATAAACTGAATTACATTTATGATTGTTAATCAATATTTAACCGATGGAATGACGTTGAACTCGTTCACGTGATCACCTTGTGTTATAGATGCATGTGAATTAACGGGTGAAAACAAAGGAATGCATAAGAGAAATGGTGAATTCAGCAAGATGATTGTATTATTTACTCATCAGTTGCAAAATTTGATCATTGAATTAAAAATAATGTCATCATGTTGTTTCAACGCATTCATTAGTTTCTGCATCCATACTACAGAGAAATAAAAATGTTGATGAAATAGGAAGAAAAAGATGTGATATACTCCTCTCATCTCAGTAGTTCAAGTGATGCAGAGTTGTACTGAAGAGATATACCTTCTAAGCAAAACAATTAGATTATTGAAATAACTTGTAGATAAGACATTTACAGTATGGAAATCGGAACATATCAACAGGTTATTAACACATGAATTCGGTAGTGAACGTGATCCAATTTAACTATAACTTAGAGAGTGATGAAGGTGAGCTACCAAGACTAAACGAAAACGATATGGAAATTTACAAACTAGTGTCTATAGGAAACCTCTTCCCCCCATTCGAATCGCTACCTATACACCAAATCATCTCATCCTATCTCAGTAAAAGTAGGCTTAGTTAAATATCTAAGTAGTAGGGAAACAAAGCTTACTAATGCAACAAAAAATCTGCGACATCCAGAACACTTTACTTCCCAATAATTAACCACCTCAATTTATCAATAAATTCAAAAGAAAAATGTGAGCTTTGTAGGTAAAAGGGTCCTATTGATCCAGTTGGGCAAAAATAATTTATTTCAAGTTGGTTTTCATAATGGACTGACATCATTCGGAGGAATATTGGAAACCTAGGAGCACTGGAGAGCTGTTTCGTCCTAGTATGGGACTCCTCAGCAGTGAGTATCTGTCACCCACCCACCCCCACGCCAGGGATTGAACCCAGCACCTTCAGGTTCCATGGTCGGCACGTTACCATTGAGCCACTGGGTCGGAATACGACAGTTCATATTTCCAACTTTTTTCAGTTCACAACATAACCCCACCGTCACCCAATGTCATCGTTGAGTATTTGTCCTTACGGTCACTAGGTTTGCCTCACCGGTCACGACTTCGCATTGGAACTTCAGGAATCACCTCTCGAAGCCAGTCACCAATGAGCATTAGATCAATTTAGTCGAGGAGTTTGTGTAATGGAAATGAGTTGGCACCCGCTCCAGATATATGCAAAATTCTACTACTCTTAACACAAAGAAGGAGAGAAGATTAGAACTATATTAACAATGTCTCAAATTTATAGTTACCTGACAGGAGTACGGACAATAAATTATGCCCGAAAAGCTATCCAGTAAGTAATACTGTTTCTTCACTACGTGACAATCATAATAAACAGACTAAAATGGAATTACAATCTACCACAGCGGCCATGTTTTATCTTACATTATGTTTCACTAACCAGCTTATACTACATAAACCAACAATAAGGAAATCCATGGATAGAAATCATATCTTAGTCTAGCCAATCATCTTAGCTTTCGTATAAACCAATGTTACTTAGAATTTTGTCACACACCAGAGTAGGTGGTGGCAGGTGGCAATACGTAAGACCCATCCATCTGTCTCAGTTGAAGAAAGTTCACAAGTTTACCGACCGATTTGCTTTCCTTGCTGGCACCGAATGCCTAACTTCAACAATGATCGAATGGTGATTCCATTACATGCGAGCACTACTACGAAGATACACTTGTGCTTAAAAGAGCATTATCTCTTCACATCTTTTTCCAGAGACAAGTGTCTCAAAGATCGATTACAGGACAGTGCTGACTGTAGTGTAATATACTTATTTCTCAATAATAATGAGATATCTCGCCGTTGTCAGAATAGCGTGAGGTAGCAAGTGCCGAGTGGGCCTTTAGTATCCGAGCTCAGGGTTCATCAATAATCAACCTGTTTTGATTGATGCAACTTCCCAAATAGGTGAAGTGGTCAACCCATTTCAATATTTCATGCCCAATGCATTGTTACACTTTGTAGGCATGAAATATGTGCCAGATATGCTCAGATTTTCCTTCACTGTTCAGAAGACCATGCATTTTTTCATAGTCTTCGAACAGTAGCACACACACACACACACAAATCCTGGTTTCTGTTTTCCCTTCAGTAGGTTAAGAGTGAAAATGTCCACATGAAAATTAAGAAATAGAAAACAAAAGAAAGACAATAGTGCACCTCACTGGAGCAAATAAAGAGGAAGATATAGCGGGAAGTCTGACATAGACAGACATACAAACTGATGTTGAAGGACAACCTAAAATGACAACTATGTAGCCTAAACAACAAATTACAAATTTGTTTACTAAGCTATAGACCATACCTATTACGTGAGGGTGAATAACACCATCTAATAGAAGAGATCAACACAAATACAATGGTTATGAAATCATGATCCAGTGTCTACGTCAGTGGATCACACAGCTTTACAAAGAAAATCATGAAAAGACAATATAGAAAGTGTGAACAGTGTTATCTTGGGAATTGATAAGCTAAGTTATACGACCCAAATATTATGTCATAAGTCACAACAATAATAAATGATTCCAAGTGGTTAATTAACATCAACAACAACTAAACGTCATATCCCCGAATAAAAACTGTCTGCAATTTTGTTTTCGTATTCAATTCATCCACCAGTTCATTGTAACATAAAATAAAACCAATGATTCGATAAATATTCCAGATTTGCTAATGATAAGTGAAAATGTCTCGATAATGAAAAAATATATAAAACACCAACGTCCAAGGCACGGTATACATGGTTACCGATTTTCGATTACAGGTGTCTTCATAGCTTTGTTCGTCTGTCGGAGTCACTGTGTGAGGAATGCTGAGGTCAGGTGAAGGGTAATAGGCAAGTTGATAGAGGAGGTTGTGAACCTTTATCGACTGAGGTGGCTTCGATATGCACTGTGCATGCTGAGCCGCCACCTAACTTGATGTACCATGCTAGGTAGAGCTGGATTAGGTTGGAAAAGGGTTCCTGCCGGTTAGATCATGACGTAGCACCAGCCGATGAAGTCTGACTACTGGTTTGAGCTGTGTGAGGGACATGTAGATTATGTCGTAAGGGTCACTAAAAAGTATGAATCAGTGGTTGAGAACTCTTGGTAATATGGCTGAAAATCGGTCATAATCGCACAGATGAATTCACTTCTTGACGTCTTCATTATTTGCAGTAACCACTACCTTCAGATTGTTTATTCTCTCACACAACCTTACCTACTTTGGTATCACTCTTTTTCTATCTACCTGTTCTTTGTATAATACTGTGAAGTGTGTCAAGATGAACTGATACAGTAGTGTGCGAGTTTCCAAGTTGGTTTTATCTATCTATGACAGTACTCAGCTTCATGCCGATGAAGTACAAACATAATATACTCAAGAGTGCCTAGGACTTAGAGTAAGATCTATTTATTTCAAGGAGTGTATGGAAAAGGAAATACTGTGTATTTGTGATATTCTAAGTGAAAATGGGTTTCTTGAAAACGTTATCAAACCTAACATCACTACAGTAGTCCTGAACGACAACTGATGATAGTGGAGAAACCTTTGTTTCTGCTTTTAGAATACAAGGGAGACGCTCTAAGTGATATCCCATAGTATGTAAGCTGACTTTACATATTTTCAGTAGTCGGGCAATACTCAATTTAGCTTCGTTTGGAAATGGCGAAGTGAAAGTAATGGAAATTTCCATCCTGTCACACCTAGTAGACAGAGGACATTACATAGATGTTAATAAAGCTTTCAATGTCATACATCAGGAGCCAAAAACAATACCGCATGTAACTCGCCAATACCTGCTCAATAACATAGCTGAGGTTGTCACAATAAAACTGATCAAACCTGGACTGTGCATGCAGAAAGATCATGTTCAAACGTTATTCTTCCCTTGGTCTTCAGTAACCTAAAGCCCACTACTCTTTTAGTTGTCTTTTCGTTCACAACCACATCATTCAGTTGTATATATGTCATTGTAATATGATCAAATTTAACAAGAAAAATGGATTTCGTTACAGTCCCGATTCTCATTTCATTTTGAAAATGTATTCCCATCAAACTTGCCTTTTTTTTACGCTGTGTAATTGCATTTTGAAATTATAGATCTTGATGAGATTTACTGAAAAGAATATTCTTCGTTCAGATTGTTTAAAAAGTTTTAAATCCTACAATTCATTTTCGCATGTTTGTTTGTTTTCTAATTTATTACAAGTGCCCAAAAGCTAACGATCCCTTAAATGTATGTATATCACGTCATAAACTCAATTTTCTTTATATTTCGTACAATTAAGTCAATTTTTAAAACATCACTTTGATTTCACTTTCAAAGACTCTCGATAACATAATAGAATGATTTGGAGGAAAGGAAAGGTGATTCATCACATTTATGTCTTTGTAATACACTTCGAGCAATAAATAAGAACACGTGAGCTATTGAATGACGAACAAGTGGCTTAGAGGTAAATTGCTCATCGTGAGATCTTCAGACTCTGGGTTCGATCCCTGTGGTGCTAACGATACGAAGTTTTATGGAGTTTCATACTAAAACGAAACAGCTATCCAGTGTTCCACAGTTTCAGTGGTTCTGTAACTGATTTCATTCCGTGATGAAACAGGTTAGAACGCATCAGTAAATGGTCGGAATTCGAATATCTAAATGACTAAGCTGATATGTCATTCGGCATAACCTTGCTAAATAGTTCACTTTATTGGATATAGACTAGACAGCTGTAGCTTATCTATATTCAGGTTTCAGTTTCACCTTCATTTACCGACAATGTTTACCTAATGGTTAAATGAACACTTTATTTGTTTTAACCCACTATCATTGACACTATCTTTTAAACAGTTAACTGGAATGCGGTGAAATAAAAAAGTCCAGAAACAACATACAGATTATTAAACCAGGATGTATATTTTATCCACTGGAAAAAATCTGAATGCATCTGACAATCCTGTGTACAACCGTGCACTGGGCAATGAGCTATACATATTGTGTGAGGATTAGTAAAACAATCTGGTTGCTCAAACCTCGGTAGGTGGTTGACAGACAGATAAAACCAACTTGGAAACTCGCACACTACTGTATCAGTTCATCTTGACACACTTCACAGTATTATACAAAGAACAGGTAGATAGAAAAAGAGTGATACCAAAGTAGGTAAGGTTGTGTGAGAGAATAAACAATCTGAAGGTAGTGGTTACTGCAAATAATGAAGACGTCAAGAAGTGAATTCATCTGTGCGATTATGACCGATTTTCAGCCATATTACCAAGAGTTCTCAACCACTGATTCATACATTTTAGTGACCCTTACGACATAATCAACATGTCCCTCACACAGCTCAAACCAGTAGTCAGACTTCATCGGCTGGTGCTACGTCATGATCTAACCGGCAGGAACCCTTTTTCAACCTAATCAAGCTAGGCGATGGATCGGTATATGAAAGTCACCGCAGTTGATGAAGGCTGAAAACCTCATCGACTGACTTGCCTACCTTATCTAGTACCCTTCACTTGACCTCAACATTTTTCAAACAGTGATTCCACGGAAACACGAGCAATGCTATGAAGATACCCGTGTCGGATAGGATAGATTACAGATTAAAAATATAGTTAGGTCAAGAATCCTTTTGATTAATAAATTTTTTGACAGAAAAATAATCATATATAATTTCGTATCTACAGTGACAATAACCCTTTCGATTAAAAAAAATAATATTAGGTCACATAATTCGAGGTAAACAGGTCACAATTTCAAGATATTAACTTTTAGCATAATCTATAAGAAAAATAATACTGTTATTCATTGGATAAATGGAAATACGAAGATAAATATTTATTTTCTAAAATGAAGGTAACATTTCAACGTAAGTTACTAACGTCCCAGACTAATATATCAAGGGAAAATTCAACATGAAGGAGGATGACAAAGCGGAAATAATGATATCAGCCACATTGATTGGTCACCAAAGAGCAATCGATTTCATACTGTCTAGTCGTGAGAGTTTTATCGATCACTTTACCATGTGACTAGCAAGCTAAAAGCTTCATCACTTTGGTATGCTCAGATGAATCTTAGTCAGTTGGAGACAATCAGCAAGAAGCCCTGCTCGACTTAGGTATTATGACTGTTGGCACTCGTTAGCAAGGCATATGTGCAACCTCGAAGGAACCGATATCCCCCTGCAAGATTCGAATCCGTGTCACTTAGTGTGGCAGTCAGCAACGTTACCGCCTAAATTTTCTATCAATCGATTTCCATTGTCATACAGACGCCATCCACACTCTCATACATGACTAAGACCATCGGTCAAAAACTTCATAGATAATCTCGATTTGATTACTGTGAAGCTAACTGTATCCTACCTCAGATAACATTGTATACAAAAATACGGGGTGAAGAAGAAATGAAAGCTTCTGGGCAGACGTGGAGTCAGGTTCAAAAGACTGAAGAGAACAGAATGAAATGGAGACGTGCTACTGAAGCCTTATATTCCACTAGGAACCCAAGGGACAAATAATAATAATAATAAACAATTTATGATTGATAAAAATGCAGGTCATTATTTTGTTCATATCCAATTTATCTATGTTGTACTCCACGCTAAATCCTAGCACAGATATTCCACTACGAATGAAAGTTGGCAGGAAGGCAACTATGGTAAAGTTCAAATAAAATTTAAATATCCCTTATTTCTAGTAGATGTGTTCCACAGACTTATAGACAGTGAGACCACAGTACCGTGTAGTAGATTTAACACTAAATAAGTATTCGAATATTTCGCCAGCGTCACAGATGACGTACGTTAGTGAAAGCTGATTAAGACTTCTTTTTATTCGTACCACGTTTATGTCGATCACTAACATACATTGGCTGATACAAATTGACAAGTGACGAAAGCGGCCAATATATACGACTACCTAACTTCCAACTGTCAAGAAATGAATCGATGACACAGCGATCCCGTGTTTAAATCACTCAGATCTGACTGCCTGGAGAAATCTATAGATTAAGGCATGTATCAACAAAGAAATATTTCTTTTCAATGACTTCATTATCAAGCTGTACAGTCGTATTTATACTGAGTAAAGTGAACAGATAATTGCACTAAAAAGTTGCTCAGTCAATATGCAAAATATAAAATCGGTGGAGGGGTGGTGGTATTTGTTCAAGTGGAAGAGATAGAAAATGGTTCATTGAAAAAGGAACGAATTGATAACAAGTGGTGAGATAAGAGGCATGTGTTGTCAAACAATTGTAAAACGGTGGTACTTAAGCTGAAACGTGTAAAATAGGTTAGTGAACAAGGAATGAATTGATATTAAAAAGTGAAATATGGGTCAAATGTTGTCAATGAAGTGAAAATTGGTGATAATGATGATAATAGAAGAGAGGTATACCAAAGTGAACTGAAATTGACAAAATCAGCAAAATGAGTTGTTAAGGCCAAGGTAGATGAAGTGGTTTCACAAAACGTTTTTGAGTGCAAAGTTTCGGTTTTTGTTCATGTATAGCTAATGTTTCAGCTATGCATAAGTGGTGGAAACGTAGACCTTTGGAGTGGTTCAATTTAACTTTGTAAATTATTTTAAAGGATGAATCTCGAGGTGCTAATAACCGAATTCTACTAGGTGCTCACATGTGGATGAAGTCGAAACAAAACGAAACGCATTCAACCATTTTGTTCACATCCATACATTCATGACCCAATGGTTGGTAGTCATATTTTTAAACTACTGAACTACAGCTCTTTTATTGGGATGGGACACCTGTTTAACTTTAAACAACGGAAAAATTCGCAGAGTTTCAATCCAGTTCTGCTTTTCCTTAGCTTATTTCTGTATAAACTACCTGAATAAAAACTTACCAAACGAATGTTCCAACAATCAACTAGCCAGTCTGCAAATTTATAATGAAATGTCAAGCATACATAACCAATCTTAGGGGATTTGATATATAGCAGGTGTAATCAAACTGTTTAGACAGTTTTCAGACTAACTACTTAGAAGCTCCCATTCCACTAATTTCAACTTTCAGAACAAAAAATCAATAGCTACAGATTGTACAGCTTGTTACTAGGTCGAAATTCCTTCTCATTAATATAAGTGTAAAAACCTCGCCTGGTTAACTAGTTTACTAGTTACTAGCCGGTCCTAAGCCCGGGTAAAGAGGGAAGGTTGGGCATAGGGCTAGCAACCCTACTCCCTAAAACAAATCTAACCGCTAAAGAAACTTCAAAGCACAAACAAAATATAAAAAATGAAAACAAACTTATTCCCCGCTGGAATCGGAGAGGCGAAATGACGCCAGTTGGTGAAAGCCTTCGGGAAGCCAATTGGCCGATGTATCCTCCCTCTCTCGATGAAAGCGAAAGTAAACGTGGGGACATGGAATGTCCGCACCATGTTTGAACCCAGTAAGGCAGCCCAGATTGCAAAGGAGATGAGAAGGTATAACATCGAAGTGCTTGGGATTTGCGAAAGCAGATGGAATGGGAGTGGACTCTCCAAACTGTCAACGGGAGAATCAATAATCTACTCCGGTCACCCAGACGACAACCACGAGCACACTGAGGGAGTGGCTATCATGATGTCCTCAAGAGCATCGAAGGCTCTCATGCAGTGGGAACCAATCTCCTCCAGGATCATGACAGCAAGATTCAACTCAAAAGGAAGAAAGGTCACAATCATACAATGTTATGCACCTACAAATAATGCAGAGCAAGAGAAAAAGGAGGAATTCTACAGACAACTTCAGTCAACACTGGACAAGACGTCAGTTGGCGATATCAAAATTCTTATGGGCGACATGAATGCCAAACTGGGAGGGGACAACACGGGAAGAGAACTAACCATGGGTCGAGAGGCGCTAGGCGAAATGAATGAGAATGGAGAATTGTTTGCAGAATTCTGTGCATTCAACGATTTGGTGATTGGAGGCAGTGTGTTCAGGCACAAGGATATCCACAAAGCGACATGGATTTCACCAGATGGACACACTAAAAATCAAATCGACTTTATCTCAATCTCAAGAAAATGGAGACGCAGTCTACTTAACACAAGGTCAAGAAGAGGAGCAGATGTAGGTTCAGACCACTATCTAGTGCAAGGAACCTTCGAAATCAAGTTAAAAGCCTTCAAGGAAGCTGGTGATAGACCTCAATTCAAGTACAACACTCGGAAACTGAAGGATGAAACTACAAAGGAGATCTTCAAAGCAGCCATCAAGACAAAATGGGAGACGTCGAGGGACATCCCTGAAGAAACCTGTGTAGAAGAACACTGGAAGTCTTTGAAAGCTATGTGGAAAGAAACCTGCACAACAGTATTAGGAAGGAAGAAGAAAGAAGACAAGGAATGGATCTCGACGGATACCTGGAAGCTGATAGAGGAGAGGAGGATGGTGAAGCAGAAGATAAACCAGTGCAAGGATGCTCAACGACAAGAGGAACTGAGCACAATGTATAAAACACTGGACAAAGAAGTGAAGAAGAGTGCACGCAAAGACAAAAGACACTTCTACGACACACTGGCAAGTGAAGCAGAACAGGCTGCAGGTAAGAGAGACCTGACGACATTGTATCAAATAACCAGGTTGCTATCAGGGAAGAGACCAACACAGATGAAACCAATAAAAGATGAAGAAGGAAATTTAATTACAAAAGAAGAGAAACAGAGGAAACGATGGGCCGACCACTTCAAGAAGCTCTTGAATCGACCACCACCACCTGCACTTCGTCCAGAAATACCACCTGCAGCCGCTGAATTACAAGTGAACATAAATCCCCCAACGAAAATGGAAGTCCTGAACGCCATAAAGCTACTGAAATGCGGGAAAGCAGCAGGACCAGATGGAATACCGCCAGAAGCACTGAGAACAGATGCAGAGACAACAGCGGACATGCTCACACCACTATTGCAGAAGGTGTGGAGGGAAGAGAAGGTACCTGACGATTGGAAGAAGGGTTACCTTGTCAAACTGCCGAAGAAGGGAGACCTCAGTGCTTGCAAGAACTGGCGCGGAATCACTCTCCTATCCACCCCAAGTAAAATATTAAGCCGCATCATCCTGAAGAGGCTTAAAGACGCACTGGATTCAAAACTGCGACCGGAACAGGCAGGCTTCAGGAAGTACAAATCATGTGCTGACCAAATTGCAACACTTCGTATCATCATAGAACAGAGCGTAGAATGGCAATCAGCTCTATACCTCAACTTCATCGACTTTGAGAAGGCCTTTGACAGCGTCGACCGAGAAGTAATTTGGAAACTGCTTCAATACTACGGAGTACCGCAAACCTTTATCCGCCTCATTCAACAACTATATGAAGATGCCACATGCCAAGTAATCCACAATGGGAAGCTCAGTGATGCCTTTGAAGTGAAGACAGGAGTGAAACAAGGTTGCCTACTATCCCCCATGATATTCCTTATTGTGGTGGACTGGATCATGCAGCAAACAGTAGGCAGCGAGAAGAGGGGGATACACTGGACGACGGAAAAGAACCTAGAAGACTTGGATTTCGCCGATGACTTATGCCTAATGTCACATAAACTTGAAGATCTGCAGGCAAAAACTAACAAGTTGACAGAGGAGGCAGCTAAGACGGGACTTCAGGTGAATATAGAGAAGACAGAAGTGATGAAGATACCGCACCACCACCATCAACAACAACAACAAACTCCAATCACCGTCAACGGGAGAAACTTGAAGGAAGTAACCTCCTTCACTTATCTAGGAAGCACTGTTTCAACTACAGGCGGGACGGACGAGGACGTCAAAGTCAGAATCGGAAAAGCAAGACAGGCGTTCATTAGCCTGAAACCAGTGTGGAGATCTTCTGCACTCAGCATGCGGAACAAGATACGGATTTTCAACACCAACGTCAAGTCAGTGCTCTTGTATGGTTCAGAGACTTGGCGCGTCACGAAAGGCATTTCCAATAAACTACAGACATTCATCAACAACTGCTTACGCTCGCTGCTGAAGATCAGATGGCCAGAAAGAATAAGCAACAAGGAACTCTGGGAACGAACCAACCAAGAACCTATCACGCAACAAATATGCAGGAAGAAGTGGAGATGGATTGGCCATGCACTGAGAAGGCCGACTGAGGACATCACGCGTCAGTCCAGTTGCTCGAGTGGAATCCCCATGGGAAGCGACGAGTTGGACGTCCGAGGGTGACATGGAGGAGGTCATGCGAGGAGGAAATGAGAGCTTGTGGGCTGTCGTGGAACCAGGTTCAAAAGATCTCAGAGAACAGAGGTCACTGGAGGCGTGCTACTGAAGCCCTATGTTCCACTAGGAACCCAAGGGACTAATAATAATAATAATAATATAAGTGTAAAACTTGGGCACTGTGGTAGAATGTAATTCCATATCATATCATATGATATGATTATGAGCAATAATTTATGCTCGAAACGTAATCAAGTAAATAATACTGTATCACTGTGCGCTATATATCAAATAAACAAATCTAATACGAAATTCCGTCTTTCAAAATATATTCTTCGCTTCAGTGCAGATAAGATAACGCAGATCCTCGCATACAAGCCGATTGGTCCAAGTTGCCACATTTCACAGTAGCATTCAAAGAGTACGTGGATGGAAAAAGACTGATATCAAGTGTATGCAAGAAGTAATTTGAAAATGAAAGTTGGTGAAAACATTTAGGTTTTGGAAGACACGATTGAGACCGATTTTCAACCGTTTCACAAAGGGTATTCAACCACTGATTCCGATCGTCTCGGGGACCCCAAGTCAGACAGAATACACCTAGTTACACATAATTAAGACCTACAGTCAAAAGCTTCATGCGCCGGTGTCACAGTCTTAGTCAGACTACCTTGATCCCTCTTTCAATCTAACCCGAATGATCATACCATTCCAGGTCGAGGTAGGCGGTGGTTCGGCATGCTCCACACGTTTCCAAGCCATCTTATCTGCTGTTCGCCTGAATTCTGCATCGCTCACACAGTGGTTCCACCATAAGTGAGAAATGCTATAAAGACACCTATGATCAAAAGCCTACAACTCGTCACACCTACTACAATAGACCAAGTATCAAAGTCGTACAATAGGAGAAAAACCACCGCAGCGCAGTCTACTCGTCCTTCAACAGGTAGTTGGACACCTACCGAAACATGGAGACCCCAGTTATTATCGTCAGCCCTCATACAATAGGTGTGTGGCCCAATCATCACCGCACGAGCGTGCAAATGGTTACTGAGTGAAGTTTTCTCGTTATATAAAATTCAAATTGTAATAAGCTTGACGCAGTTTTAAAGATACTCCAACTTTGAGGTCTTAAAATGAAATTTAGAAATGTAGGTTTTTCGTGTTGACAAAAAACAGTTATTTCAACTTCTGAATTTTCACGAAGATTTATAAAGACATAGATACACCACAAAGATATATGTGCCTTGAAGATGCACCCTTAGTTTCGCAATAATTGTCGTGTTAAAACAAAATACCCGTCTTTAACTTTTCATGTATTAACCTGGAGATCCTTTGATGGAAATACAGTCGGTGAACAAGACAGTACTGCTGAATAAACACTCTGATGAAGGTCATATGAATGTTCCAGATAGAAACAGTTTAAAATTACGCTTCACGAATAGCTTAGACAAAAATTTGCAATCGATGAACAGAGATTCAATGATTAACTTAACTGTAACTCTGTCCCAACCCACTGTGTGTTTCTGTAACCGCATAAATAGCTATAACTGAACTCATCGCATTAGGGTCTATCAATCGAGACTTAGCTGAGTGCCTTCGTTCTGCTGAGCTGGTTGACCTTGACTAGTTAGTATGACCTATGTACTTGACCTCAAAATCACTGGAGAGTTTTTGGTAAATTACATTATTTTGTTTAATTGGATCAGCAGGATCCTTAAGCACACTAAGTATCTCTCAGTGGATGTGTAGGTTTGAATGCTACCCTAATCCTAGCCTTACAGAGAATCATATGTAGGCTATCAGATGACCTTTCTTTATACAGCAAAACCATAGAGGTCTTAAATTTCACATATCTTCACCATACTTTAGGGGTAGAATTAAATATTCTAAGAGCTATACGTTGAAAACTGTCCGTAAAAATATCTGTTACATCTGCGGATATTGGTGATCCCATGGCTACTCCTTATATTTGTTCACATATTTTGTCTTTAAATTTGAAAACTAAAAAAGCAAGAAAAAACTGAACTCCCAACACGATTACTTCAATAGGTATCTTAGTTCTATGCGCCAACTCACCATCATTTTCATGTTCATTTCTGACAGTTTCTAGAACCATATTGATTGATACATTGGTATACAAGCTTGTCACATCACTCACTTTTACCTGAATGTTAAGAAACTTTTGCTTCATTTCATGTAAATGGACTAGTCTACAGCTGAAGTAGTTTTTAACAGAGTGTAATATTAATCCTAAATATTGAGATAATTCATATGTTGTTCGTAAAGTCAACTAACGCTCCAATGGGATAACCCAGTTTACGGACTTTGACAGTATCACTTATTCTACTAGGATTATCAGTTCTACATACTAAAGTAAACCATTTTGACTCACTCAGAAACAGTTTAATACAGCGCATTGTATCATCTGTAGGCTTCTTATCCTTGAAACGGTGGAGAATATTTACAGCTCAAGTGAATGATCCTTGTTGTTGCGTTCTCTGAACTGGTTGGTTTAGTCAACATTTAGTCGCTCATATCAACGCATGTGAATAACTATGGCCGTAAATTCAACTTTAAAAATGTATAAATCCTGTACAGAGGAAACACAAAGAATATCAGAGAATACTTAGGAGCTTGGCATTCAGGTCAGTCAGTAAGTGGCAGATGAATAAACACAGACCCAATCTGTCAACCAATAGGAAAAATTATACACAACTACAAGGTTAGAGGTCAAGTACAGAAACAGCAAACAGAAAAGTCTATCCAGTCAATGACACAATGAAAGGGTACAACCAATCCCAAACCAGTTCGTCATGAAAAGCTACTGAATATTGATAGCTCACTTCATATAGAAGTTCGTGGTGATGTTCAGAATGCTCCACAACTAAGCCACCCAACTCAGAGAACACAATATAACATGTGTAACAGGAGTGATTTAACACCGTTTCCAGATATATGGAAAATCCAACTACCAATCAAATCAAAGAACGAAAATCCAACAGAACCATAAAAAAACTAAGAGGTTGGGTGATCACCTTGATGTAAATCTGAGCAATGAATTGCACCCTAAATGTCATCTAGTAGATCATACTGCATCACTGTGTACGATATCAAACAGACTACTCTAGCATGGAACTAAGTTTTACCATAATGTCCAAATTCTATCCTTACATTGATCTAATATTCGGGTAGTTGTTAAATAATTGCGCCGAACAAAATAATCCTGTAAGTGTTTGTTTACTGGGCTACAGAATGTACCTGGTGGGTAACAACAACAACTTATGATCCCACCCAGTCGCTCACATCAAAGTAGATGAAGTGGATTTGTACTCATAAGTCTACCGGTTGACACTTGTGAACCTTAGTCACTTCACAAGTTTTGACCTAATATCCCTTTAATGACATTTGATTAGAAAAACCAATGTGAAATGACTACCTGATATATTGCGGTCTTTCGGTTACTTAAAACTGAAATCCACTCAGCAAACCTGTGCACACTTCTGCAGTAGACAATGAGTCACATCTGTTTCGTTAGGGCTAACGATAGTACCATCTGGCTACTCAAATCACGGTAAGTGGAGCAGTGTTCGAACCCAACTTAATCCAACTTCTCCTAGCTTGGTAGGTCAATGAAGATTCACAATCTCATCAACCAACATGCTTTCCTTGCCTAGTACACTACACCTGACTTCACACTGCTCACACGCTGATTCCACCAAACGCGAGCAGTGCTACGAACACACTTGTGATCAAACACTGTAACCGTTTCATATCTTCCACTTTTAACGGCCATGTCTCACAGCCGTATAACACGACAGAATAGACTGTAGTGCAGTATACTCGTCATTCGATAGATAGTCGGATATCTCACCAGTCGGCACCACAGATGATGCAAGTTGGCAAGTGCCGAAAGGACCTTCTGTATCCAAGTAAAGGTTACGTCGGCAACCAGCCCTTAGGGATGATGTAAATCCCCAAGAAAGTAAAGTGGTCGACGCACTCCATACAATGAACCGTAAGGAAATCAATAACCTGCCGATATAGAGCTCTTCAGCTAAATTATGCGCAAATGCTACTCAATAAGTCTTCATTAAAATGCCTGTTTTCCATTCCTTGGTTCGGTATAACACATCTGTCATCAGACTAATTTCTTTCCGTGGAACTCATCATCATCATCATTATCAACATAGGACCAGGCATTACTGCGTAACGGTCCAACTTGCCACACCTCATATCAGCACATCAAGTAAAAAGGTAGTGAGGTGAAGGATGAAGATAAGTGAATGCAGTCAAAAGAAATATAAAGTATGAGAAGAAAGGAAAGAGGAGTGACAAAATAGTGAGATTCGGTATAGCGTTGTTAAGATGAGGATAATGTGTGTATACATCTGCGCCACTGACTTCGGTTCTGAGCCATATCACCTAGGGTCTCCAACCACTGGTTCCTCTTGTCCCGTGGACCCCAACCACCTAGTCTGCATCGTCCTACATGGCTTAAACCAACAGTCAGAGACTTCATACATTGGTGCCATGTTTTAGTCTGGCCACCTCGGGCCTTTTTCCAGCCTGAACCCACCTCAGCCAACATTGTGTGACGAGGCAATCGGTGACTAGGCATACGTAGTACGTGTCCCAACCATCTCAGTCGATGAAGGTTCACAACCTCGTCGACTGACTTACCTCTTCTCCCTAAAACTCTACACCTAACTTCTGCATTACTCACCTGGTGACACCACGGAACACGTCCTATACTACGAAGGCAACGGTGGTCAAATACCTGTAACCTTCTCATGTCTTCCACTTTCAATGGCCATGTTTCACAGCCATACAGTAGAACAGAGCGGACTGCTGTGCAGTACACGCGACCCTTAATAGACAAACGAATATCACGGCGGCGCCATAGGTGGCGCAAATTGGCAAAAGCCAATCGAGCCTTTTGTATCCGTGCAGAAATCTCATCGACAACTAACCCACCAGGGTTGATCCTACTTCCCAGGTAAGTGAAGTGGTCAACACACTCAATCACTTCACTCTCTATTGTTAACCGCGGTACCGCTGAAGACCAGTCCTGGAGCAAAAATTTGCATTTGGGTGGTGAAAATCGCATCCCAAACATTCTCAAATTCCCACTCAAAGTGTTCACAAGACTCTGCATCTTGTCAGCGTCTTCACTTAACAGGACTATGTCATCTGTATATTCTAGATCTAAAGAAAATTCACCTGTGATCGGGTCAACGTCTCTGTAATTAGGTGACGAGAGGGAAACCTCCATAAGAATATCTATGATAAAATTAAATAAGAATGGGGATAGTGGGCATCCTTGACGGACACCACTTGATGAGTATAGCTCCCTGGACAACTCGCCATAGGCTCTAACGCACCCACAAGTGTTCGAGTAGAGAGCTTTCAATAACGTAATGTACTTACTAGGCACGCCTTTCAGTGACAGACATTGCCATAAGACTTCTCGATCAACGGAGTCAAATGCCGCCTTCAGGCCGTGGAACTCAAGTTTAATACTTTAGCCGCTGCAGTATTGCAGATGTTCTATAACTGTAGAACCTGAAGAAGTTATCGAACAGAATATTCGTTGTTCACTCAAATGTCCTATAACAGTATTAAAGATGTGTCTCATAACTGTTTTCGTGTTCTCCAAGCTTTGAAGTTTGTTCTTGGAGGTTTCATAACTAGACTAGGTGGTTTCACAAACACTTACTTCCTTATGGAGTGAATCTCGATGAAACATCTAAGGACGAACCTCAAAGCTCAGAGAACATCAAACAATTGTCATATCCTCATCCTGAGCTACAAATCTTTCCTAGTATCTCAAAGATATAACCTCGCCTGGTTAACTAGTTTACTAGTTACTAGCCGGTCCTAAGCCCGGGTAAAGAGGGAAGGTTGGGCATAGGGCTAGCAACCCTACTCCCTAAAACAAATCTAACCGCTAAAGAAACTTCAAAGCACAAACAAAATATAAAAAATGAAAACAAACTTATTCCCCGCTGGAATCGGAGAGGCGAAATGACGCCAGTTGGTGAAAGCCTTCGGGAAGCCAATTGGCCGGTGTATCCTCACCTCTCTCGATGAAAGCGAAAGTAAACGTGGGGACATGGAATGTCCGCACCATGTTTGAACCCAGTAAGGCAGCCCAGATTGCAAAGGAGATGAGAAGGTATAACATCGAAGTGCTTGGGATTTGCGAAAGCAGATGGAATGGGAGTGGACTCTCCAAACTGTCAACGGGAGAATCAATAATCTACTCCGGTCACCCAGACGACAACCACGAGCACACTGAGGGAGTGGCTATCATGATGTCCTCAAGAGCATCGAAGGCTCTCATGCAGTGGGAACCAATCTCCTCCAGGATCATGACAGCAAGATTCAACTCAAAAGGAAGAAAGGTCACAATCATACAATGTTATGCACCTACAAATAATGCAGAGCAAGAGAAAAAGGAGGAATTCTACAGACAACTTCAGTCAACACTGGACAAGACGTCAGTTGGCGATATAAAAATTCTTATGGGCGACATGAATGCCAAACTGGGAGGGGACAACACAGGAAGAGAACTAACCATGGGTCGAGAGGCGCTAGGTGAAATGAATGAGAATGGAGAATTGTTTGCAGAATTCTGTGCATTCAACGATTTGGTGATTGGAGGCAGTGTGTTCAGGCACAAGGATATCCACAAAGCTAGCGACATGGATTTCACCAGATACCAGACACACTAAAAATCAAATCGACTTTATCTCAATCTCAAGAAAATGGAGACGCAGTCTACTTGACACAAGGTCAAGAAGAGGAGCAGATGTAGGTTCAGACCACTATCTAGTGCAAGGAACCATCCAAATCAAGTTGAAAGCCTTCAAGGAAGCTGGTGATAGACCTCAACTCAAGTACAACACTCGGAAACTGAAGGATGAAACTACAAAGGAGATCTTCACGGCAGCCATCAAGACAAAATGGGAGATATCGAGGAACATCCCTGAAGTAACCTATGTGAAAGAACACTGAAAATCTTTGAAGGAGATGTGGAAAGAAACCTGCACAACAGTATTAGGAAGGAAGAAGAAAGAAGATAAGGAATGGATCTCAGTGGATACATGGAAGCTGATAGAGGAGAGGAGGATGGTGAAGCAGAAGATAAACCAGTGCAAGGATGCTCAACGACAAGAGGAACTGAGCACAATGTATAAAGCACTGGACAAAGAAGTGAAGAAGAGTGCACGCAAAGACAAAAGACACTTCTACGACACACTGGCAAGTGAAGCAGAACAGGCTGCAGGTAAGAGAGACCTGACGACATTGTATCAAATAACCAGGTTGCTATCAGGGAAGAGACCAACACAGATGAAACCAATAAAAGATGAAGAAGGAAATTTAATTACGAAAGAAGAGAAACAGAGGAAACGATGGGCCGACCACTTCAAGAAGCTGTTGAATCGACCACCACCACCACCTGCACTTCGTCCAGAAATACCACCTGCAGCCGCTGAATTACAAGTGAACATAAATCCCCCAACGGAAATGGAAGTCCTGAACGCCATAAAGCTACTGAAATGCGGGAAAGCAGCAGGACCAGATGGAATACCGCCAGAAGCACTGAGAACAGATGCAGAGACAACAGCGGACATGCTCACACCACTATTGCAGAAGGTGTGGAGGGAAGAGAAGGTACCTGACGATTGGAAGAAGGGTTACCTTGTCAAACTGCCGAAGAAGGGAGACCTCAGTGCTTGCAAGAACTGGCGCGGAATCACTCTCCTATCCACCCCAAGTAAAATATTAAGCCGCATCATCCTGAAGAGGCTTAAAGACGCACTGGATTCAAAACTGCGACCGGAACAGGCAGGCTTCAGGAAGTACAAATCATGTGCGGACCAAATTGCAACACTTCGTATCATCATAGAACAGAGCGTAGAATGGCAATCAGCTCTATACCTCAACTTCATCGACTTTGAGAAGGCCTTTGACAGCGTCGACCGAGAAGTAATTTGGAAACTGCTTCAATACTACGGAGTACCGCAAACCTTTATCCGCCTCATTCAACAACTATATGAAGATGCCACATGCCAAGTAATCCACAATGGGAAGCTCAGTGATGCCTTTGAAGTGAAGACAGGAGTGAAACAAGGTTGCCTACTATCCCCCATGATATTCCTTATTGTGGTCGACTGGATCATGCAGCAAACAGTAGGCAGCGAGAAGAGGGGGATACACTGGACGACGGAAAAGAACCTAGAAGACTTGGATTTCGCCGATGACTTATGCCTAATGTCACATAAACTTGAAGATCTGCAGGCAAAAACTAACAAGTTGACAGAAGAGGCAGCGAAGACGGGACTTCAGGTGAATATAGAGAAGACAGAAGTGATGAAGATACCGCACCACCACCACCATCAACAACAACAAACTCCAATCACCGTCAACGGGAGAAACTTGAAGGAAGTAACCTCCTTCACTTATCTAGGAAGCACTGTTTCAACTACAGGCGGACGGACGAGGACGTCAAAGTCAGAATCGGAAAAGCAAGACAGGCGTTCATTAGCCTGAAACCAGTGTGGAGATCTTCTGCACTCAGCATGCGGAACAAGATACGGATTTTCAACACCAACGTCAAGTCAGTGCTCTTGTATGGTTCAGAGACTTGGCGCGTCACGAAAGGCATTTCCAATAAACTACAGACATTCATCAACAACTGCTTACGCTCGCTGCTGAAGATCAGATGGCCAGAAAGAATAAGCAAAAAGGAACTCTGGGAACGAACCAACCAAGAACCTATCACGCAACAAATATGCAGGAAGAAGTGGAGATGGATTGGCCATGCACTGAGAAGGCCGACTGAGGACATCACGCGTCAGTCCAGTTGCTCGAGTGGAATCCCATGGGAAGCGACGAGTTGGACGTCCGAGGGTGACATGGAGGAGGTCATGCGAGGAGGAAATGAGAGCTTCTGGGCTGTCGTGGGACCAGGTTCAAAAGATCTCAGAGAACAGAGGTCACTGGAGGCGTGCTACTGAAGCCCTATGTTCCACTAGGAACCCAAGGGACTAATAATAATAATAATAATAATAATCTCAAAGATATGCCTTTCTCCATTATTTCTAAACATTCAGTTATCAAAATGTCACAGAAGCATTTTAAAATTTACAACAATGTCAAACTAAGCTAAAGATGCTGAAGAAAAAACGTTGTCAGCGAATCTGTTTTAGAAACCAATCAATCAAAGATCACATGAAAAGATAAAATCAGTGCAGTAAAATATGTTTCAATGCTGTACGACATACTTGCTTTGAAGCCCCCTCCACACACACAAACACACACAATGAAGGTTTAAAGCAAACTATACATTGAAAGAGGAATTCTCCCTACTTTATAATCTACGCAAATAATATTGAGTTAAAAAGTAACGCGAAGAAAAGAATAAAATCCTGATGAGAAAAGATTCTGAATGAATCGGTAGTAAAACAAAACAATCCGTTACAGTCACGAAGAAATATGTACACTAGATAACATGAATGGACTGTAAAACAGCCAATTCAAGCAGTCTGAGACTGCTTGATACGTCGCACACAAACTAACAAAACAAACTATCGTGTATATATTCAAAAATTCAAGTTAAATCGAAAGCCTCTCAGTAATCTCTTGCACATTTGTGTAGTGGGCGATGAGCCACACCTACAATGTGAAGGCTAGTAATACTACCTGGCTGCCTAAACCGACGAACCACAGTTCCATAGACCTAAGACGAAAAAAGGAAAAATGAGAATAGAACTGCAAATCAGCAATGGCAGTCGGTCACATCTGTGATGGGGATAATGATACTACCTAGCTGACCTGACCTCAGTAGGTAGAAAAGGTTTCGAACCCATGACCGAGTACTTAAAAGTTTAGTCCCTAGGCTGACAAACCATAGCTTTACACTTTGAATGAGGAAAGAAAGGGAATATAGATAAATATGCAAAGGTATAAAATAAACATAGGAGAAATGTAGCATATCAATTAAGGCTATATATGACCAATTTCTGTTATTATATGAACTTTCTATTCATTAAGCTTATTACTCTATCAGACAACGTAGCCTAGTCTTCAATGAATTTAAAGACTGAATGTACTTCAATTAGTAATAGAATGGACTTTAACAGAAGATGAGGTCAAAGCTGATAACTAACGGAAGGTCCCAGATTTGTTTATGAAACATTTTTAATTTGTCGTTTTCGTGACATTTTTTACGGCATGACCAGTAGTTCATTTTTGCTCCCATCTTTAAGGTACTTCATCGACGGCTTAACGCTTGCTTTTACTATGTTAATGTTCCAAATTCTGAACAAGGTCATATATATATATATATATATATATATATATATATATATATATATATATATATACGTGTTTTTTGGGTTAACTGATTATTCTTCTCGGAAGAAAAAACTCCCTCATTCAGTTCAGTCTTCTTCTCTATTTCATCCGGACTGCAGTAGGGGGATCTTGTGTATGAATTTAGCTGTCAGTCATGTGTGCGTATTAAACCCTCTCGGAATATATAATAATAATAACTTCGTAACCAGGATCTCGTACGTGATAAGTAGACCAGTTACTTAATACATACATAAAACTCAGGAACACGTTCTGAGCACAGACTAATATGTTGTATACAGGTAGTCAAAAGAATTAGTAAAAGATGATTGTTTGGAGAACCCCTGAAAACCTGGGAGCACTAGACGGCTGTTTCGTCTCAGCACGGGACTTTTTAGCAGTGTGCATCCGTGACCTCTAAAGTGAATTACTGTCCAGTGCTCATTAGTGATTTGCTTTGAGATGAGATTCCCAAAGTTCTAGTGAGAAGTGGCGACCAGTGGGCCCAACCAAGTCTTATGTGAGGACAGTTACTCAACGACAGCATTGAATGGAAGTCACACGTGCTATATCATTAGCTGATAAAAGTAGGAAATGTGGCCCACTGGGTACCAACTCAGTAGTTCAATAGTAACGTTCTGGAAGTGGAACATGAAGGTCCTAGCTTTAATCCCTGGCGCGGCCATGGGTGCGCACTGCTGAGGATTCCCACAATACGACAAAATGGCTGTCCAGTGCTCCGAAGTTTTCAATGGCTTTCCAACTGATGTCAGTGCATGATTAATACTAACTTGAGGTGAATAAAATAAATCCCCGAGAACCTTCAAGTTCAGGCTATTATTATTATTATTATTATTATTATTATTATTATTATTATTATTATTATTTGCTCTCACTCATCAATACTGACCTCTGAAAGAAAAAAAATCTAAGAAAAACTTACAAAACTCGTCGTTTTATTCCGCTCGCTTTACCAACATCTCTGATACGACACAAGAGACAAATTAATGAGGTCACTGAAGGCTTTTCCAAGTGATATGGAGAACATAATACTTTTAATGAATGCGGTCTGTGGGATAAGAGAAATTAGAAATACAGAATGTTACGATGATATAGTGTGAAAATGATGCAAATGACGTGACAAAAACAAATATTCGCCTACTATCGCGCTACAAGTTGACAAAATTTTATTGAGAAAAACATACTGTTATTAATTTTCGTCTGCTTTTTACTGTTTCTTGGTGTCTTCAGTTGGCATCTCATCATCATCATCATTATCAACATAGGACCAGGCATTACTGCGTAACGGTCCGAGTTGCCACACCTCATATCAGCACATCAAGTAAAAAGGTAGTGAGGTGAAGGATGAAGATAAGTGAATGCAGTCAAAAGAAATATAAAGTACGAGAAGAAAGGAAAGAGGAGTGACAAAATAGTGAGATTCGGTATAGCGTTGTTAAGATGAGGATAATGTGTGTATACATCTGCGCCACTGACTTCGGTTCTGAGCCATATCACCTAGGGTCTCCAACCACTGGTTCCTCTTGTCCCGTGGACCCCAACCACCTAGTCTGCATCGTCCTACATGGCTTAAACCAACAGTCAGAGACTTCATACATTGGTGCCATGTTTTAGTCTGGCCACCTCGGGCCTTTTTCCAGCCTGAACCCACCTCAGCCAACATTGTGTGACGAGGCAATCGGTGACTAGGCATACGTAGTACGTGTCCCAACCATCTCAGTCGATGAAGGTTCACAACCTCGTCGACTGACTTACCTCTTCTCCCTAAAACTCTACACCTAACTTCTGCATTACTCACATGGTGACACCACGGAATACGTCCTATACTACGAAGGCAACGGTGGTCAAATACCTGTAACCTTCTCATGTCTTCCACTTTCAATGGCCATGTTTCACAGCCATACAGTAGAACAGAGCGGACTGCTGTGCAGTACACGCGACCCTTAATAGACAAACGAATATCACGGCGGCGCCATAGGTGGCGCAAATTGGCAAAAGCCAATCGAGCCTTTTGTATCCGTGCAGAAATCTCATCGGCAACTAACCCACCAGGGTTGATCCTACTTCCCAGGTAAGTGAAGTGGTCAACACACTCAACCACTTCACTCTCTATTGTTAACCGCGGTACCGCTGAAGACCAGTCCTGGAGCAAAAATTTGCATTTGGGTGGTGAAAATCGCATCCCAAACATTCTCAAATTCCCACTCAAAGTGTTCAGAAGACTCTGCATCTTGTCAGCGTCTTCACCTAACAGGACTATGTCATCTGCATATTCTAGATCTAAGGAAAATTCACCTGTGATCCGGTCAACGTCTTTGTAATTAGGTGACGAGAGGGAAACCTCCATAAGAATATCTATGATAAAATTAAATAAGAATGGGGATAGTGGGCATCCTTGACGGACACCACTTGATGAGTATAGCTCCCTGGACAACTCACCATAGGCTCTAACATGCCCACAAGTGTTCGAGTAGAGAGCTTTCAATAAGGTGATGTACTTACTAGGCACGCCTTTCAGTGACAGACACTGCCATAAGACTTCTCGATCAACGGAGTCAAATGCCGCCTTCAGGTCGAGAAATACAGCTATTGTCGGGCGTCTGTAAGCATGCCTATGTTCCAGGACCTGGCGCAGTGTGAATATTTGGTCGATACATCCACGGCCAGGTCTAAAGCCTGCCTGGTTTTCTCGGGCTTGCTGTTCCCGAGCTCCACTCAGGCGTCGGAGAATTATAGAACTTAGGATCTTAGACACTATGTTTGTCAGGCTGATTCCTCTGTGGTTATCACAAGAGGACTTCTCGCCTTTCTTGAAGACTGGGATGATCAGTGACTTAGACCAGTCGGAGGGGATCGTATTTGATTCCCATATACTGGCTAACACTTCCGTTAGCCTGACTAAGAGAACTCTACCACCATTCTTGTATACCTCAGCAGGTAGTCCGTCTGGTCCTGCTGCCCTTCCCGTTTCAGGCTACCTACCGCTTTCTCAACTTCTTCTAGTGTTGGGGGACCTGTCTCTATGTCCCATTCAGGGTCCGACTGGATAGCGGGCAGCGCAATGGTGGCTGGAGGCCAGTTAAACTGTTCCTCAAAGTGTTCTGCCCATCGTCCCAGTCGCCTTCCCTGCGAGTGAATCGCCGATCCGTCCTTCTCCGCTATAACCTCACTAACTGTTGTTGACCATTTCCCCCCAGTCTCCTTAATAAGTCTAAATAACTGTCTACTGTTACCGATCGCCGCTGCCTTTTCCATCTCTTTAGCCTTTGCTGCCCACCACTGTTCACGATCGTTGCGCAGACTTTTCGTCAGTTATTTTTAAGTTGCGCTCGCTCTTCATTGTACTCAGAGCCTGCAGGGATGCATTCACGTGCATCCATTAGTTTGGAAGAAGCTGCTGATATCCACTGGCTCTTTTTAGCCATTATCTTGGAGTCGGCTACAGTCTCCAGTGCTGCTTTTACAGTAGACTGAAGATGGCACCAAGCTTCTTCTGGATGAGTGACAGTCTTTTGTTCCGATAACTGCCTAGCCAACTTCTCACTGAACACGGCTTTGGTGTTTTCGTTGTCCAGCAGAACTCGTAGTGGTTTTGTTGCCAAATTTTTTCTACGTCCATTGAGACGCAGGCATATACGTGCTCGGACCAACGCATGATCGCTGTCCAAACACGTACTCCAGAAGGAGCGGCAGTCTTCCACCGATCCTCTCCAGCGATGACTAATAGCAATGTGGTCTATCTGTGTCCATCGCTGAGTCGAGCTCGGTGGACGCCAGGTCAGACAGTGCCTTTCTTTATGTCTGAAATTTGTGCTGGCTAAAAATAGGCGGTTATCTGAGCATAGTTGTAATAGGCGATCACCGTTATCTGTACGTTCAGCTGGGATTCCGAAAGTGCCACCTAAGTGCCTTTCTGCCTCACTCAGTCTACCCACCTGTGCGTTGAGGTCACCTGCAACAACCACTACGTCCGAACGTTTGGCTTTCGAGAGGAGGTTAGACAGTTTATGGTAGAACTCGTCCTTCACTTCATCCGAACTACAGTCAGTGGGTGCGTAAGCAGAGATTACAAAGAGACAACGGCGAGTCTCACTATTCCTTTTAGTTCTCACTGTGCCGTTCAGCCTCATAGCGCAGAGGCGACTATCAACTGGGATCCAGTCTAGTAGTGAGTTTTCTGCCCTGGTGCTTAATGCTATACCTACACCTGCAAGACCACGAGAGCTAGCTATCGAATCTCCAGAAACTCGAAGGGTGAATTTTGCAGATTCACCAGATTGGTCAGGAGAGGTCAGGTGAATAACCACACTTGGGTCCTGTATGCGTGTCTCACAAACACAGCACACATCCATGCCCGAGTTGCTAGAGTCTTTGCCAACGAAGCCTGTTGGCCAATTTGACGGAGGGTGCGGACATTGAAGGCTCCAATATGTAATTTGGAGCGTGGTTTAAGGAGACCAGGGAACTGTTCTGTGGACTCAGATCGTTGTCGAAGGCTGCAGAGGTAGGAGAAATTGAAGATGATGCAGCATCATTAATTAAGAGACGTGAAGGAAGATTAGAAGGTAATGATGGAGGAGGAGGATAGCAGTCAGAAGAAACTTGGGTGCTGACAGAGTTGTGAGGGCGGTTGACACTTCCCGGCTGCCCACACCGTGGAAGGCTATTTCTTCTTAAGGTACCTGAAAGAGATTTGTGTGACCGCAGAGCCCATCGGACATCTGCTTGAGGCCTGTCACACCCAGCCTTTTGAGTATGATTATTTTGAATTTTTGTATTTTTGGGGCCGGATGGTCGAAAGGAAACGACAAGTGAACCAACACCGCCGGCCCGGCAGACCGTGGGGCGTGGTGGAGTGTGTTATTTTTGGGGCCGACCTTTTCTAACCCCCCCTTCCACTGAGAAGGCAGCATCAGCTTGGCACTGCTGGTCATCCAAGGGAAACACCTTACTGCTGTCACACCCCATCCAGCTAGCAGCAGTACGACTTCGCCCTCAGACCCCCATCATAGTATAGCAATTTACACTATGATGGTAACTGCTTTTCGTCTAACCACTACCCAACAGACCTTTCTGGTATGGTAGGACCTCGAGGGAACAAGCGTTCCACCAGCATAGCTCGTTGGGTCATTGTGATATGCAAGCCCGACCACCACGTCAAGGTAGCAGCAATCGGTCGGGTCAGTTGGCATCTACTGCCTGTTATCTTGAAATCTAGCGAATCGGAATGAAATGTTTATGAAACACACTATTTCACACAAAACACGGTCAGACAGGCATTCGATATGAATGAATTTAAAAGGTTTAAATCAAGATAAAAATAAGGCATGGCTATGTATAAATCATATCAAGAGCAGCTAACCCTGTTTTAGTTATCATACGGACTCCAGTGAAGGAGTTTATACCTCCGTACACAACTCAAACCAACAGCTAGAAACTTCGTTGACTGGTGTCACATTTTGTATTGTCCACTGTTAGCTTTGTTCAACCTCAGCACCAGGTAGAACGGCGCGTTGGAGTATATGGTGACTGAGCACACAGAAAATTCACCAGCCACCTCAGTCGATAAATTCAAAAACCGGCTTACCTCTTTTACCTACGATCTTCATAATCTCATCATGATGGTCCAATGATACGCGGTTGATGCTACGAAGATAACCATGGCAAAATATCAGGAAACTTAGTATATCCCCTGCCTTTCAATGGCTACGTTTCTCAGCTTTAAGGTGGGACAGAGTGAACTGGTTTGTAGAGCAGTTAACTTTTACTGGACAACAGAATCTTTTGCTGGTACCATTACTGACGTAAGTTGCCAAAATCAAATAGGGCCTCTTGTTAACATAAAAGCAACATTCTTAATAACCTTAACAGCTGCTACGATTAAAAAGACCAGTAGAGTGAGAATAATGTATGTTTGTAATCCTAAGAAAAAGAGATGTTCAGTCCTAAACTGAAGCTGTGACGTAAGACTTGCTGACTAAAATGAAGCTGAGCTTCAGTCACCGATTTCGACATTAGTTCATACAGCTAAGTTAATAAATCCCACCTTCTAGCATATGGCTGGTGGACTAAGGTCGTTTAAACACCTATGCGAGGCTATGACTTATTGGTTTGAGTGCTCGACTTTCAACCAAAGGGGGACTCTGAGCACTAGTGGAAGCTAGGTAGCCTCATCAGTTGCCCCGCAATACGTATCTTTCAAATTGACCCGCAAGCAGTTGTCAGTTTAAGTACTTAAACTAAGTGGAAGATTAATAAGTGGGAGTATTAAACACATCCGAAGTTATACGTTCTGTCTTAAATTCCATAATTCACAGCAGAATTATAAGTCAATTTCCCCAGGATCCAGACACATTCAATGACTAACCAGAGCTCAAAAATAACAAACTCAAAAAACCAGCCAATTCTCAGAAACAAACGAGAGCGCGTCGATCAGATCTTCATCCTTCGACAGTTTTTGGAGCGCAGGGACACTTAATGGTGTTCATTGGTTTAGATACTTGGCTTCCAAGCGACGGGTTACGGGTTCGAAGCCCGCTCCACCCACAGAGATCCAGGTAGCCAGACATGTTCAGTACCTGTATATTAGTTGATCCAAAAGCAGCATTGAACACTGTCGACCGGGTTGTTGTAACAGTATGACTACGAAAGGAGTACCATTTCAGTACGCAATGCTAATCAAAGCTCACTATAAAAGAATTACAGTTGTTACAGCAGGATCCCTGACACTATCATAAGGAGGCTAGATGCACATTTAGAGTCATGTGGTACCGATGGATTTAAAAGGCTAGTGTTTCCCAGTCATTTCGAACAAATACGGTGAAAATGAGTAACCTTTCCGTGTCTCCTGGTGATTTCAACGTATCATTACTTGTCCTAATACCTTGGAAATTAAACATAAAAACTGATAGCAGAAACTGATGTCATAATACAAAAAAAACCAAAAGACTTTGGAGTACACGTTACTTTCACGAATTCATTGCCTATAGCTCCACCTACTTAACCCTCATCCGATTTTACCTGGGCTAGTAGCTTCCTACATTTATCTTTCACGACAGTTCAAAGGAATGTTGAGTCGAACTAGAAAAGAAACCAGAAATTCTAGACACATCGCTGGATGTTTTGTAGGTTATCGATAATACTGAGATATGCTGCAGAACTCTGCTGTATGTTTCTCCTAATTTCCTATTGAAACTCTGACCCCATACAGAATTAGGTGCAAGATGATGAACAACGAGGAGAAAAAATACTTCGCTTCAGAAACACTAACGAGTGCAAAAGCGCGAATTAGTGGTTGAGAGTCAGTATGCTTGACGCAATGAGCCACAACCATCTATCAGTTAACCTACTTACACACCAACCAACAGACCGATAAGAAAATATGGACAAGATAGAACCTTCGACAAATAACGTATAGTGTGAATTCACAAAAGACATAAGCTAATGGTTTGCTTATCCTACTATCACAATGTGATAATGTAGCTGTTATTAGGATGACACTTGGCACGTAGAATACGGGAAACAGACTCATGTCTCGAATGCATCAGAGCAAAAAAGTCACATAACGCCACAAATCGCTTTCACAATGACAAAAGACGTGCTTAAATCCTATGACTTGAAACATAAATAGTGGTTTTTAGACCTACTCTATAGCGTCACAATCATACTTCTTATTTTGTATTTACGACAGAAAGTGGAGTGGATGAGTAAACTCAACAACGATAAAGCAAATACCTCAATGTTTACAACTACCTGGTATTTACCACTAAAAAATGGAGAGACAGCATCAAAAAATATCGCACTTTTTGATATTTGGTCGATGACGAATATAGATATTGCACAACATCTTGAAACTAATATTTCAAATATAGCTTATATAATGAACAACTCAGTCGGTAAGCACTAACCATGCGACATGGCTCTAATGTGTAACGGCCCTAGCTATCCGCCTCATACCAGCACACCAAGCCAGAAGGCGCCAAGATGAAAAATAGATAAATAAGGAAGAAATTGACTAAAAATGGTAAAAACAGAACAAGAAAGGGACATAACAACAAAACTCACTTCAGCAATTATGAAAATAGTTTGTGGGTGTATCCACACCACTGAGATCGGTTCTGAGACACACCACCTGCACACGAACCCCAACTGGAAAGTCCATATTTCCGTAAACGGCTTAGACCAACAGTTAGAGACTTCGTGAAATGATGACATGTTTCAGTCTGACCTCTTTTCTAAACAAAAACTACTTCAGCGAGCATTGCACGACGAGGTACATGTCGACTAGGCACGAGTGACGCACTCCAGCCGGCTAAGTCAATGAAGGTTCGCAACTTCTTCAACCGTTTTACTTTTGCCCAAAACTCTATCCCTGCCTTTCACGTCACGTGGTAGTACCATGATAAAAAGGCCTACAATACAAAGATAACGGTGGTCAAACAGCAGAAGCCTACTCACGCCCTCTACCTTAGATGGTCATGTTTCACAACCATAAAGTAGAACAGAACAAACATGCATAGTGCCTCTCACCTTTAATAGAATATCACAGCGGCACCAGAGATGGTGTGATTTGGCGAAAGGCAACCAAACCTCTTTTATACATGTAGATATTTCATTGGCCACTGTGGCTGGTCCGACCTCCCAGGTAAGTGAAGTAGTTAGTGATCATCCACTTCACTCCTTATTGGAAGACAAAGCAACAAAGCACATCAGTCTTAAAGCAACAATTTGCATTTGGATGATGAGAAATGTGTATCAAACATTTTCAAGATGCCACTTAAGGTGTCCACAAAACTGCACCTTCGCCTAACAAGACTATGATATCCAAGGACTCTAGGTCTACTACAGCAAATCCGGTGACAAGGTCCATCTCTTTAAAGTCAAACAAGGAGATATAGACCTCTATAAGGATGTCTGTCAAAAAATTTGATAAGAATGGAGTGAACATCCTAGACGTAAATAATTCATCTGACACCTCATCACAGCTTCTAGTACCTCGGTGGGTTTTCGAGTATAGCACCCTCGGTAGGGTGATGTAACTGTCCAGAAACCCTCATCAATCGACTTACCTGTCTTGTCTGGCATTCTTCACCCAACCTCAACATTCCTCACACAATGGTCCCATTATACGTGAGAAATGCTAAGAAGACACCTGAGGTCAAAAACCTATAACTCGTCACACCTACTATCGAAGGCCATGTCTCACAGCCGTATAGCACGACAGAACGGACTGCAGTGCAGCATACTCGTCATTTGATAAATAGTCGGATATCTCGGAAAGCGCCACAGATAATGCAGGTTAGCATTTGCTAAACGGGGCTTCTGTATCCGAGCTGAGATTGCGTCAGCAACCAATTCATTCCTGTGATGCAACTCCATTACTAAACAAGTAGTTATAGACCAGTCCTGAGGCATCATCTTACATTTGGTAAGTACGAATGCATGTCAACTTAGATTTCTGCTTAAGACGTCCAGAAAACCCTGTATTCAGTAAGAGACTGCCATAAAAATTCTGGAAGATTGGAACAATAAGTGATGGACACCAGTCAGATATCATATCTAATTCTCATACGGCAGCTGCCACACCAGTAAGTCTGACAAATAACTCTTGATCACGTCTTTAAATACCTCTGGTATAAGTCAAACTACCATTCCTCTTTTCGAGTTACTGAATTTTTAGTTTCCTTGGTGTTCCATTCAGGATCTAACTGGACAGCGGGAAAGTGAAGATTATCTGGAGGTCAGATGCACTGTTCTTCGGAGTGTTGCGCCCATTATTTCCCCTGCGGGTGAATCCTAGACCCATGCTCTTCAGCATCACCAGTTACTTTTGACAGACTAAATTGTTTTGAAGACGTCCAAGTAGGCACTATTCAAGTCATTTTACAAACGGAGGAACTCTTATTTAGGAAATATCAACGTTAAGACACCTACTTGTCCCTTCAAACTATAGTTCTGGGTAGTCAACATTTCTAACAGAATCTTCGCATCATAATTGCTTTGGGATCCGTTATCCTAGAACTCAAAAGATATGACCAACCAACTGTCATGAAACGACCCCATTCTAAGAAAAGGTTGGGTGAAAATGAGACAGCTGTTGCGCTACACTCAATGATATGGGTACACATGTGCTTTATTATGTCTATAAAATGGTAGGTAATCTATATGTTCACTAATTCCTGTTGGTCAACATTCCCTTTGACCGCACAGCCAATTCGAGAATGAAATTTATAAATCCCCCCTGAAACCGAACCACATACCTGTTAGCACATTTACCAATCGAACAGAAGCTTAAATAGTGCTAAGGGCCTTTGTTGTAATGTATTTTGTCTGGTAGTGGCTAGCAATGAAATTCAATATGTGAGCTTCAGCATACTTAAGACGCTTCAGCTGGATCCATTTGTAACAGCGTAGGTATACCAAATGAGACTCAAACTAAGAATTCACGGCTACGAACGCCACAACCTTACTTACCGGACTACTAACTCATGATAGTCAACTTTCTTGCAACAGGCAATAGTGATTATCCAGAACTTATCGGGGGATCAATTCCACTGACCTGGTAAACATTCAATATGCGACCACAAAGCCAATAAACCAACCAATCTCAGAGGAAAAGAGAACTACTTTGTGTCAATGGAATAACGGGTATCACAAGTGCCGATTTCCCTTGATGTAACAGGAAAACTTGGGCAGTGAGATAGAATATAGTTTCATATTAGATTGTTTATTTGATATAGCACACAGTGATACAGTATGATCTGCTGGATGACGTTTCCAGTAGAATTTACTGCTCATATTCATATCAAAGTAATCATACGGCTTCTAAACTTCCTTTCATACAGTCCAACGGCTCTTCATTCTTTTAGCTTAGTGATGTTAAAATTTTCCAGGTATCTGCAATATGTGAAGAATCATTCGTGTTACATGTGTTGGGTGCTGACTCAACGAACAAAGATTCTGTGTTCAGTCTCTTCACCACTTAACAAGATATCTGGAGGATTTTACTACTATTAAGGCATAAGAATGAAGAGTCGTAAGACTATATAAAGGAAGTTTGGAAGTCGTATGATTACTTTGATACGGATATGAGCAATAAATTCTGCTCAAAACGTCATAGAGTAAATTATATTGTACCACTATGTGTTATATCGAATGAACAACCTAAAATGGAGCCAGGTTCTTCTGTTTGTCAGAACAAAGTTTTGGATACCATAAGGACACCCAGAAACAAACCAATTGGAGAGATGCATTGCGACGACTTATTTGAGCGTACAGTATTGTAACTGTTTTTAAGTTTACAGGTTTTACTAGCTACCAGTATTTTGGAGCGTAAATAGAGACAACTTCCGGTGGTGTGAAAGTCCTCATTTCTTTCATATTTACCGAGCTTTGCTTATCAAAGGGCCTTTGAAAATGTATTTATAGAAATCAGGAAGTGTTGCGCTAAAACGTTTATCGATTTGCCTAAGAATTGCTACGTGGCCGAATGGTTAGGTAATAACGACCGACCAACTTTACTTTCTCAGTCCCCATACTACTAGGAGTCCAAAACACCAACAAACTTTAATTCTAAAAACCGCATGACACCTAATACAGAGTCAGAATCCCTACAAGTTAATCTATGCCCACTACTTCATTTATTCCCTACACAAACGTCGCTTAAATGACCGACCTACACGTAATCTTGTGAGATATACCAAGCAATTGCCTTAAACCCGTAGAATTCGGGTGGTGCTATCTAATATACGACTAAATTACTCCACAAAACTGGACTGCGGTGAAATCATAGATATAGACTACACTGGAGTCTATGAAGAGCCATTGTTTGTCACAAATGCAATACACAGTAGTGAAATACCTCAACGTTCAACGCATATAGGTAATGATGATGCGACTCAACCTAGAAAATCTTTGTGCACTAAACTACAATCCGGAATTTTAAGTTTATAATACGCAAACAAATCAGGTAGAGAGAAATTTGAAACCGGGATGCATAACTTGAAGGCCTAAACCAATTAACTTTAAACGAACTGTCAAATGAAAGAAATCCTATACGTATGAACGAAGATGAAATATTCCAGTTTTAAAACAAATTAAAGGTCTCACACAGTAACATATTCAATCACCACATTGTGTGGATGGCCGAGAATGTCAACCGCCCACAAAACTCAGTCAGCACTCAAGCTCTCCTAAATCACCGTCCACCTCCCATGTCCCTACCTCTTAATCTTTGTTCGCGTTTCTCGGTCAACATATCTACTTCATCTTTAACTTCTTCCAGCTCTGAAGATTTCGATAGCGATGTGTTCACGGAACAGCATTCCTGACTACTTGAAAACACACTCTAAAATACACATTGAAGCTCTCAGTGTTCGCACTCTGTTAGACCGGCTAACAAGCTTCTCCAGTCAAAACTCTGAAAGATCGGGTCACGGATGTATGCTGTGTTCGTGAGACACGCATACAGGCCCAAATGCGGTTATTCACCTAACCTCACCCGGCCAATTTGGTGAATCCGCAAGATTCACCTTTCGAGTCTGCATATTCAACGGCTAGTTCTTGCAGGTGTAGGTATAGTACTAAGGTAGAAAGTGAACTGCTGGAATGGATCCCAGTTGCCTATTCGCTGTTCGACTGAACAGTGCAGTAAAGACTAAAAGGAGTACTGAAACACCGTTATCTCTTAGTACTCTCTGCTCACTAACCCAGTAACTGCAGTTTGGATGAAGCCAAGATAAGTCCAACCGAAAACTTTAGTCTCCTGCTGAAAACTAAGCGTTCAGACACGATTGTTGCAGCAGGTATTTCAACGCACAAATGGGTAGGCCAAGTCAGGCAGAAAAGCACGTAGTTGGCACCTTCATAATCCCAGCTGAACGAACAGATAACGGTGATTACTTACTACAACTATGCTCAGATATCCATTTATTTATGGTCTACACAAACTTCAGAGATAAAGAGAGATGTCTGACATGACATCCATTGATCTTAACTCTGTGGTTGACGCAGGTAGACCACATTACCATCAGATATCACTGGAAGATTGTCGTTCTTTCTTGAGCACGAGTTGTTTGGAGCGCGTGCACATCGGTGTTCAAACGGACGCAAAAAAAGTATAGCAAGAATACCACTGAGTGCAGCTCAACAATGAGAGCACTAAAGCTGGATTCAGTGGGAAGCAAGCTAGACGGTTATTGGAACAGAACATAACATCCAGAAGAAGCCTGGAGACATCTTCAGTCTGCTATTAAGACCGTAACCAATTCCCAAGAGTAGTCAAAAAAGAACCAGTGGATCTCATCAGCGTCTTCGGAATTAGTGGATGCATGCTAATGCATCCCTGCAGGCTCCGAAAACGATGAGAAGCAGAAGCAACTCAAATGTAGACTGACAAAAAGCCTACGCGATGACCAGGAACAGTGGTGGGCAGTGAAGGCTGAAGCGATGTAAAAGGTGGCGGCAATAGGTAAAAACAAGCAGCTAAGCGAAGAATGGACATGCGGCTCACGTGCAGAGATTACTGAAACGATGGGTGGAATACTTTAAGGAACAGTTTAACTGTCCTTCAGCTACTATCCTGTTGCCTTTTATCCAATCGGATACTGAATACGACATTGAGATAGGACCACATTTACAAAGTCAAGGAGCTGTAAGCAATCTGAAACGAGGAAGAGCAGCAGAGCCAGAAAAGCAAGTACCAGAGGCATGTATGTACAGTGATAGACTATTGGCCAAATTAAATGAACTAATCTATTATTTAACCTCTGAGTATGCTACTTCCAAACCTTGAGAACTTCGTCTAATATGAACCCTGTGAAATCGTCGAGAGCCTCCAAGCAGTTCTACAGTTCATAATAGAAATTTTGAGGCGACAGGAGTACACTTGAAAGTCATCATATGTTCATATCACAGTCCACGTAATTCAATACTTTCCAGTCACGTATCTCCACTGCAAGTGCATAAACTTGGGACAAAGCAGGCAGTTGGAAACTGAGATAGCTAACAAAACATAGCTAAAACGATATCTCCTGCTGACTTAAACCAAGCACTTGGAATCAGAAAGCAACGACCTCACTTTGTACTTTGGTAGTCGCCTAAGGTCCGCAGGGACGCACTACTCCATATACAGTCTTCAAGTACATGACACTAAGTAGCCACTGAGTTGAAGTGTACTGAGTGGATGGCAAAAGTCGTATGCGAACGAGATAAAACAAGGCTTAGCAATACATTAAAATAATCAACTGTGTTTGAATAGGCTTGTAGCGATAGAAAACAGACACTTGCTCGGAAAAAAAGGACACGACTGTATAAGTTTTATTGACTTGACTTTTAAACAAGCAGCTATGAGTCTGTAAATCACAGGCAATAAAGTTATACTTAAGTGAAATGATAAGTTTCTGAAGGCGCATCCAAGCAGAAGAAATGAAAATATGCGAACGACGCGGAACAACAACTAAATGCGTTTGAAGAATTGTACAAAAAAACACTCATGTACAAAAACAGATTACTGTGACTACCATTAGTGGTTGTGTCGATTTTCATACATCCTCAAACCAATTTTCCTCAATGCATGCACGGACACGTTTTTCATATTCTCGTCTGTTCTCTAAGTAAAGTTGAGCTGCCATGCTGTTAGCTGGTGAATTGGGGTTTGGCTCATCCAGAAAGGACTGATAGATGTCAGTATAGATAGTACATCATAGGTAGGACTCCAAGCACTCGAAAGGATGTCCAGACATATGCTACCATCAGTATATACGTTTGGGTGAAAAACTTTAGAGGTAAACACAACACGTGGGGGCTTGTTGGGGTAATCTTCCGTGAAATCTAAACGAAGTTTGAATGTCCCATCCTCAAAAGCAGTTTTGTCTGGTCCAAATATAATGGCATTCCAAACCATAACATTGTCGTCAACAGGAGAACCACAAATACCTGGAGGTGGATCTGATTGAAGCCGTTTCAAATCACGAAGAAGTCGTCTTTGTGCAGGGTTGACATTCCTAGAACAAGTCCTACATCACAAAAAGTCAGAAAATCAATGAATACTTGACACCCGGCCAAGAAACCGTTGGAAAGATGACAACCGAGAAGTATATCAAAACGCCCGCTTGTGCGTTGGGGGGTGAGAGGAACGATGTCCATTTGTCCAAGAAAGAAAGAACGGAAATCGAAGACATCTTAAACTGCCTGTTTTTACCAGAAGCCTTTTAGCGGCGATACCCAGTACGTCTGCACTCGTTTCACCTAAATTTGCTCCTGTGTTCTATGTAATCAGCTGCAAGATTCACATCAACCTTGGAAACTGAAGTATGTTGTTTTTGGCTATTCATATGCATCCCGAGCAAAACATGGTGTAAAAGCCAAGTGCGTCTATAATAGTGCGCAACACGGTTGAATATGACCTTCAATTTCAGCCTTTCATAAACTTCAGAATTAGGGGCAGTAAAACCTGAAATGCCTGGCGTGTGTTAATAGGACAAGATATTCTGTTCGGTCCGCTCCCATAGTAGGCACGGAAATCTCTTCTACCTTCCTTATTTTAGCTGAGGTGAAACGAATGTCTCTGTGAGTTGATCGCCATAACTTTTAGATTGATATTGCTGGTGAGCTACAGGTTACTGGGACTATTAGGGGTCTGTCGTGACTCCTGTCTGCATAGGTGACGGAACGGGTGCAGCAAGATAGTGAGAAAGCGCACAAGGGGAGTATCCTAAGAGTAACAGTAGATATTGTGGGTCTGGCTATCAGGGGGCTAGTAGGTAATGTAAGCGTATTGGCAAGCAAGATGATGGATGGTAAATGAATGGAAGTGGTGTTGGGCTGCTGAGGTCATCAATGCCTCGAGTACGTCTGTAGCAAGCTATACGGAATGACATAGCGGTCTAACCGCCTTTTGAATGAGTCTGCTGAGGAGGCTGTGGCCACAAAACGCTGCTAGGCATCCCATAAAGCACATGATCTTGTGGAGAAAATGTTTTATCTGAGCCCGGTTGTGGTTCCCTGATGTTCTTTCCCGATGGGCCTCCTCATTATGACTGCTCCGCTGCAGGTAGTGTTAAGTTGTCCGTGATCGCCCAAAAATGATGGGCCTAAGTGTTTCGTCTATCGCATTATATTTCCCCCATGGTCTCACAACTCATCTTGTTTCAGGTCATTGTACTTTCTCAAATAGATTGTAGTTTCTCTTAATTGTTGAGGGCGCTACCGTTATGAAGACTTCCAGGTGCGACCGCTGGTAGGATTCTTCATGAGATTAAGATGAATTTACCACTATATGAAGAGCTCTAATTTCCTCTCGATAGAATTTCTTTTGTGTCTAGTACCCCGTAGTAAGCAGAAAGATTTGCACCACTCAGAAGAAAAACTCAGTCTAACTTCATCCACCTGGTGTTTGAAATTAATTACGGAAGCAAGCTGTCAAACTTCTAGTGCTTACCTTTCCATATCGACATCAACTTAGAGGGACTTGACAGTCATCATGAGTCGTGATGGTATCTGAAACTGAAAGCACGCATCTTGCCTTCTGGCATATTTTCCCCCCGATTAAATTCCCCGAAACGGGTGGAATTCCGTTCTATTTCCCTGCCTATAGCACTGATGACAGTGCTTTTCTTTGTATGAGGTTTTCTGTTTATTGATTCGCACAATGAGTAGCCGTGGGACCAGCTGACTTATTGTAGCTGCACTCCCTAAGGGTATGTAAAAATATGGGAAAATGTGGGTTGCAATTAGGAGGAAAGTATCTTGAAGTGATAGGTGATTTGTAGTCACAGGCGTATGAACAAACAGAGGAGGATAGTTCTAAAAGTTGCGATATCTCTTTAAATGTAACTTCAACTTCTGAGATCTACCCGAATGCGATCATGAATTCGGATTTCCGAATCTTCGGGTACAACAACGTCACTTTAGTCATTTATGAAAATGTTAAGAGTCTATACTGTCATCCTTTCAAGTTTTTCAAGCAACATGGAGCCTGTTCTTCTTGAATGTCATGCCTACCGAAGTGCATCTGCCTTCAAATCCTTCCCGCGTTCGGTTCCAGGTATCATCAGTCGTAGTTTCATGTCCGCCTTCAGAGGTCCTGGTTACAGCCCTTGTCCACTGGTGAGGAATGAAGCGACAACCGTCTAAAAATAATTTAGCTTCCACAAGTCTGACAACCGCTTCTTTCGTTTCCATGGCGTGAGAGTTCTTAGCGATATATCTTAGTCGCTAGAGGGAATTTCAAGACATGTACCTGTTTCAAAGTAAACCTTTTTGACAAAGTCCTCCTCACCAGCACAAGGAAAGTATGAAAATGCCAGTGCTTGGCTTGCTTGAGAAACGATTTCCCTACTTCTCTTACTTATGTTTAGAGCGACAGTTTTAATGGGCCACGTTGGACTCTTAGACAAGGAGATAGTCGTCACCGTAACCGCAGGTAGTGAAAGCTTGGACCACACAGAGGTGGTCAAAATACAATCTTTTACCATCAGATACTTTGAAGCTTCGCAGGAGGCCACACTGTGTCATATGCATCCTATTCGCGTGAGGGCATGACACCTTATACGTGTGCACTTACTACAAACGAATAAGTCATACCGGCAGTGGTAACCTTTGGATCACAACACCGGATGTGATGGAAGCTATATGAAAGACCTCCGTAGGATATCTCACATGTGGGACCTCTTCAGTTGACAAGTCCCCAGTGCCGAGCGTGAAAAGTTGCAGCCCACTGCAAGGGTTGCAAAAAGTAGGAAAACGTGTTCCAAGAAGGGGTTTTCACCAGAAAATAATTACGGCCCGAGCCCCTTGAGAAAGAGAATTCCGGGGTGCCTTCTTAGCCTACGGTGACATCTAAGCGTGTTGAGTAATGGATTAGTGGCTGGTAAAAAAACGTGTGGGATAGATTTCAGTGGCCTTGTGCGGACCCTTAATGTCCATGCAAGTACTGCTATAGCAGTGAAAATTCGACCCAAGAAATTCGGATACGCGGTATAATGACATTTGTTGCATATAAACTGATGTACATGAATTGCACACAAGTTAAGAGACAAGAATGTACTGCCTACTCGAATCTGTGTGAGATTATATTAGACTAGGGTTGCTTTTTAACGTCTGCTAATTTGTAGGCCATGTACTTAAGGAAGCTAAGAAGAGAGGTAATATCAGCTGACTGGATTTCGCCAGTCTCTAAACACACCTAAAAATGCTAGGGCTAGGTAGGACTAGGTCGGGAGTGGAGAAAGAGGTTATTCCTGATGAGGTACAGAATATGCAGTTGCGAGAGTAGGAATAATCAGACGGAGCATACTGCCAATAAATGGGTTTACGGACAGATTCTGCGGAAACACCTTTCTGGGTCGACAAAAGAATAGATAAATAAAAGTTTTATTCTCGAATTAAGAGTTTAACATGACAAAAGCCGGTTTACAGACGCAATCAAATTGATGATGGTGAAAAAGTCTCCAGTGGTTGAGCTGTCCTGAATGTTACAGAACCTATCGCACCAGGGTTTATCATGATATCAAAAGGAACTGCAGGTTATAAAAAGAACAGAAAAGTATCGCATCACAGTATATACAGATTGCGCACGAGTTTCGGTTGTTTCCACTCACCATTTTTTTCACAATAAAGTGATGCCAAAATCGTACAATATTCGACGTTTGCATTACATGTGACCTAGATGGTTAACCTGGGGGTATGGTTCCGCGTTTCGTCAGATAAACGTTTATTATAACGTCATTTTACATGTTTATGGTGTTGTTGGCCAATGAAAACTCACGTCATCGATTTCAGGCGACAGCGAGTGTCAGCATAACCATATAATCCAGGCGAATACATAAATCCTGGCATTTCCCGCTCGTAGTGTGACCTTAGTAGTACAGATGTAATCCATCGGAATTAGTTGTTGCTGTACGAAGAAATAAACATTTGTAGGACTATTACCCAATGGTGATGGAGTTTTGCACATAGAATTCACACTGAACCATACAACATTATCGAGGAGGTATGTTGGCTGTTAACTAATTACTATTAATAGATTACTTTGGGTGTCATCATTACCATCCTACGCATATCGATGGCCGTGTATCCCCAATATCCTATCTATTCACATTTCTCTCATCGAGCTGAGCAAAAGGTGAAATCCTTGTCAGCTTTGCGTTTCCTCACTCCTTGTGTCTTGAAGAACTTAGGACGTGCGCTTGGCATCCTCTTTCACTGAGATGTGAAGCGGCTACGCTAGTAACCGATATTTTCTCCTAGCCAGAGGATCATCAAAATGTGTTGAAAAAAAGAAGTTACACCCTCGTTTGTGTTCCTTCAACCTTCCCGTCATAGCAGAAGCATGCAAACCGATCTGTTATTGGAGCTCGTATGGTAAAGGTAACTGTCAGCTTTCCACTGTGGTGATGTACACATTGCTTTTTACCCAGAAATAAAACCAGTTGCAGGGAAAGTTTAAGCCAACATCATTCTTGATCTATGTTGACGGTTCTTGTGGTTTCATTAGACCGGAAATTTAGGAGAATTGAAACACTACTTTTGCCCACTAGTTTTCGTTGGCTTCTCTTGCCCCGTTTTTCAGATCTGTCGATTACTACTCGCAGACATTAGCTGCCTCTCCGGCATCTTTCAACGGTTCCTGACTCTACTTTGAGTTTGTAGTGCACCTTCCTGGCACCAAAATATAACTAGGGCTAAAATAAATAGTTTAAATTAAATTAACTAAATAAATCTCTAGCTTGCCTCCGGATGCTTAGGGTGTTTTAAGTTTTGTTTTAACGAGCATGCATCCGAGCAGGCTTGGACGCCATTTTTGCGCTCCATTGTGCTGATCACCACGCACGTACTCCGAGTCCCTAGTTCAGCCTTACAAGCCAGATAAGTTGATTAAACTTTTCCCTCATTCATTATTATTACATTTACCTTAAATACATAGCTCCTTTAAATACATTGCGTATCAGTTCTTTTGATTTGTGTTTTGTTACCAGTACTTACACGTTAGGTAAAGTACTGGTTAAGCAGGTACTAGAGCACATCAAATTAAGTAGGGTTGATCAAACGTTACGGAATTGTAACACGCATCCCTACAAAAATTGGTGAGCCCGAGTATCACTTCTTACTTTGTCTAGTACCTTTGTTCTCTTGCGTTGATTTGTCTGGCCTATTTTGTTTTTGGCACGTCTAGCCTTTTTTTTATATTATTGCACTCCTCATTGGTTATTTTTGCATTGTAATTTTTTTATTATCACTATCGTGCCTCGTTAATTCCCTGATCAATGGCGGATAACGACTCGACTGCGCAGATGGCCGTAACCCTCCAGCTTCCCACCTTCTGGGCCCACAGACCATCTGCATGGTTCTCCCATGTGGAAGCTCAGTTTGCCTTGAGACACATTCAATCACAAGAAACTAAGTCCAACTTAGTCATCGTCAGCTTACCGGAAAATGTGATCGAAGACGTCTCAGATGTGCTAGATGACCCAGCACCGAATCTTTACGATCGCCTCAAAACCGCCCTCATCAAACGTGTTGCACTTACTGACCAGCAGAAAGTGCAAGAACTTTTCAGGGATGTGCATCTGGGTGATCGCAAGCCGACGCAACTGCTTCGTCAGATGAAGCAGCTGATTGCTGACTTCAACATTGATGAAGCATTTCTCAAGCAACTGTGGTTACAGAGGTTACCACAGTCGGTTCAAGGGATCCTCGCACCCTTCCATAAGTGTCCCTTAATAGAGCTGGCGGAAGCGGCTGACAGAGCTGTGGATGCTACGAAACCCAACACTAGTATCTCAGCTGCACTGTCTACTGCCACGGATTCGTCAAAGCCCACATCCTCCTCGGCTGTTGAGCCAACAAGTTTCGATGTTATAGCTCACATCTCAAATTGTATGAGAGTTGTGCAGCATCAGGAACGAAATGCGGTCTGGTAGTTCTTCCAAAGGTCGCAGGTCTCGCTCGCGCAACAGGTCTGCCTCCCGTACGGTAGCAGACGTTCCAAATCGCGACAATCCCAACCCAGGTTGTGCTGGTACCATAAACGTTATGGTGCCAATGCCAAAAGTGCACTCGACCTTGCACCTTCGAGGCTAACCAGGCGGGAAACGTGTGAGCCAGCACGTGACGGCGACTAACGTCGCTGGCGAGCCACTTCCATGTCGCCTCTTCTTCGTCACTGATCGACATTCTGGGATACGCTTCCTAGTTGACACTGGGGCAGAAGCTAGCGTCATCCCACCTACGAAGGAAGAGCGTCTGCGGCCAATGTCTCTGCAACTTCGTGCCGCCAACGGTTCGCCCATCACAACCTATGGTCGGAGATTCCTCGATCTCAACCTTGGATTGCGTCGTCCCTTTCGTTGGGTTTTCATAGTGGCAGATGTGACCACCGGCATTATTGGTATGGATCTCTTGCAGCACTATCAGCTGCTGGTAGATGCTGGCAAGCATAAGTTGATAGATTCTACCACAACACTCTCTGTTTCCGGTATAGTCACAAAGACGCCGCCCCTCAGTCCCGTGTACTGCACGACGGACGCTTCTAGTCCCTACCGTCTATCATTCAGTCCTTTCCGGATGTCTTTAAGCCAAGTCGTTGTGTCCCTTGTGTGACTTCGAACGTTTCTCATCACATAACGACGACTGGCCCGCCAGTGTTTGCGAAACCACGGCGATTATCCCCGGAGAAACTGCGTGCTGTAAAAGCCGAGTTCGAACACATGCTTGAAATGGGAATAATCAGACCATCCAACAGTCCATGGTCTTCACCCTTGCATGTGGTACCCAAGAACAATGGCATGGACTGGAGGCCTTGTGGTGACTACCGAAGGCTCAACGCTAAAACGATTCCAGATCGTTACCCAGTCCCTCACATTCACGACTTGACTGCATCTTTAAAAGGCTCGGTTATCTTCAGTAAGCTTGACTTGACGCGTGCATATCATCAGATCCCGGTTCATCCTGATGATGTTCCCAAGACAGCCGTCATTACACCGTTTGGTCTTTTTGAGTTCCTCCGTATGCCTTTTGGTCTTCGCAATGCAGCACAAACCTTCCAACGTTTTATTCACGATGTTTTACGTGGACTCGATTTCGCCTATGCCTACCTAGACGATATACTAATCGCTAGTCCAGACGAAGACACTCATTTTAACCACTTGAAACAGGTTTTCGCCAGACTGTCAGAGCATTCGACCTGGCCAAATGCCAATTGGCGTTCGTTCACTAAAATTTTTGGGACACGTTATCGACGAGCAAGGCATTCGCCCACTACCTGAAAAGGTACAGGCGATCCAAGACTTCCCAGTCCCAGCGTCACTTAAAGCTCTGCGTGTGTTTCTGGGTATGGTGAGCTATTATCGTCGCTTCGTTCCCCAATGTGCACACATTTTGACTGCACTGACCGACCTGCTGAAAAGTAAATGTAAAACTTTCAGCTTGACTCCGAGGCACTAGAAGCATTTCGCAAGATCAAAACCGCAATAGCAGACGCCACGATGCTGGTGCATCAAGACGTAAACCTACCTCTTAGCATTGCGGTTGACGCCTCTAACACGGCCATTGGAGCTGTGTTGCAACAACTTTCGGATCACACTTGGATCCCAGTTGCATTCTTCTCCCGGAAGTTATCCACCTGCGAAATGCGGTACAGCACTTTCGGCAGGGAACTGCTCGCCATATATGCCTCAGTGAAACATTTTCGTCATTTTGTGGAAGGTCGTGACTTCATCATCTTTACCGACCATAAACCTCTGACGTATGCCTTACACACCACTACTGACAGATATTCACCGCGTGAATTACGTCACCTAGATTATATTTCGCAATTCACGTCGGACATCCGTCATATTTCTGGTGTGAATAACCCTGTCGCGGACGCACTGTCTCGCGTTTGCACCACTACTTTGCCTCGAGCAGTCGACTTACGGAAGATTGCCGAACTTCAGGATTCAGACGAGGAGATTGAAAAACTTCAACACTCATCCTCTCTGAAGATACAGCGTTACCGCTCCTGAACAGTGAAGTGTCAATATTGTGCGACACCTCCACAGGCACACCCAGACCCTTGCCGCCGGACTCCCAACAGACTCGTTTAGTCGCGCGTATCCTGAACCTTCTAAAAGAGCCACGTCTAGTAACACTGATCCAGTAACCCCTACACGTGCTGGGAGGCGTGTACATTGGCCCAAGCGATACGCCGATTTCGTTAATTAGCCCCAGAGCAACTTCACACTTGGTGAATTCGGAGTTTCAAGTACTTTGTCGTGGCATACACTTTCAATGCGTTTTCATACCTAAAGTTTTCAAAAGTCATGTTTACTACTTTGCAAACAGTTTTTTTTCAAAAAAAAGAAAAACCAAAAATACAATTTAAATTTCGAAAACTTTTTTTTGGTTGGTTATTATTTTTTTTTTTCTGTACTCCTCCACTTCGAATTGTTTGGTTTTCCTTTTCTTAGCACTCTAATGTCCCATTTCTTTCTTCTTGCAGAACCTAGAAAATGCGTTGAAAATTGGATACAATTGGCCGCTGACGATGCTACTTGGATCGTTCTTCGGTTCTCTTTGTACCAATTTTCCCCCTGTACAAACTCATTCCCCGCTGGAATCGGAGAGGCGAAATGACGCCACTTGGTGAGAGCCTTCGGGAAGCCAATTGGCCGATGTGTCTTCTCTCGATGAAAGCGAAAGTAAAGTTGGGGACATGGAATGTCCGTACGATGTTTGAACCCAGTAAGGCAGCCCAGATTGCAAACGAGATGAGAAGGTATAACATCGAAGTGCTTGGGATTTGCGAAAGCAGATGGAATGGGAGTGGACTCTCCAAACTGTCAACTGGAGAATCAATAATCTACTCCGGTCACCCAGACGACAACCACGAGCACACTGAGGGAGTGGCTATCATGATGTCCTCAAGAGCATCGAAGGCTCTCATGCAGTGGGAACCAATCTCCTCCAGGATCATGACAGCAAGATTCAACTCAAAAGGAAGAAAGGTCACAGTCACACAATGATACGCACCTACAAATAATGCAGAGCAAGAGAAAAAGGAGGAATTCTACAGACAACTCCAATCAACACTGGACAAGACGTCAGTTGGCGATATCAAAATTCTAATGGGCGACATGAATGCCAAACTGGGAGGGGACAACACGGGAAGAGAACTAACCATGGGTCGAGAGGCGCTAGGTGAAATGAATGAGAATGGAGAATTGTTTGCAGAATTCTGTGCATTCAACGATTTGGTGATTGGAGGCAGTGTGTTCAAGCACAAGGATATCCACAAAGTGACATGGATTTCACCAGATAGACACACTAAAAATCAAATCGACTTTATCTCAATCTCAAGAAAATGGAGACGCAGTCTACTTAACACAAGGTCAAGAAGAGGAGCAGATGTAGGTTCAGACCACTATCTAGTGCAAGGAACCTTCCAAATCAAGTTAAAAGCCTTCAAGGAAGCTGGTGATAGACCTCAATTCAAGTACAACACTCGGAAACTGAAGGATGAAACTACAAAGGAAATCTTCAAGGCAGTCATCAAGAGAAAATGGGAGACATCGAGCAACATCCCTGAAGAAACCTGTGTGGAAGAACATTGGAAGTCTTTGAAAGCTATGTGGAAAGAAACCTGCACAACAGTATTAGGAAGGAAGAAGAAAGAAGATAAGGAATGGATCTCGACGGATACGTGGAAGCTGATAGAGGAGAGGAGGATGGTGAAGCAGAAGATAAACCAGTGCAAGGATGCTCAACGACAAGAGGAACTGAGCACAATGTATAAAGCACTGGACAAAGAAGTGAAGAAGAGTGCACGCAAAGACAAAAGACACTTCTACGACACACTGGCAAGTGAAGCAGAACAGGCTGCAGGTAAGAGAGACCTGACGACATTGTATCAAATAACCAGGTTGCTATCAGGGAAGAGATCAACACAGATGAAACCAATAAAAGATGAAAAAGGAAATTTAATTACGAAAGAAGAGAAACAGAGGAAACGATGGGCCGACCACTTCAAGAAGCTGTTGAATCGACCACACCACCACCTGCACTTCGTCCAGAAATACCACCTGCAGCCGCTGAATTACAAGTGAACATAAATCCCCCAACGGAAATGGAAGTCCTGAACGCCATAAAGCTACTGAAATGCGGGAAAGCAGCAGGACCAGATGGAATACCGCCAGAAGCACTGAGAACAGATGCAGAGACAACAGCGGACATGCTCACACCACTATTGCAGAAGGTGTGGAGGGAAGAGAAGGTACCTGACGATTGGAAGAAGGGTTACCTTGTCAAACTGCCGAAGAAGGGAGACCTCAGTGCTTGCAAGAACTGGCGCGGAATCACTCTCCTGTCCACCCCAAGTAAAATATTAAGCCGCATCATCCTAGAGAGGCTTAAAGATGCACTGGATTCGAAACTACGACCGGAACAGGCAGGTTTCAGGAAGTACAAATCATGTGCTGACCAAATCGCAACGCTTCGTATCATCATAGAACAGAGCATAGAATGGCAATCAGTTCTCTGCCTCAACTTCATCGACTTTGAGAAGGCCTTTGACAGCGTCGACCGAGAAGTAATTTGGAAACTGCTTCAATACTACGGAGTACCGCAAACCTTTATCCACCTCATTCAACAACTATATGAAGATGCCACATGTCAAGTAATCCACAATGGGAAGCTCAGTGATGCCTTTGAAGTGAAGACAGGAGTGAAACAAGGTTGCCTACTATCCCCCATGATATTCCTGATTGTGGTGGACTGGATCATGCAGCAAACAGTAGGCAGCGAGAAGAGGGGGATACACTGGACGACGGAAAAGAACCTAGAAGACTTGGATTTCGCCGATGACTTATGCCTAATGTCACATAAACTTGAAGATCTGCAGGCAAAAACTAACAAGTTGACAGAAGAGGCAGCGAAGACGGGACTTCAGGTGAATATAGAGAAGACAGAAGTGATGAAGATACCGCACCACCACCACCATCAACAACAACAAACTCCAATCACCGTCAACGGGAGAAACTTGAAGGAAGTAACCTCCTTCACTTATCTAGGAAGCACTGTTTCAACTACAGGCGGGACGGACGAGGACGTCAAAGTGAGAATCGGAAAAGCAAGACAGGCGTTCATTAGCCTGAAACCAGTGTGGAGATCTCCTGCACTCAGCATGCGGAACAAGATACGGATTTTCAACACCAACGTCAAGTCAGTGCTCTTGTATGGCTCAGAGACTTGGCGCGTCACGAAAGGCATTTCCAATAAACTACAGACATTCATCAACAACTGCTTACGCTCGCTGCTGAAGATCAGATGGCCAGAAAGAATAAGCAACAAGGAACTCTGGGAACGAACCAACCAAGAACCTATCACGCAACAAATATGCAGGAAGAAGTGGAGATGGATTGGCCATGCACTGAGAAGGCCGACTGAGGACATCACGCGTCAGGCCAGGCCCTGGGGTGGAATCCCCATGGGAAGCGACGAGTTGGACGTCCGAGGGTGACATGGAGGAGGTCGTGCGAGGAAGAAATGAGAGGTTGTGGGCTGTCGTGGGACCAGGTTCAAAAGATCTCAGAGAACAGAGGTCACTGGAGGCGTGCTACTGAAGCCCTATGTTCCACTAGGAACCCAAGGGACTAATAATAATAATAATAATAATAATACACCCCCCGGTAGATTAAGAAGCAATAAAGTAAAGTAGACGGAGGCCTTGGGTCACCTTCCACCACTGCGAGAAGGGTTGCGTCTAGACGCAAAGTTATCTTACCTCGTAGGTGTGCACAGCTGCACTAGCTTCGGAGACCCACACGTCACCTACTCCATCACCAATATGGAAAGGTGTTGCGTGTCCGTCTCGCAGTCGCCTCCTGGGATCGAAGGTTGCCGGTATCCCAACAACCTTCTAGGAGGCGGGTAACCTGCAGTGCACCTTCCTGGCACCAAAATATAACTAGGGCTAAAATAAATAGTTTAAATTAAATTAACTAAATAAATCTCCAGCTTGCCTCCGGATGCTTAAGGTGTTTTAAGTTTTGTTTTAACGAGCATGCATCCGAGCAGGCTTGGACGCCATTTTTGCGCTCCATTGTGCTGATCACCACGCACGTACTCCGAGTCCCTAGTTCAGCCTTACAAGCCAGATAAGTTGATTAAACTTTTCCCTCATTCATTATTATTACATTTACCTTAAATACATAGCTCCTTTAAATACATTGCGAATCAGTTCTTTTGATTTGTGTTTTGTTATCAATACTTACACGTTAGGTAAAGTACTGGTTAAGCAGGTACTAGAGCACATCAAATTAAGTAGGGTTGATCAAACGTTACGGAATTGTAACACGCATCCCTACAAGTTCATCATTGGTACATACTTTTGCTTCCCATAAAATAGTGTTCTAACTACTGCCCATTTTTACTTAATGGAACGGAAGTTAATAAAACTTAGGCAAGTACAATTTCATATGCTGTTTCACTGAATGAACACCTGGAACCCTCCATCTGTCCCAGGTCGAACGGCGACATCCAGGAAAGTGAACTTATCTTCATTTTCGCATTCTGTGGTTAACTCACTGTCGTTACGGGCAATGATAATACGTTCTGATAGAATGTTCTGCACCGGATAAATCAATAGAAACAACCAAGGTGTTGTTAACTTGCTTGAGAAGAGTACAAGAGGCTGTAAATCAGTGAAACCATCAGGTCACACAAAGCATCCACAAACAGCAGGTCAAATTGGTGGTGTGCCTCTCGAGTGGGTGGAAAAATATGTTTTTATTCATCGTGAAACCTCGTAAGGAAAAACCTGAGAAATATAAGTTATCAAGGGATGATGTTTTCATGAAGAGTGACTACTATTCATCATAGCTACTTGACGCTGTGCGCTCCACATTACGCTTTGTTAAAATTAGTACGAGTAACATGGATGACTCGCCATTATCAACCAACAAAATGTTCGAATGACTTAAGCGCAGTACCCGACCCTTCCTGCCTTAAAATAACAAGTGACATGGAGGATATTGGAGCTGAATTTGATGGCTTCCAAAATAAATGTCACCTAACTCCGACAATTGACCATTCAATCTCATTAGCTACATCTTCAAATGCGTTCCCTCCCCAAACTTTAAATACAAAATTATAGGCGGTTTTAATATGACTGATATTCAGTGAGATCCTTCAAAAATTCCCGGACGTTACGCACATTTTACAGACGCTGTAGAATTTTATGGCTGGACTCACAACTTAACTTAAGCCGCATACAAGAGCGTCTTGGACCTGTTATACACACAGGTTGTTCCCGGTTGGTACACACACTAGACGGAAGTTTTGGGTAACGATCAAAACACAGTTCTTTCAATTTTCAATATAACACCTAAGAATAGAGTAGGTGGCTGTTGCCCAACGAAAGCGAACAAAATCCTTTCGAAGACTAACTGGGAACATTCAGTATTTCTTATTCACTATCAAGACTAGGATCAATTATTCCCGTCTTCCGGCATTGGGGCCATTCCAGGTAATTTCTATTCCAATACCTTAGACCACTTGAACTACTCGGTTCCCTGGTACACGATCAAACCCATGACGGGAAAACAACAGCATCTGTCTGGAGACATTAGAGCTAAGTAAATTGACTTCATCACAAACCACATGATTTTCCCTACCTATTTGGCGTCGTAATGGAATGAGCGATCTGAAAATCCCCCCTGATGACTCGATCAAATGGCATTGTGGGTGCTGTCCTTTCCTCCAAATCAATGCAGTGCTATCTTGTAATTCGCTCACCTTATTTGACTGAAGACTCATCTTTGGTCTTTGTTTTGACTGAGACTTGTCCTTAATGCCCCACCCTTCTACTGCATGACGCTGGACTGCTGACAGTATGATGCCGTCACTGTTGCCGACATTTTATTTAGCTCAGCTCAAGGTTGCCCTGTGAGGTGGCCGTATGTCATCTGACTATCTACAGAAAACGTTTGTCGCTCGATTTGGCTATCTTAGACAGAATTTCGATTTCATTCTGCTAGGAATAATCCTTTTGATTCTCAGGTATTTGACAGCTGCATTTAGTCAATCTTTTTTCCCGTTTAGTAGGTATTTTGAACCAGAGAAATCTTTAAGTAAAGTGAACAAGTAAGTGTTTTTATTCTCAAGCTATAAATTTAACATGGGAGAAAACGGTTCACAGGCATCATCAAATTCATAATCACAGAGAAACTTAAAAGATTTGGGCAGTGTTGAATGGTACAGACGGATGACATTAAGCTGTATCAAGATATTAAGGGTCCAAAAGTTGTGAAAAGGTCAGAAAAGTAGCTTTTTACAGCGCACACATATCGTTCTGAGTTTAGACTGCGTAGTTGTTCAGCAACCTTATCTGGTTAATCAGTTCACTTGTTACTAGCCGGTCCTGGGCTTGGATAAAGAGGGAAGGTTGGGAATAAAACCAGCAACCCCACCCCGCAAAACCAATACAGTCGCTAAACGGACTTCAAAGCACAAACGAAATATAAAAATAAAGACAAACTTATTCTTTGCTGGAATCGAGGGGAAGAAACGACGCCGGTGGGTGAAAGCCTTCGGGAAACCAACTGGCCGATGTCCTCTTTCGTTCGATGAAAGCGAAAGTAAAAATGGGGACAGAGAATATAGGAACGATATTTGAACCTAGCAAGGCTGCCCAGATTCTAAAAGAGATGAGAAGGTAAGCATAGGGACGCTTGGAATCTGCGAAACCAGGCGGAATGGAAGAGGACTCTCTAAACTGTTAACTCCAGAGTCGATAATCTACTCCAATATTGTCACTCACACGACAACCACGAGCACGCTGAGTTTTCGAGCGGCTATCATGATGTCTCCAAGAGCATCGAAGGCTCTCATGCAGTGGAACCAATCTCCTTCTGCAGGATCAGGATCATTACAGGAAGATTCAACTCATAAGGAAGGAAAGTCACAATCATACAATGCCACCCACTTACGCCACAAATGATGCAGATGAAGAGAAAAAGGGGGAATTCCATAGACAACTGCAATCAGTGAGGGAAGCGGCTCCAGTTGGTGACATCGAAATTCTAATGGGTGGCATGAATGTCAGGTTGGTAGCGGACAAAACAGGAAGGAAACTAATCGTGGATCGGGAGGCACTAGGTGAAGTGAATGAGAGTGGAGAAGTATTTGCAGGTTTCTGGGCATTCAACGATTTGGTGATTGGAGATAGTCTGTACAAACACAAGATATTCACAAGACAGCGACGTGGATCTCACAAGGACAAACCAAAAGTCGGATAGACTTCATGTTAACGTGAAGAAAGTGGAGACGCAGCCTACTTGATACAAGATCAGACCAAGAAGAGGAGCAGATGTAGGTTCGCATCACTCACTATCTAGTGCAAGAAACCTGCCGTCCAAATCAAGTTGAAAGCCTCCAAAGACGTTACTGATGATCGACCACAGTTGAAGTTCAACCCCCAGAACAGAAGCTGAACTGAAGGATGAAACTACAAGGGCATCTTCGCGTCAGTTAGCCGTCAGAACAAAATCGGGGATATTAAACAACATCCGTGAAGACACTTGCGTCGAAGAACACTGGAACTCTTTGAAAGAGATGTGGAAGGAAACCTGCATAACCGTATTAGGAAGGAAGGTAAGGCGATGAGGCAAGGAATGGATCTCGACAGACACATGGAAGCTGATAGAGGAGAGGGGGCGGTGAAGCAGAGGATGAACCAATGCAAAGATGAACGAAGAAAAAAGGAACTGAACAAAACCTCTAAAACACTAAACTGGACAAGGAAGTGAAGAAGAGTGCGCGTACAGACAAAAGACACTTCTACGACACATTGGCAAGTGAAGCAAAATAGGCTGTAGGTAGGTGAGACAGAGAGAGACCTGACAACACTATATCAAACAACCAGGTTACTATCTGGGACGAGATCAACACAGATTTAACCAATGAAAGATAGTGAGGGAAACACAGTAACCAAAGGGGAGAAACAAAGAAAACAATGGGCTGACCACTTCAGCAAACTCTTGAATCGACCACAACCATCACCTGCAACTCGTTCAAAAATACCACCTGCAGCCACAAAACTATCAGTGAACGCGAGCCCTCCAACAAAAGAAGAAATGAAGTCCTGAACGCCATGAAGTAGCTGAAATCCGAGAATGCAGCAAGACCAGATGGGATTCCCCCAGAAGCACTGGAAACAGACGCAGAGACAACAGCGGACATGCTCACACCACATCACTACTGCAGAAGGTTTGGAAGGAAGGAAAGATGTCCGCAGATTGGAAGGAGGGCTACCTTGTCAAACTACCAAAGAAGGGAGGCCTGAGTCTTTGCAAGAACTGGCGAGGAATCATGCTGCTGTGCACCCAAACCAAGCGACACATTGTGCCGCATCATCCTGGAGAGACAAAAAGATGCACTGGATTCAAAATTACGACCGAAACAGGCTGGGTGGCTGGCTTCAGGAGGAACAAATCATATGGGGATCAAATTGCGGTGCTACGATACGCATCACAACAGAAAAGAGTGTAGAATGGCAGTCAACTCTCTACTCCGACTTCATCGATTTTGAAACGGCCGTCGACAGCGTTTGGTGAAAAGTAATTTGGCAGGCAGCTGCTTCAACACTACGGTTTTAGTGCCACAAACCTTTATCAACCTCATTTGACAGCAGCTATATACTGTATTATGCTGCATTCCAAGTGATTCACAATGGAAAGCTGAGTGACGCCTATGAAGCGAAGACAGGGGACAGAAGTAAGACAAGGCTGCCGCCTACTATCATCACCGATGATGTTCCTGATTGTGGTAGAGTGAACTGGACTGGACTGGATCATGCAAGAGACTGTGAGGAGTTGTGAGAATATGGGCATACGCTGGCTGAACCGATAAAAGGACCCTAGGAGAAGATTTGGATTTCGCCAAGAATTATTTATGTCTAATGTCCCAAACTCGAAGACTTACAGGCGAAATTGACAAGTTGACAGAAGAGGTGAGGCAGCGAGGACGGGACTTCAGATGAACGTAGAGGAGACAGAGGTGATGAAGATACCCAGCTAACAACAACAAATACCAATCGGAACAAACGGGAGAAATCTAAAGGAAGTTGTCTCTTTCACCTACCCAACTACCTACCTACCTATGCATCATCGTTTCGACTGCAGGCGGTGGCACAGATGAAGATGTCAAATGTAGGATCGGAGAAGCAAGACAGGCCTTCATTAATCTTAATTCAGCAAGGAGATTTATTGTGCGCAGGGTGTGGAACAAGACCCGGACTTTCAACACCAATTCAGTTAAGTCAGTGCTTCCATATGGCTCAGAAACTTGGCGCGCTACAAAAAGCGTTTCCAACAAGCTACAGACATTCATCAACAAGTGTCTATACTGGCTTGTTACTGAAGCTGAGATGGCCAGAAATAATGAGCAACAAAGAACTCCGAGAACGAACCAACCAAGAACCCATCGCCCAACAGATATGCGGAAGAAAGTGGAGGTGGATTGGGCATACACTGAGAAAGCCATTCGAGGACATCGCGCGCCGCTGCAGGTCCTGGAGTAGGATCCAAGTGGAAACGACGAGTTTGGCGTCCTAGGGTGACATGGAGGAGATCTTGTGAGAAGAAATGAAAGCTTGTGGGCAGTGGTGGGGCCAGGCTCAAAAGACTACAGAAAACACAGCTCAGCTGAGACTTGCTACTAAACCTCTATGTTCCACCAGGATCCCAAGGGGTGAATAATAATAACGGTTGCCCGGCAGCGTTGCTAAAGTACCTTTTTCCTCTGAATTTTTTCCTGCATTCGGACCGAAGTACTTGGATTTCGGTCGTGCCAAACATCTCTAACATTTATAAAAGTATCAAGACAAATACTGCTGGAAGTATAAGCAAAGACCGACCAACCGGCCTCAGAAGCGGTTCCAGGGTCAATCCCCCATGCAAGCGCTTTCAAAAGAGATTAGGAACGGGCAAATACAATATCCTACATATGTCTCAGGGAAATAATACTATCAGAAAGATGCGGCCGTGGCAGAACTTCTTGATATGCATCTTCCCGATTCCTGCACAAATAATGAAAACGGAAGCACCGTTGAATCTCACTTCCGTGCAGATAAAACGACATCCACCGTGCCTCTCATTACCGAACTTGTTAGAAACTCACCTTATTGCTAGGAAAATTTCCAGTAATCCTGGAGCCGACTTCGGTTTACTTAGGGCATCACATGAATCATACACTTTGACTAGGCTTATGCGACAGCCTAACTCTACACTACAGGACAGTGCCATGAAAAGCACCACTAATACTGCCACTGAAAGTGTAGGCATATTCGGACCTCTAAATATATAAACAATTTCCAACCCCAAAGGTGTAAAGGCTACACCTGCTCTTGTTGTTTTTCTCCACCAAACTTCCTGCTAGTTTCAAAATGAAGATATCATTGGATCATGAAGAAACTGGTGATGAAAGCTTACCCAATCATCTGAAAATCTGAGCGCTAAACGGACAAAGGATTTCACTCAAGTCCTCGAAGACCCACATTATCAAGATAACCTTCAATGATGACAACGGGACACAAACGAGGAATCCCTAACAATCCACCTGACTGCGGAGCAATGAGACCGTGCTCCCACGAAAATTACTGTTCAACAAGTAGGAATTACCAGTCTCATTCACTCATTTGACCCTCTCACCATTTATCGGTACTCAAATTACTCAAATTTCTGGACGGTCATAATAGCATCGAAAATCTGTACAGACAGTAAAATCCAGGAGATCAACTCACCCATTAACTTTAGAGTGAGCGTAATAAAAACAGTGCTATGCGACAGACTTCTCTAGTACTTCGTCAAACAGTAAATATACCTCTCTGATAATGCTGCATATCGTAACGTGAACAGTGCTGAAAAGGCATTGCGATTAGTCTGCAGTCGTTTAGATGCTTATTCCTTCACACCACAATATCTAATTCTGATGGTGTACGTCTTTATTGCCGCGAATGATAACACTTGAATGGATATTCACTTGGATCACGTGGTTATGTGGAAACTAATGGATCCTCGAAATCGTCAGTTTGGGTTCTTTTGGTACCCGAAGCCATAAGCATTGGAATTCATGGTAAAACAGACGTTTATCTAGAGCAAGGGGGGACTGCGAAGATGAATCAAACATGTCTACTGCCCGAAAGAGAAATTTATAATTTTGCGCAACCTTGGTGTCACCAATGTGAAAAAAGTGTGGCTGAAAACGATTTAACACCCTGTATGCGCTGAGAAGTGGTATTTTCTTGTTCAATTATTAACTTACGGAATGTTCCTGACTTTTTTAATGGAATTTAATGACCCTACCTTCCTGTGCGTTAGGGTCCCGTAAAATCTTGCAGATTTTCCAACATACATCAGTGTGATGATGCCTGTAAACTGGATTCTCTCACCTTAAATTACTAATATAAGAATAAAATATTTATTTACTCATTAAATCCGAGAGATCACCTTACCTAACGGCAACACAGACATAATAGTAGGTATGCAACTAGATCCCCTTGGCACATTGTCTTGTATGAATCTATCTAGTAGAAGTCAGTCAACAGCCAATGTATCTCCTTGACAATGCTGCATACTTTAATAGGGAATTCTATGAAGTTTTACATATGTGAAAAAATTCACCGCCGTTGAACGACGAATCTTCCAGTTCTTAATTACATGCACCACAACAAATATTTTCAGTGCCATCAATCTGAATTGCTGGGAAAGATAACATTTGAAGAGTGAGAAATCCTTAAACTTAGATATTCACTGAGATTAGATGATTGTATGCATACTTACTCACTCCTGAAGTCATTGAAAATTGCTGTTAAAATAAACGTTTATCTGACGAAGATCTGAGTTTTGCAGACGGGTCAATCATGTAGACTACTCATAACGCAGACGGCGAATATTGCGCTGATTTGATGCCACTTTAGTATGAAAAAATGGATTGTGATTAGGAATGATCTAAACTCAGGACTATGTGTATGCACTGTAAAGAGATATTTTTCTGCCCTTTTCACAACTTTTGGACCCTTGATATCATGATAGAGCTCAATGTCATCCGTCTGTACCATTCAACACTGCCCAAATCTTTTAAGTTTCTCTGTGATTATGAATTTGATGATGCCTGTGAACCGTCTTCTCCCATGTTAAATTCATAACCTGAGAATGAAATATTTGTTTATTTGTTATTTATTCCCTAGTCAAGTATTACCCTTCACTAAATAAAACGTTTCTTGAGGTCATTGACAGCTTGAATGCATTCCAGCGCTCAGAAACCACGGCACGTTAAACCCTTTTTTAAAGCAGGTTCTGAATCTGGTATCAAAAGCTATAGACCTACTGTTTCTTTTAGCTCCACAAGCACTATGCGCGGTCGACACCAGTTAATCCTCGTGACAAACTGTTATATTACTAATTAGCAAACTATGCGAATGGGTTAACAACGTCAGTTGGTTATAACGCAAACTTTGGACACTGTGCGCTTTTTGATATTGAAAATGGAACCTGTTTGTGAGATGGGAGATGGAAATCCATATCCGTCTTGTAAATTTCAGCAAATTGTAATCAGATTATGCACACTAATGACTTGATAAGTAAATTATTTAAAACTGGATACCAGTTCGTAAACTTTCAAAAATTATGAATTTGACGGTGCTTGTAAACTGGTATCCCTCATGTTAAACCCGTTAAATGAAGACAATATTTATTATTATCTAAACTTCAACACTCTCTGTACTCTGCAAAGTAATGTTTCCTCGTTCGTTTCATAACTAGCAGGACCTTTGGCAGTTTTAATTGCGTTTAATGACATTCCGTCAGTACCACTCAGGGCTCAAGTCTTGTAGATATTTTGAGATGTATCAACGTGATGAAGCCTGTAAACTGGCTTCTCTCATGTTAAAATCTTTTTTTAACGAGAGAATAAAACATCTATTTATATCTAGACATTTCCAAGACATCTTTCAAAGTTGACCATTCACTGTTAATAAGTAAGTTGCGGTCTCTGAGGCCTAATTGTCCATTGTAAGAATGGATCAAGTCATTCCTCATTGATCGCGCCCAAGTTGCAAGTGTAGACTATCTCCAATGTGGTTCAGGGAAGTGTATTACGTCCCATTTTACAGATATGAATATGTATACGTATAAATTACATGTTTTTTTTAGGATAATTAAATTTATTCCCTACCTATCCAGTAGCAAGAAGAAATGTGTCCCATGTTAATGAAATGGGACACCTCGACAGAATAAAGACGCACAAACTGATAGGATGAGCAAGTAAAAGTACCTTCTCGGTAACAAAGCAATCGGGGTTTGTATTTAAGCACTGCGAATGTTGTCTGGAGAAAAATAAACCTTTAAGCTAACACTTCTATTGTTGTACCATGTAATGATGAAAACTTTATGGAGGAATATGTGCAGGTTGTTTATGTTTTCTACTTAATTGACCGCAGAACAAAGGATTTCCTGTATTCTCGTGCCAGCTCACATCAGAGATTTATAATTTTGCCGAAGATTACGACCCCAGCCAAATACCTGCACTTTGCAACTCAAGCATCGAAATGTAGCCTACTTGTCTGAACACATCAAGTGGACTTCTGGGACACCCCGCCAGTTTTGCAATATGTGACAACCTTCTGTTGGTAAGTATGAAAATTTCGTGGTCACTTTTATAATCAACAAATCCCAATTTCTGATAACAATGAAGTTGTAGTCCGATGAACATCATTGTTCCTGTGCGTTGTAGCTAGGTGCTGTGAACTCAATAACACTTCGACTGATAGCGGACGTTTTCATCCAATGTTTGTTCTTTAAATAATTTATTTTCACTTATAACCAAGCCAACAGTTAGAAATGACACATCCTTCTAAAACTGGGGAAAAACAAGGCAGTAAGCCAAGAAAAGAAGTAGGAATTATAACAGTGTTTATTTTCTACTTGCATGTTTTTCTTAACCCAATGTTTTGATTGTACTAAGTTCTCTGAGCTCGGTTGTTTAAAAAAGACAAACCGAATATCATTTACAAGCTCAGTTGCAATAACTGTAGTCAACACTACATTGGACAAAGTAATCGTCCTCTTAACCTTCCTCTGCATGAACACCAACTGGGTATTAAACGCAGCGACATTTCAACACTCATTTCAATGCATATGGATAATTATGGATACAAATTCAATTTCGAAGATGAAGAAATTTTGAACACGGGAAGCACGAAAAATATCAGAGAATTGCTAGAAGTTTCGCTCTGCCTTTAGTCCTACAAGGTATTCGTAAGGGGTTGAAAGCTGATACTGGGTGCACCCCTGCAGAACTCGTCTATGGGACTACTCTTCGCCTACCAGGTGAGTTTGTTTCCCCTTCAACTTTCAAACATGTTTTGACAGGATATCTTACATGGCTAGGCTTACAAAGGCAATGCGTCCAGTTAAGGCTACTCCAGTTAGACCACAAGCAATTGATGTCTACTTTCACTCCGTTTTACAAAAGACATCACACGTGTTCCTTCACCACAATGACGTTCGTCTACTACTTGAACCACCCTATTTTGGACCATTCAAAGTTATCAAGAGGCATGAGAAATTCTATATAATGGAGAGAAACGGACGTGAAAATACTGTTAGTATCGACCGTTTGAAACCAGCTTATTCCGAAGGCAACCCCATCAAAAGTGACGTTTCAACTCACAACAGCCGACCAGCTGTTATATATATACGTTTCCCATTTTTACGAAACGTTTTCGTTGTATTAAAGACTATTTTTTCGATTCCAGGTGCAACGAGCACTGAACGGAATGCCAAAGGACCCTGAGGACCGCGATCGAGTTATAATCCAATTATTGTGTTTTATTTTTCATTCGCCACGACACCCTAGAATAAGTTCAGACAACCAGGGGCCACTTCACGCGGTGAGCCCACCGGAAGAGTTTTACCAGTGGAGAAACCACTGGGTTTTTACTTCTGGCTGGTATCTTCTTAGGGTCCTCACGAACCCACTAGGGGGTGGGGGTTAGTGATTTGTAGCGTCACACTTCTCCAGAATCAATAGCCCAGGGTTCGGCTAGATTCAACATTGATGCTGATGTTCATAGTTTAACTCACCTCGCTAAGCTGAAGGCAGACGGTGAAGCATCCTCTCCATTTGGCACGCTATCGTGTTACGTTGCACTGCTCGTAATCGACCATCTGGCCAGTTAGTTGGAACGCATCGGTATCTTGGTACAACCACCTAAACATACTATCCCATCCGACTACGCTGTCATGTTCTTCCTTGGTCTGGAATTCGTGGGTAAATAAAAAGTTCGAATAATTAGTGATTGGTCTTTGCGTCTGTCAAGTTCGCACCAGGACATTTCCTGAAAGGACAACTACAGACCAGGTCAACTCGAGAATTGCAGATGTTACAAGTTACATCGGATTTGAGCCTCTTGAAATCAGGAGAACCTTAAAGAGCTAAAATTCACAAGAGTACTCAGTGCTTAATAATATTCTTATCCTACTAGCAGACCTTTACAGACATTCATCTCAAAAAGTTAGGTTGCTTTCTGACGATACAAGTGACTGTCGTCGTAGTATGTAAAGGTAGAGATCAAACAATTGCCTCTAAATATAAACCGATTTCTTGGTTAAGGAAAGAATAGTAAACCAATCATTTCAGGATCATTTACTTAGAAACTAAATCCTAACTGCATGCGTTTTCGCCCGGAAAGTCATGTAACACCACCTTGTTGACAGTTTGAAATGGCTGGAATATCTCTATTGAGTAGGAAAAGCCTATTTACAATTGAATACTCAACTCTCCCGAAGCCTTTGGCAAGCTTTACCATAAAATCCTGCGTAAGAGAATTCAGTTTAAGCGGTTAAATGTAAAGTTACCCAGATGATAAGGGGATTAGTTTAAAACTTGGCTTCAATAAACAAGAGTTAATCTTCCTTATCTAACTACTTTCGGATACTGACTGAGGTACTTCGCTATTCTATTCTTGATCTACTACTGTATCTCTCTTTTATAAGTGACTTACCAGTAGCCCTAAATTCCAAAGATTCAAAGAATGGTAGAGAGGCCAATACATATCTTGGTCCTTTGTAAGAAACTTTCAAAATCGCAAATTGAAAAAGTAAAAAACTGGGTTTTTTCAACCGAGAGAAATGTTGACCTATCGTCTCTTACAAACCATAGGAAGCAGCACTACCTACAGAGAGCTGATTAATAAGGAACTGATTATTTGTCTTTCCAGGACGTAAAAAATAACTGGGAATGGGCCAAATAAAAACCGTATTCCAATAAAACAGGAGCAGAAACCAAGGAACCATCGTTTGCTATTTCTACAACACGAAGTTTGAAGTGGTTGAATATTTAGTACTGGTTATTTAGTCCTTCAAAACTGATTATATCTAAACATTCAATATGAATGGTACGAGTAGAGGAAATTAGTAGTATTCAACTCTCACTTGTATATCTCTTAAGCTAAGTTCTCCCCGTTCAGTTATACTTCTCAGATGGCTACAGAACTTTTAAATTCACCCATTTTTAGCATTAGAGGTAGTGACTGTCTATGCGAAGGTATTCCATTCTCAAAAAGCCAGCACTACTTAGAACTGTAGCCAAAAAACTACATAGTTCTGAAAAGTTATTCAGCACACTATATCCCGAAAAGTTTTCGGGAAATTTAGCGAGTTTTGAAAAATCTTCAGTTAAGACTTTTCTGGTAACCTGAACCCAGTTAAATAATCCTACAGAATTTCGCTTTATCATAGTTTTCCACTCTAACTCTGTTTAAAGTAGCTATGAAACTTTATCCAAATTTCTTTGTCGCCCTAAATTTTTTTTTTCCTAATACTGCAATGAGTGATATATTTGTCTGACAAGACACAAAACAGAACATTTATCGCACATTTTATATTCAAGCCCTCCAGTACAAAATTCAGCATTAATGATGCGGCTAAAAACGAATTCGGAAACTCTCAAATTGTTTTCTGAAGACACGTTTTGCATATGACTTTATTTGCTCCGTTCAGAAAATATTTCTCTGGAAAAAACTATTATAATGACGAACAACTGAACGTGATCGAAGTTCGTATAAACACAGTGCAAGACGACCCTAAAATAGAGGGACTTTCTCTAACAACGGAATCCTGAAGTTGATACTTTCCGAAAAGTCGGTCGGTAGAATTCTGGTGGGCATAGTCTGAATCAGTGTCTTTAATCAAAACGTTCCGCACAGAAATTATGTGTGAAACGTGGCCGACTATTCTAAGAACTCATTTTTCTCAGGAGAACTTCAAAGAACAAATAAATTACAAACATTAAACTTAGTGTTACCTAAAGTTGGATGTACAACACAATTGGCTTGACCAAAGTTAGATAAACAAATCGAAAGGGGATAAACGAAAGACAAACAATATGTCCGATTGAGGGAAGAAAAAAGAATCCTTGAACATCGCTACGAATGACTAATACCGTCCGAACTGACTCAACGGGAACCCCTGAGACTAATTATTGACTATCAGAACATGAGGTAATACTAAATTGATAGTGACTGTCATTGATAAATAAAGCTTGAGTAGTTCCTTTCATTGTTTTCCTAGTCATACTATATTAGACACGAATAAAATTCGGGCTATTTTTGACTCTGCCCTGATTATGCGGATATAGACAAAAGGCCTTGTTGTTGAAAGTTATTTTTGGCTGGTATTAACAGCAATTAGTGGTGTTGGTGCGAATGAGTTAACTCCGTGTAGGAGTATGGCTTTGGTTAGATATTTTAATGGATATGTTTGGCTTGGAAGCATCATCATATAAGTCCTTTGTGTTCTGAATACTCTGCTACACATAGCGCTTAGATTGCATACATTTCGAACAAGTTATTATAAGAATAAATGTTTAAGTGTTCAAAGGATCAGCAGCAAATCTACAGATGAAGGCCTACTACAAGGATGCTCATCACTATGGTGAACAAGTACGTAAAGGCACATCTATGCAAATTCTTTGATCTAAATCAGATACTAGTGTTACATCAACCTTAACCCGTCATTCCAAAAACTCACTAAACGTACAAAAATTACAGTTCAAAGGAAAAAAATACAAACAAATCCATGGAAAGAAACTATATGAGTTCTCAATTTGTACGTCATTTCACTATGAAGGTTTCTTGTTTACTTAGGATGTCCATATAAAAAGACTCCGAAAGGCCATGAACAAAGTAAAGCAACGTATAAAAACATTACATGAAAGTGGGCTACATAGGAATTATATTTGTTTTATGGTATCTACCCGCAGCCTTTCAAAACCACTTCGAATAATTATGACTCGTGATGCTGTCTTTCAGAAAACAAAATCCAGCATCTATTTCAGTAAGCCTGACACAGTAATGCAGTATCCCATTGACTTCCCTCACTGTTGATGTTTCTGCTATTCTTTCAACTACCGAAAATCCCCATCAAGATATGAGGGGAAAGGAGAAGCTGGGCAAAAAATTATTTCCTTTGATTTCATTCTCTACAGCTTTAGAATAGTAAATTATACCTTTTGTTTCCAGTATATTATTCACCAGTGTGATATGAGGTGAAAATAATTCACAAAAAAACACAGAGACCGATATAAGTAACATGGTAGGATATAAAGTTGCATGATATGTAGGAATAATTTCCAAGAAAAAGCGTCTTCATGATAGCATGGAAATAAAATTAAGACAATGTTGAGTTTTAAATCACGTATTCTAATATAATGCAACAAAATTGTGGGTATTAAGAGAAGATGAAGGTTGGCATTCTCAGCTATTTGGTAGGTAGCAACAAAAGCTGAACAGTTTTCTTCCGTACACATGGTTCCTGTTCATCCACTCATATATCAAAAGTTTCTGCCATACAGAGATAATGGAAACATACCATTCTCGGCAAATTTCTTTTCACCTTGTTGATAACTTTGAACGTGGAGTCAGTTGTGATACTGAGATAAGTGTTGACAAGGTGTTCACTAATTGCACTTTTAATGGACCGACTAGTCCCTTTTTACTGCCAGACGGGTAATATTTTTAGCCCATTCGAAAAAAATACAACGAACAACCTGCATGTCAAGACTAGTGACAATTTCTTTCTTGGCAGCCAAATCAATCGATCGAACTCATAAATTTCAGTGACCAGGGGAATTTGAAATACAACTTTGTTGGTAATAATGTGATGCTTCTATGGTTTGCATAGCACGTTGTGAATAGCAATGGGATACTTTTTAAATTCTGAAATGTTTTTAAGTAAATTGATATTCTACGATGATAAGTGCCATCATGTTTCAAGTGCAGGTGTGTAATGATTTGACCTGTAAATGGATTTCACAACGCTTTAAAAAATAGACAAAACCACATTCCATATTTGTGTTTTACTTGGAATTGTAATTGTGGATCACTTCAGTTTCGTACTTCTGTGACCTTGACAGAGATTTGAGTTTCATCTTACAAACAATGGATTGAAAAATAATATTCATTGGATTAGTTATTCATAACAGTCTTAAAACAGACCCAGAGAGTTGCTCGAAAATAAAGGATCCACTCGTTAAAATTTGTGGACAACACCGAGGCTTTCAAAGTGGACCGCATTTTGTAATTGTATCCAATTAAATCAGCCCAGTCAAAGATGGAAACATGTAGGATATTACATAAAAACTGTGGTCTTTGCATAAGCAGTAGCTGTCGTGAATCAGTAGGTCAATGGACAGCCCTATGGCGTTTGAAGTGATGAACACTCGATTCGAATCTGAGTGTAAAACACCACTCACTTGGAACAAGTTCATCCATCTTACAAGTTCCAACCAGGGCATGACAAGCGTCCTGGATTCCACTTCTAACCACTATCTATCATTACAATAAAGGATCAACTTATCCATCGTCTAACGCTGATAGTACCTCGGATTACGTAACCTGAATTTTTATCAACAAAGGTTGAACAGCATAAAAAGACAAATAACTATCCTAGTGTATAGAATGTAGATGAATACTTCCATCTCATATATATGCACAACTGTGGTCTCTACACAATTACCGGTGTCTGCAAACTATATTATTAATAGTAACTGAAATACCTCTGCAGTAAGTACATAAGCACCCGTATTTATAAGAACTCAGTGTTATTCATCGTAATGTATAGGACAGTAGCCAGTAAACTTGTTATGCCCCGTGCATAATCAAAATGTTAGTAAATAATTGGTCATTAAGTATGCAAACTTGATTCACCAGTTTACATGTATGGTAAGCATGCGTTTAAAACAGCAGAATTATTGGTAGATCTACTAGTTTCGTATAGCAACTCATTATGCATAAATAGGTAGATAGACAACATTGACATCGGACCTCGCCTTACTTTCTAGTGATCCACTTTCCCACGATTCACTAACTTCAGTGCATCAAGCAGAACACAAAAATAATAGACAGGGAAATAAGGAAAAAGCAGTCAAAAGCAGCAGAAAGCTGTCGGAAGAGAGCAATGAAGAATGACGTAATACTGCAGTTCGGCATGGTGATTAAGATGAAGATAATGTGTGCATACATTCGCAATAACGAGATTTATTCCTAGCCACATCACTTACGGTCTCTAGTTTCTGCTTTCATGTGGACCACAACCGGGAAGCCTACATTCGCCCTGCACGGTTCCAACCAACAGTCAAAGACTTCATGGGCAGATGCTATGTCCTAAACTGGTCGTCTCTAACCTTTTTCCAGACTCAACCTGCTTCACTCAAAATTGTGTGGTGTGGCAGATGGTGACTAGGCATGCATAACACATGTCCCAGCTATTCATCAAGCCTTCTCTATCCACAGCCATTCTTGTGATTTTACTTCAATCACAACAAATGCATGAAGATACCGGCCGAATATGGTAGAAGCCATTGAAACATAATTAAAACCAATGAAGCAACGATATGAAAGTGATTTTAAACATGTGTTACATAGATCACTTCTTACTTTAATCTTATACAGAAAGATGATCTGATATGTTAAATAAACCAATAGTTATGTAGTGAGAACGTTTACCGAATTCAGCCAACAACATAGCGTTTCAAGTCAACACAGTTTCACTTCATTGCATTTGTATGAGGCATATGGATGATAAGAGCTTATTATTTGAGCTCATGGACAATAAATTTAATGGCCATGTACTGGGTGATTATTCGCTATAACGTCTTACGTAAACACGGATATACAGGTGAAAAGGAACTCAGTTTAACTAGGTTAAAGTAATAGGTTGGATATCGTGAACTATCCTGACTAACAGATGCCAACAATACAACGTGAGAAATAGAGATAAATAGAAAGGAAATCCTAAAGGTAGCGATTAATTATTTGAGTCAATGTCCAATACAAACAAACGAAATGCGTTTTCAGTAGAAATTTAATACTAGTACATCCCAAATAAAAAAAATGTATTGCTAAGCTACTGTATTCAAAATGACATTTATTTCCCAGATATTCATAAAATGATTCATAAACATCTTTTTATCGGCAGCCGGGTCTCTTAGCTCAGATGGTAGACCACCGGGCTGGAAACTCGGAAGTCGCTGGTTTGAATCTTGCCTCCGTTCAGATTTTCTTTTCACTTTCAACCGTCACCCAGTATCAATAAAAGTCTCCCGGACCACAGCCATCTCAGATACTCAAACTGGTATACTTTTATCACCTATCGGAGTGAGAGAATCTATGAGTTAAAAATCCCTGAATATTATTAAGGCTACATGGCAAATGCCATGGCCTCAACAAAAGACGGAAACTTTGAAACTCAACGGTGATGTGTCATACTGATCAAACAAAGATAAGGGAGTAGATTTCAAAGGATTTCGGTCCGTCTATCTTTACATCTTACACTAAGAGTAAAAATAGTTCCATAGATTCTCAAATATCTGCTTTGTTTCTTTAAATTGCTTTAATTGGTAGTTGAAGTTAGACAGCAAAATACCCAATATAGTCAATATTTTATTGACTTTCAATATTTCTTCATTAGAGATATGCAAATACACTCTCCCAGTCATTCAAAACTAATGAATTCTGCAAAATGCCAATGTTTCATAAAGTTCTACAGTCTTCTAATCTGTTAACTTCTCATGAAAGTATGTTCTAACGGTATCTATATTAATCTGGAAATTCTGTCTACAAAGCGGAAGAATACCACTAGAACAGAATGTTAACAGCTACAAATGAATGTTTTTGATTATTTCACTTATGGAAAAGAATCTTCGACATGACTTGGGACTGATGCCTCTCTAACAAGTTGATATATTAGGCTATTAGTAGAACATATAATGTGACAGTTTTTTAAAGCCCGATATAGAGTGTAGAGACAGAACTTCAGACAATAGTTACTGGGATTGATAGATTTATAAGTCAGTTGACGGATAGCTGCATAAATGTGTGAAAATATGATCCGTCAGATTCCGGGACTGGCTGAATGGTAAAGTGCTCACTAGGAAACCTGACGGTCGTGGATTCAGTCCTCCGTGAAGTTGTACGAACGCACTACTAAAGAGAACCATAATTAGGGCGAAAAAACCGTCCAGTGTTCTTAGATTTCTAATGTTTTCAGAACTGATATCTGTCAACGATCAGTACTGCCTTGAAATTGTAATTGTATATTCACCTACATTTCTGTGCAACTGGGAAAATACTGTTTATCTTTCCTTGGCATCGTTAACACTATATCAATATCCTGACAAAATTTTCAAAGTGACTAATCATAGAAGGAAATTATTTCTATGTAAATATACTACTGAGAGACATAAGAAGTTAGGAACCCCTCAAGCTGACATGTAGGCTTCGTTAGGTAAATCAGTGAACTAAACACTGGAATACAGTTTCACCTCCTGAAGACCCACCTAATTAGTATGTCCATTCATGACACCTTTGTGCCAGAGATCCCTTTTCGTGTTCTTGTGTGGTGGTGAGGTGGATTTCAAAGTAAACTTCTGACATCATGGTTGTGCAGTTGAAAAACTACTTGGCTGTGAGAAATGCCAGCGTGAACCATGTTATACGGCTGTGATGCATTGACGTTGAGTGTAGAAGATATAAAACGGTTACAGGGTTTTGATCCCAGGTGTCTTAGAAGCATTTGTCACGTTTGGTGGAATCACAAGCGAGCAATGTTGAGATCATGAGAAGGGTACTAGGCAAGACAGACAAGTCGACTGATGAAGTTGTAAACCTTAGTCACCTGAAATGGCTTGAACATGTATAGCACTAGCCAAGTTACATCTTACCTCGAAGTGCCATACTGGAGGAAGTTGGATAAGGTTCAGGGTGGCCACATCAAGACCTACCACCAGTCGTTGGAGTAACTTACTGTTTGTTTTAGTCTTATGAGGAGATGCAGACTGACTGGTTAAGATTTTCTAGACAAAAAGAATCAGTGGATAAGGAATTTTGGTGACGTGACTGAAAATCGCTCACAATGGTGCAGATGTATTCACTCCTTGACATCTTGTAAAGCTCCAATGTCTCTGCGAACCGTTTTCTTCAAATTGCTTATTCTCTCCACACATCTTTGTCTAACTTGATATTAGTCTTTTTCTATCCACCTGTTCTTTGTGAACTGCTGTGAAGTGTAGCAACTTGAGCTGATGCACATGTGTGAAATTCTACGTTGATTTTTTCAGTGGTAGTCAGTCGAATCCACGTAATTTTAGTCATAACCTAGTATTACTCATTAAAATAACTGTTGTCCCATCTAAAAAAGCAGTTATTACAATAAATGACAGTAACGTAACATTTGTGTCTACTACTAATGTTAACCTTTGAAAGTTAGTAAAATATAGGTTTTTTGTATAAACATATAAATGAATGGATTTTTATTCCAGTTCAATTAAAATAATTAACCTCTAGTGATAAGTGGATAATCAAGTATGGTTAGGCAAAAGGATAGTAAAATCCTTAAAAAGCTCAATACAGTCCCATTTAGTGAATACTGAGCATAGAAATGGTCAAACGTCATTCTTTACCCCACTATACTTAGTCCCATTGTAATACTCCAAGTTGATGCGCCTCCGATGACTAACCGTAGCAAAGGCGATTGTAATTCGAATTTCGAAACCTGATTGACATACGAAAAAGATGTTTGTTAAGTCCCTTTTCGCCCCATGACAGTCACCTTTAACGCAGACAAAATTACATTTGATGTAAAAATAAGAATGCGTTATATCGCAACAATCATCTTTGGAAGTTAAAAATATAGTTTTCCTTGAAGAGAACTCTCTAACACCCTTAAAAAAGAAAGAAAATATTTGTTGTAGCCAACGCCAGGTGAAAGATTTTTAAAATCCCTTTGTCACCGAAAACAGATCATTCTTCTTTATGAGTGATCTATGGTTGTGCCATTTACATGATCAACAATCTGAAGGTCATACAACTAAGAGTTTTCACTCACTTCTGATTGATATTCATCATGGACTGACACCAGCAGGAGAATCATTGAAAACCTGAGGGCACTAGACCGTTGTCTCGTTCTGTTATAGGACCCCTCAGCAATGTGCACCCATGACCCCGCCTCGTCAGGGACAGAACCCAGAACCTTAAGGTTCCCCGTCTAGCACGTTACCATTGAACCACTGGGTTCAATATCCATCCAATGGTCCACATTTCCTACTTCAGTTCACGATATAGAGCAACCTTCATCCAATGCCGTCGTTGAGTTACTGTCCTCATGTCCAATTTGGTTGGCCTTACTGGTTACGACTTGTTATCAGAACTTCAGGAATCTCATCTGAATATAACTAGACCTTGACTACTTTCACTTAAACAAACAACAATCAAAATAATTTCTTAAATATATTAAAACAACAACTAAAGTCTCTTTGAAAAAATTACCAGTGGGAATGAATGAAATCAAATTATTTCCAATTCACTACAAACATACTTTTTGTTTTAATTGAAGTTGAACAAAATTAATTTTTATTGATAAATGAACTAAGACTGATCATTTCCAGTTCATACGTTGAAAATAATATATTACTAGTTTGTTTATAATCATTGAAATTTAAACTTTCCTCATATAGTATTTTTGACATGAAGAACAAAATGAAAGAATAAAATATACTGAAGGAACATAAATTTATTTTAGGGCATAAATAGAATATTTGATGGACTTTCGGAAGAAAAGTGAGTACGAATTCAGAAAAATTAAGTTAATCCATTATTTATAGTTTGTTGTAGTTCTTGGACTGCATTCTGTTTGTTTGCCATAGGACTAACAACATCACTACCCCAAGTTTCATGTTCATTATCTTGTGGTGATGTGCCTAACAACTCATTTAATATTTCCAGTTTTTGATCTTTAACAACGGAATATTCACCTTTTTGTTTTTTTAAACGTTTAAGTCTAAAATCTTTTGATTTAGTATTCTCTGATACACTGCAACAACCCTAAACAAAGCAATAACAAATAGGTTTATTAGAATAAATCAGTTCGCTCAGAACAGATTAACTTACATCATCCTTCCAACTGAATACACTATAACGTTCAGAAGTGTTTGATCTTGTTATCGATGTATTAGATTCATCTGGAGCCATTCCTAAAAGTTAAACCTGAACCATTTCTCATTACTTGACAATTCATGACCAGCTTTTTCGTTCTTTCCATCGGGCACAACTTTTTGTAATAAAATTTGCTCGAAAAATTTAACTATCTCAGTTAAAGATTAACATTCCAGATGCATAAGTCAAGGTCAGAACAGGGAACTCAATAAATCTATCTGCAGATGACCTCGACAATTTTGAAAAATCATTTTTTGTCAGCTGCAGCATTACGTGTTATTCATGCTTGGAAATTCGTAAAGATGCCGTTAGAATAGACCGTTTATTATTTTGCTTTTTAGCATTTTATCGACTGACGTTTTACATCTTATAGCAATGCTGGAATGTGTGGAAATGAATTATGTCTGTATCTAACGAATGGTGATGAACTTGTTCTTACTGATGGAGTTCCGACGGTTACATAACTATTTGTCTACAGAGGACAAATCAAAACTGGAACATTATTGGAGTTCGGTGTGAACGTATTCCTTTGTCGAGAAACTGAAAAAATTCAGGAAATAATTTTAAATAAAACATTTAAACCAATGAAGATGTTAGAGAGAAAAAGGATCTAATTGTAGATAGTATACTTTTACGCGTCATTTTGAATCGTTTCAAATTTGGACAACTACAGGTTTAAAAATCTGATTTCAACAAGGCGATTGGAGGAAATTTTGGAAAGCACTATTCTTCTTTCACATTACCATATTATTAAAGGTAGAATCCTAATGAGTTTGAATGTCTAATCAAGCAATAACCACATAATGGACCACACTTTACATCAGTACACCACGATGTAGATCAAAAAACACAGAGAGATGAGCACTGAGTTGTGGGATGCAGTGTAAACACGAACTGTCGAAGACCAACATGGAGATAGTAAAGGTGTGCGAAATCATGGAAATAAGATAGGAATGTACCTCATAGATCAGTTAAAAGAAATACGTCGGTTACGAGGACATAAATGTATGTGTATTAATAGTTATTATCACTATGGGATTTGGCATTACTATGTGACAGTTTAATTTGCTACATTTCATATCAGTTCATCAACTAAGAATGCACCAAGTTGGAACAAATGGATAAGTAAGAAAGTAAACGAAAATGGGGGGAAATTAATGAAAACAGAACAAGAATGAATGAAAAAAATACAGAAATTCAGTATAATAAAGTGTGGATATATCTGTGACATCGAGATCATTTCCAAGCCATGCTATCTAGATCCTCTTACCATTGTTTTCTGTTGTCACTTGGACACCAGTCAAGAAGTCTACATTTCTCTACGCATCTCAGACCAATGACTTAGTGGACAGACGACCGCCTGTAACCGTTTTGCAACCTGAACCTACTTCGGTTAATATTGTGCGACAGGTCAGGTATCTGAACACCTGAAGCCTTAGCGAGTCCTCTAACCTCGAAGGCAGAGTTACACAGCAATGTAGTAGGGCACAGCTAACTACTGTGCGGTACACTAAACTCCTAATAGGTGACCATATGTCTAGGTCAAGTGACACATGGTATAAGTTGGCAAAGGTCAAGTAAATCTTTCGTATCTGGGATGTTGCATCAGTCAAAACAAGCTGGTTGCTGCCGAAATCTCAACCCGGATACAGAAGGCTTGTTTGGTACCTTCCATATGGCGTCACTTGTAGCGCCGACTGGTGAGATATCTGACGATCCATTGAAAAGCGTTTATACTGCACTATAGTCCGTTCTGTTGTACGGCTCTGAAGCGTGGCCGTTAAAGATGTAAAGTGGTTATATGTCTTCGTAGTACTCTTCGCTTTGGTGGATCACCAGATGAGCAAGTTTGAGGTCAGGTAAAGGGTACTGGGCAAGATTGGTAAGTTGATTGATGAGGTTGTGAAACTTCACCAAGATGGCTCGGACATGTGCAGCCTGTCCACCGCCTACCTCGATATGCCACACTAGGTGAGGTTTGATTAGATTTCAAGAAGGCTCAAATTAGCCAGAACAAGACGTGACACTAGTTCATGAAGTCTGTCACTATCGGTGTGATCAGTTTTGTTAAATGCAGACTACCCGGCTAGAGTTCTCTAGACAATAGGACTATTGGTGAAATGACTGAAAACCGGTCAAAATCAGGCAGATGTATTCATTCTTTGATATCTTCTAAAGCTTGAATGTTTTGATAAACTCTTGTTTTTTCCACTTCCAGCATACACCCTTGTCTACTTTGAGATCAACCTTCTTCTATCCACTGACTCTTTGTATACTACTGAAAAATGTGGCGACTTAAACCAATTCACTTTTGTGGTAGGTTTTATTTTGAAATTCTCTGTCTGTCTGTGACGCCTAGAAGTTTGAAGCCACCGGTATCGGGTTCAAGTCTTACTGGGGACAAAATTGCTCATTGAGAGGCAGGTACATTGAGCTAACAAGTCTCAAATAGGAGGAAATGTGCGTACTGCATTACACTGCAGCCATTATCCGCCCTTACTATACAAGTAGCATTTAGTTATGTTCTGGAAGCAGGAAAATCTTTATCATGCAGTATTAATTAACATCAATATTTAGAGGTTTTAAGCAATAAACTTTTTGATGTTTCATTCCTTCGTCAAGTGAATATTCGTTTCAAAAATGCACATTTCAGTTATTTCTTTAATCATTTATAAGTAATGAAGAAACCGGTGCATACTGTTTAGCAAACAAAAGCTTAATTTTCACGATAGAATAATCATATGAACTGTATTACTTTTTCTTTGAACTGAAATCTGCCCGAAAATTCTGATCACCAAGACGTTTTCTATTTTATTTGACATTTAGCTCCATCTCTTTCAATGTTAGGGTATGTGGGTAAAGTAATGAGTGCTGGAACTGGTAATACTACTACGCTCGTTAGTACAACATTCGTACCTGCATATAAACAACATTTATAAGTGCAAAACTTGGCACTGTGTGATAGGCAGTAGCCTAAATGGAGATCAACATTCTAAGTCACCAGCAGCTAAGACAGAAATTTTGAATTTCAACCTGTTTCATGGTATTGTGTAGTCAGAAAAAACCTTATTGGACAATTTTGTCCAACAATTGACCAGTCAAAGTAAATGCTCAACTTTTTATCTAGCGCTTTTATACGTTTATGAAAACTGTGTTTAAATGGTGTATTTTTGTTGAATAAGTATCTTACCCACAGTCACAGGTCGGTCTTTGTCTTCTCATTTTTGTGGTTCAGTGAAGTATAAGGTTCTGAGGGTGAACAGTCGCAATTCGCATCCAGTCCAAATGTCTCATTGCGTTAGTAGCGTTCTCGCACTATTTTGTCAGTCACTTCACTGTGTCAGAATGTAATCCCAGATTGGATTAGGCTTTCTAGCTCAAATTTTGCTCTTAATTAGGCCCAATAACCTGCTAATCTCTGCAGTGTGTCATAATAACAAATTAGTCAGTTTCAAAGTAAATAGTCATGTAAACATAAAATTAAAAACTCATCTACTGAAGTCTTAGCATCAGTTATTATATTCTACAAACAAAAGAGAACAGCCGTGATCTGCTTGGTGACTAAAATTGGAATCCGGGATGTGCGTTTTGGCCTATTTAGGTCTAGTCAGCCAGACGTGCCTACAACTGAGTGATGTTGGTCCCACTAGGACTCGAACCCAAAGGCCTACAACTTCAAACACTTAAGCATTGTGCAACAGGTTTCAGTTGTTGCTTGGTACTTCTAATCCTCCGTTACTAAACTCGGTCGAATTGTTTGACCACTGTTGCAGAAGGGCTTCTCTGTGGATGTCTTGATACAGAGGTCGACCAATTCAAGCCAGTATAAGAATGGGAGATCACAAGTGTCAAACAAGACAGAACTGCTTCTGTCATATATGTTAAATACATTAGAGATTGTGTCAAGATAACTGCGAAAAGGCTATGAGTCCTGAAAACATGGTGTTAACTATGGACCTTGGCGGTGAGTCTGCCAAGTTTACAGAAGATAATTTAGCCTCACAAAATTCAAGAGGAATAAGAAAACAACGAATATCACCTTAATAAACATCACTTGCATCGTGTATTGTTAGCCGGAGTAAGAACAGGTTGGAGAAGAGGACTCAGGTAACGAAATTAAGAGTAACATCGGCCCCTGAAGTCTGCTGCTCTATGACATCCGGATAGGTGTATTTTGACTGATTTTGGGTCCCCGAGATGATCGAAATCAGTGGTTGAGGACTTTCGGTGCAATGGCGAAAGATCAATCAGAATGACACAGATGTATTCACCCTTTGATGTGTTCAAAAGCTTGAATGCCTTCACCAACCTTCAAATTCTCCCTCCCCCTTGCATACACTTTTGTTTATTTTGATATCAGTCTTTTTCTATCTACTTGTTCTTTGTATACTACTGTAAAGTGTGGCAACTTCAGCCAGTACACTTGTAGGCGAGATTCTACGTTGATTTAGTCTGTCTGTCAACTGAGAGTTTGATAAAACATGTCATATCAAGTTATCAATGAGACAACAAATCCGAAGGCATAATATCGTTCCCTATATTAAATTCCTTTTGGGTCATTGTCCCTGCAGTTTATGTGTATAATCATTTTCTCTGATCATGTAGGCCGACTACAGCAACATTTGGGGGTAGTTACAAGAGGATGGTATTTTATCTTTTGAAATGGATTTGAAAACTATATTCCACTACTCATGAAGACAGCTGATGCCTACACGACAGATCAGTGAGTCATCACATATACTGAACATATGGATAGCATAATATAAGGAAAAAAGATCATTTTGCTTCCAATTTTAGCTCGAAATGATGTTAACTTCAGAGACCTTTGGTAGAGTCAATTGATAATGCAGGACACTGACTGCCAAGTAATTAGATATGGAGCAGCACCGCAGCTGACAAAGCAAGTGTTTAGTGTAAGGAATAATCGATTAACTTAATCAGAGTGTTTCAAAACTAGACTGAAGCTCTCGCATATACACATATCTTTCCATAGTCAGTGTGGGTGAAATTAGTAAATAGTGAGTTCCAGCAACACCAGTAGATAGGAAAACGCTATGCCTGTAAGCTGTAAGAAGGAGTCGGGTGACACCATAGCAGAGTATCTCAATGTAAAAATGTAACTCAAAACTGTTTGTCACATTTTATATGAAGTTTGTTTTCTTTAAGTTGTGATGAGTGAGAAAAGTTGACTAGATGAAGAGTACTGAAACCTGCACACTATTCGAAACTGAGTGGATAGATTTGGGTTTAAAGTGACTTTAAAGGTCACGCTAGCAACTGCTGAATAGACCAATCAGGCTTCAGCATTTCATCTGGGAAGTAATTTTCCATAAAATAGAGGAATTTAATTGGCTGTCTCATCAATGCTGGGGTGGCCCTTAAAGTCAGGCTAGGTTTGTGACATTTAAACAGCTCAATAATTTTTTCACCAACGTTGTCTATTTCAGAGGTTGCTGACTGTTGAAATTAGATCAATGTGAATCAGACGCTCGAAAAGAAAGTGATTGAAAAATGGAAAACGTGAGTCTCAGTTAAGTATTCTCAGTCATATTATTTTATTTTAAAACGTACTTATAACCTAATTGGTCACATTATTACATGTCTCGGTTCAAGAGCTTAAAAGTGGTCCCCTAATCCGTTTCTCTATGATCTATAGTTCAGAAATAATTGCATATTGACTGGTATCAATTAGTTATTGAGTGCTATATCAATTTCTGGGCATGAAATCGGTTGTTTCACTTTTATGAATTATGGTGAGTTGTGGACATTGAGTTCAGTTGTATGAATAGACCAAATGAGTGACTTTAAAGGCCACCTCAGCAACAACTGAAATAAGCAATAAACTTCTCTATTATGTGAAAATCTGCCTTTCCAAACAAAATGAAGAGGCCTAATTGGTGACTTCGATTGTTGCTAGGGTGGCCTTCAAGGTCGCCCCTAAAGTTACCTGTTTGAAGTATACGGACAAGTAGTCCAAGACTGAGAGAGAAACTTTAAGACTCACCCTAGCAATGACTAAAGTAGTCAACTAGTTTTCACTTACTTTTCTGTTAGAAAGGCCGATTTTCATAAAATAAAGAAGCTTAATTGGTCATTTTAGTTGTTGTCAGGATAGTCTACAAAGTTACTCCTTTGGAGTGCTCTAAAGTTCACCAACTTACCAACCACTGAAGTGAGGAACTAGATTTCCCTTATGTTGCGGAAATCTGCCTTTCTAGTAGAAATAAAGAGATCTAATAGGTTATTTTAGCAGTTGCTACGGTGGGTTTCAGAGTCACTCTTTTGTTACGGGCAAACTGCATGACTCATCACCTTACGATGAACTGAGCATACGGGAAGTCGCGGAGAATATATAAGACTAATCACACACCAGGTTAGCATTAAGAATAAATCGGCAGCCAGCCGCTTTAGGCTCGAAGATTTTCTTAGCTTAATCACGTAAGCTGCTAAAAACGAGCGCCATTAGAGACAAAATGTTTTTTCATGATCCATTGGGAATTCGACGAATCTTACCATCCGCACTTATTTATGATAAGATTATCTACCTCTCAGCTGTAAATAATAATAATGATAAAGAAGTCAAATAATAAAATCTTTCTACAAGCAAAAACATGGTTGATTAAGCTTTGTACATAAAAAGAGTGATAAAAGGGAATTCAACAAATTCAAATTCAGTCGAACCAAAAACAAAAATAACAAAACTTCAATGGGGAAGAAATATTTCTGTTTCAAGAATGTTATACAAGTTTATATAGATTGGCGCCACGTTTGATAATTGCTCCAGATTCATTTAAACGATCTAATAATGTCATTACACAATTAGCAGCTATACGAATATCATTGGCAATGGTATTTATTTCTGGCATTGTAAATAATCGACTGCTTGTACGTTTTGAAGCGATCTGTAATAAAATAAAATAAACTGTAGCAGATATAACACGAGCATTAATTGTTTATATATATATATATATATATATATATATATATATATATATATATATATATATATATATATGACTTACTGGTGAACATTAGGCGTTGAAATAAGTAGCTGTAAAAAAGTCAAACATTTAGGAGAAGCGTCTTTACACTAAGTGGGAAGTATCGTAGTGTTCTCTCATGCTACTGGTATGCATAACTAACCAACGAATGGAAAAAAGTATACGAGGTAATCTCTCGCTACTGTATAAAACAAATCTTAAGATGTAAGTGGTAATTTTACTTTCCGTCGTGATTCCTTATATCTAGTCAATCAATAGTAGAAACCAATACTGATGAAAGTGTATCAAACAGTGTATGGTCAATATTCCTTACATTAAATGACACAGTAGAACTCCATCATGTTTAGTGTTCCGATGATTAGAAGCATCCAACAAGATATGTCAATTCCAACTACCAACGTAGCTTAAAGTCATCAATGGAGAGACCTAGTGAAGTTCCGACTGAGCTAAAAAGACACAATGTAAGAGCTGATGAAAACAGAGGGGAAAGGTCAACATAGAATCTCGCACAGAAGGGCATTGTTTCGACTTATCATAATAGCAGTATGTTAAGAACAAGTGGATAGAGAAGAGCGAATACTACAATACCACTAACAGTCCTCAACTGTCGATTTTCCTATTAGTCTCGAGGACTATAAACAATCAACATACATATCTCTATACGACACAGACTAACAGTCAGATACATTACGAATTGGTGTCAAGTTTGGGTTTGATCATTGTGAACCTTCTTCGAATCCACCCCAACTAAGGTTAACATTGCAAGTCAAGGTAGGCGGTGACTCAGGAAGCACAACACATATCCAAGCCACCATTTTTAGTACCCTAAGGTTAACTTCGAGATTGCTCACAGTAACTGCACCATATGTAAGCAGTGCTACGAAGACACTTGTGCAATCTCTTCACATCTACTTTCGAAGGCCATGTCTCACAGCCGTACAATAGGTCAGGACGAAATACAACGCAGTATACTCGTCTTTTGATAGGTAGTCGAACACCTTGCCAACGAGCTCCAGAGTTGACGAAAGTTGGCAAATACCAAACGAACCTACAGTATCCACGTTGAGACTTTGTAAGCAACCTGCCTGTTCGGGTTGATGCAACCCCTAAGTAAGTGAAGTGGTCAATGCATTCTACCACTTCACTGCCTATCCCTCAACTAAGAGTGGTTGCCGATCAGTGGAGCAGCATTATCTTACATCCCATAAATGCAAAACGCAGGTGAAGTCAACCAGATGGCCTTCAGTGAGTAGATCAGTCCCCATTGAGTCAGAGGTAACAAGGGCTACTCAAGGTTATCACGTCTATAAGACGTTGGACAAAAACGGTGACAATGTGTAGTTTCATCCATGGACATCACTGGCTGTCATCAATTCTGATGAAAAATACATTACAACTAAAATATTCAAGTTGACAGTGATGGCCAGTTGAAATATGAACAAATTTTACATCGAAAATTACTAAAAAGCAGAAAATTTCCCGTTTGATCTCAAAATTAGTTAACAACGTACCTCAAGTGCAGCTAATAAACGTTTGGCAGCGCCTGGACCAGTCGACGATGACTTATTCGTTTCGACGGCATTGTAATCGAATTATTGATCTCACTAAGACTCACATTAGCTGGTGTACCAGTTACAAATCCACTGCCTAAACCGGTAGATCTCATCAATTCACAAACATCTAAAGCATCCTATGATGAAATATATACCCGAAATATGACAAAATTAAATGCTTAAATTACAAATTTTCATTACAAAAATAAGTGTACATGAAAATAAATAAGCACTTCAGTGTGATCAACTCTACAACTGATTGATAAATGAAAATATGTACGCTAGAATCGAAATGCTACTACTAAGTAGTATAAAATGTATGCTGGAATAATTCTTACCAGTGTTAGAGTTGGTAGGAAGTGCAAACACGAAGGAACTGATTTCCCATTCAAGATTAGAAACCACGTCACCCAGTGTTGCAGGCAGCGACGTTACCCCTGAGCTATTCGGGTGGCGACTGACCTCCATTGGGACTGAAGTTTTACCAGTGTAAGGAAGTTAGCTCTTTTGAATTTTCTTTTCAAAAGAATTATGTGCTGTTGTGCTTGGTAACTGTTTCACTTCGACAGGCATACAAAATGCATACCTGCTACATACTACTTTGCACAATTTATCACACCAGAGAAATATCTGATTGCCAATAAGAGATAAAGTATGGTTCGAAGCAGTCTCACATATCTTTTACCCTAAATCAATATGAGGATAAAATATTCCTCATCTCCAATGACTTATGCCATGCTTCATATTGACTAGAACTTTTCAATGGCATCCAGACAAACGTTAAGTTCACTATAGAACACGAGTATAATGACAAGTTCAGTTTTCTGGATACTGGTATACAACACAGGGTGAATAGCGTTGGAAGGACCTAGATTTGCACAAAACATTGTTTATTGATCTAAAAATTTTAATTTGTCGTTTTCGCGCCATTTTTATGGCATGGCTAGTAGTTTATTTTTCCTTCCATTTTCAAGGTAATTCACTAATTGCCTAGTACTCGCATTTACTATGCTAGTGTTTGGAATTCTAGACAAGGTCATGCATCATTTACACACATACGCACACGTGTTTTTGGGTTAATTGACTATTTGCTTTGGGAGAATAAACTCTCCCATTCAGTTCAGTCTTCTTTATTTCGTTGGGGGGTTGGAATCGGTGGATCTTGAGTACGAAGTTAACCGTCAGTCAAGAGTGCACATTATGTACTCTTTGGGGACTTAACAGATAGCGCGACTTAAAGAGAAATTTAACAGAATGGTACATGGAATGAACTGTATCCAAATCCAAATTGCTTCTATTCAGGGAGTTATGGACAATTACTAGTGAGAATATTACTCACCAGGGACATCATAATAGAGCGGAGAAAGGAGTCATTTTAATTGGGAAATTTTTGGGAGACAATGGCTGCTCACATGGGTTTATTAACAAATAAGAAAGAACTGGAAGCAAATGTAGAAGAAAATTACGGTCACTGAAAATCTGGTATTCATACAGATTGACTTTAAATGGAATGATACGGCGAGAACAGAAGACTGAAGACAGTATTGGCCAAAACTTATCCTGCTGCCAAACCAATTTCAACTCATCGGACTACGTGTTTACCAACTACTTCAGTTAAGAGTCAACAGGTACCCTTCACATGTTATCCCCCCCCCTGTGTGTTTCTGCCAGAGCAGGCGTATTAGAACAACAGGAAGAAAAACCTAACTGAAATTTCCTGAAGATTTTCTAATTAGGGCAGGACAACAAGTGGACGTGTTGAAACTTTTCAAGATAATAAACACATGAAATAGATAAATTCTATGATGGTTTGATTTATATCTTGAAAAAGATGTTATCAGTCTTCCAATACCTTGGCAACCGAATCTCTTAACTTCTACCTTGTTTGATTACGCATAACTACTATTATTAAGTTTTTGTGAAGCCTTGTATTGTTCATACATGCTTTCAACTGAGTTTAGCTCACAAAAGTTTCAGGCGTTTTCCTGTCTATCCATTAACTTATTGAGCTGTGGCTTATCAACCAACGGCCACGGGTTCCAACCCCGCTCCATCTACCAAGTTCTAGCCATGTAACCAGGTGGTATCATTAGTCGTCACACAATAGATGTTGTTCACTGCCTACTGCACGAATAGGCATATGATTTCTAAGTGCCTTTCGATTTTGGCCCGATTCGATATCCATTAACTTCCATAATCTCTCTGTTTCAAGAGGTTTAATGCTATCCCCTTATTATTATAATTTCTGTTTTCGACTGCATAAAGCATGTGATGAGGAATATTTTCCAGCCTTTTTGGATCTGTTAGTATGATACCTTACTAAGTCTTGTTCATTTTAACTACCAACAAAACTTTCATATTATTATTATTACTAGAGCCCAGAATCTGTGGAACATATTCACTGAAATATCCTCAATTAAGAAGCACCAAAGCCAATAGAATCCAAATACCCACATACACGTATGACCCAAGTAAAATACACAACCCCCCCCCCCAGTCGTCCCCTTAAGCCCTATATTACCAATGTATAGATCACCAACCCAAGCTTGCTCAGTGGTTGGTGGAGCTACTGGATCTAGTTGAAAGAGAATATCATAAGTATATCTTCAAAGATACATTTGAATCAACTGACTACCGCGATGATATTTTATCATATTTATATTTATATTACTTGATGCTAGCACCCTACTCACTAACATTCTCCTAGTCACAACTGACATTTTCGGTAGATACATTTTCACGCATAGTTTTTGCATCCCAGTTCCTTTACCTTACTTAAAGCATTTACTAATTTTATGCACTGAAAATGTAAGGTCTACATTTCATGATGCAAACTTTCGTCAGGCTATGGCCACTTCGGTCCCAAGTCGAATGAATATAGCATAGAAAAGTATGTATTTAAAAAGTGTAGAAGAGAACGATAACTGCTTGGTTATCTTAGTCAGTTGACCTCAAGATGGATCAATAACACTATCTACAGAAACTCAACTGATGGCTACTACCTTGACGTGGTGTTCAGGCTGTATATCAACGATGACCCAACGAGCTATGCTAGTGGACGCTTCTTCCTTTGAGGTCCTACCATACCAGAAAGGTCTGTTGGATAGTGGTTAGACAAAAAGCAGTCACCCTTAACACGTTCCTAGACAAAGAGATAATGCATTATGGTGTCTTACGTCAATCAACAGTGGTTAGAGGTATTTTAAAAGCACAGGACGTATGTCTAACTGCATCTACTACTACAGACCAGTTGTTGTGGCATCAAGAAGGCCGTACGTGACTGGCCTCAATTAGATGTCTCCTGGGCTCGTCGGTCGTACAAATCCTTTTCTTTTTCAGGTACCTCAAGAAGAAATAGCCTCTGGCAGTGTGAGCAGCCGGGAAGCATCAACCTTCCGCACGCTTTCAGCAGTACACAAGACCTAATCACACATAAATTATCCTCCTCAACTCTACGATGGGGGTTCAAGGGTATAGTCGTACTACTGACTGGACAGAAGTGTGATAGCAGTAACGTGTTTCCTTTGGATGATCAACAGTACCATGCTGCTGCTACCTTCCGTATGGAAAAGGGAGGGTTAAGGAAGGTCAACCCTAAAAAATACACTACCCACTATCTCGCGGAATGGCAATATCGGTGACATGGGTGCATAGTCGAATTTAAAATTAACGAACCAAAATTTCAAACTTGCAAAAAGGTCGTGTGTGACCGACCTCAAGCAAATGGCTCAGGTCTCGCACAAACCTTTCTCTTTCAGGTACCTGACGAAGGAATAGCTTTCCACGGTGTGGGCACCTGGGAAGTACCAACCGCTATTACAACTTTCGCAGCCATCAAGTCCCCTCAGATCACCATCCATTTTCCACATCTATAGAAAGCTTACATGGACAGTACAGAATTCGGATTATCATAGTTTCTATCCCCTCCAATACAAATGAGAATTTAATGAGATGATTAATGAACTGAATTCAACGAAGACGCAGAGCCGGTACGTTGATACAACAGACTAGATTATTGACGGAGGTGTTAATGGAGAACAACTAACCACTGAAGTTTATAAGTCGGCATAAAGTGGACAGAAAAACTGCCTACTTTGTCCCAAATAAAGACTTATCAAGCTACCACACACGCTGATGATGCAAATAGCTTGATAATCAGGCAGATAATTAAAGCCGCCATCCATAATGCATATTTTGCAGCGAGGGTTCGGATTACTGAAAATCCGAAGGCTTTGGAAGATAACGTTATACCTCACTGTATTTACCGACTTAAATGTACGTATGATCGCATACATACATACGCACATACACAGGAAGGATTCTTTGATGATTGAAATTAATGGTCAAAGAACACATTGTAAAGTGGTTTCGGAAAAAAGTAGAGAATAAAATTCAAGTGAAATTTTCGATAAACAATTTTGATAAAGATGTATTCATGATAACGACTCGCAGTGGGATCCAGTACGCACACTTCTTATTCGGGAATCGTTAGCTGGATGCACATGCACCCTAGTGATGATATCCTTTTCACTAGGATTCGAACCCAGTACCCACCACTTCAAATGTCAAGGTCACGGGCACGAAAGCCACCACTTGTGCAACGGGTATTATTTGTTGTTATTTGATATTTGTGATTTCCCACTGTTATACAATCTCTAATTGCTTGACCTCTCTTGGCAGAAAACGAAATTATTTTTTTTCAAAAAATGACTACCTGTTTGGTTGCTTCTTCACGTAGTTCAGCTCTGGCTCTGGCTTGTGCTAAACGAATCAGTGACTCCAGTTGTCGTAATGTTACAGGGAATGTATCACGACTATGACGATGCTTACGTAGTTCTAAGTAGAAATCCCGTAAAGTTATAGCGGCTTCAGTTGAAAGACTAAAATAAGAAAAGAGGAAAACTATCTATAAATCGGTGTTTATAAGAGCGGAGAGTTGCGGCTCATTGATTAAGCTAGCTGATTTCCAATCAGTGGATCGCAGGTTCGAGCCCCGCTCCACCAATCAATGGTATGGGGAGCCAAATAAGAATTATTATTAGTGCCCACACGACAATAAGTGTGACTAATTGTCTACTGCACTAGTGTGCATAAAGTTACTGAGTAGATTTCAAGTGTTGTAAATAATAAAGTTCTCAAGAATGAAATTAGAACTTTTTACTATACACTTTCATAGATGACTGGAGAATAAGTCAATTAAAGGTTACTTAGCGCTGCTTCGTGATAGAGACAAGTTATCGATAACTGTAAAAGTTTCGGCTAGATATTCAACTATCGATCAAAGGACGATTATACTGCGTTCCAGTTTGTTTTATCTCGTTATTCGGCTGTGAGGCATGGTAGTTGAAAAAGAGATATTAAGAGACTACAGGTTTTGGCCATAGGTATCTCTTCGTAGGATTGCTTGTGTATAGTGGAATAACTGTGTGAGCAATGTTGAGGTCAGGAGAAGAGTACTAGACAAGGAAATCAAGTCAGACAATGAGGTTTGTTAACCATCAGCCACTAAAGTGACTTGGACATGCGCTGAGTATGCTGAGCCACACCGACCTCGATGTGCGCTGTTAGCCGAATCACGATTGAGTTACAGTAAGGCTCAGGATGACCAGGATAAGATATGACACCAGTGCAGGAAATCCTTCACTGTTGATCTGGACCCTGTTGGGAAGTGTAGACTTTCTGACCAGGGTTCTTGAGACGACAGGGTCAAGGTATTTTTGACGACTATTGGTGAGATGATTGAAAATCCCCCACAATAGCACAGATGTATTTACTCTTTGACATCTTCTGAAGCTTGAATAACCTCGCCTAGTTTACTAGCCGGTCCTAAGCTCGGATAAAGAGGGAAGGTTGGGCTTGGGACTAGCAACCCTACCCATAAAAACAGTCCAATCGCTAAAGAAACTTCAAAGTACAGACACATCTTGGGTGCTTTGACAAACCCTAATTTTTGAATTCCTTTTGCTCTCAACATCTTTTCTAATTTGGTATCACTCTTTCCTTTCTACTTGTTCTTTGTATAATACTTTGAAGTAAGGTAAGTTGAACCAATGGACTGGTGTGAGAGGTTCTTCGTTGATTTTGTTTGTCTGTCTGATTGGCTAACAACGAAGGATAATAGTGTTGGGTCACCATCAAAATAATTTCAGTAACCAAGTGCACATTCATGCAGTGAGCCACACCTACTATGTGACGGCTGATGAAACTACCTGACTGCTCGAACCTAAGTAGGTGGGGCGAAGTTCGAACCCGTGACTTACTGATCTAAAGCCAAGTACTGAAACCAATGAGCCATCACTCCACTTTGGGTTACCATATGTTAATGCGTTACGATTCCCTGGACTGTAACAAATAAGTCACGTAGCCTGGTAGCATGAGATGCTATCAGAAATGACTCAAAATCAAAACCAGCGGATATCCTATAACAGCTACAGCTCGATAACCTCTAATATTCAATGAATCGACCCATATAAAACGAATAAACGATGAAAAAGGCAAATAATTAAATAAAAGAAGCATTTAAACAGTACCATAGACCTCGCCTGGTTAGCTAGTTCACTAATTGCTAGACAGTCCTAAGCCCAGATAAAGAGGGAAGGTTGGGCATAGGGCTAGCAACTCTACCCCGTAAAACAAATCCAATCGCTGAACAAACTTCAAAGAACAGATAAAATATAAAAAATGAAAACAAACTTATCCCCGCTGGAATCGAAGAGACGAAATGACGCCGGTGAGTGAATGCCTTAGGGAAGCCAATTGGCCCATGTGTCTTCTCTCCTCTCGATGAAAGCGAAAGTAAACATGGGGACAAGGAATGTCCGCACGATGTATGAACCTAGCGAGGCAGCCCAGATTGCAAAACAGATGAGAAGGTATAGTATTGAAGTGTTACAAATTTGCGAAAGCAGGTGGAATGGAAGTGGACTCTCCAAACTGTCAACTGGAGAGTCAATAATCTGCTCCGATATTGTCACCCAGATGACAACCACGAACACACTGAGTTTTCGAGTGGTTATCGTGATGTCCTTAAGAACATCAACGGCTCTCATGCAGTGAGAACCAATCTCCTCTATGATCAGGATCATGACAGAAAGATTCAACTCAAAAGGAAGGAAAGTCACAATCATTCAATGCTACGCACCCATAAATAATGCAGATCAAAAGAAGGAGGAGGCATTCTATAGACAAGTGCAATTAGTACAGGACAAGATTACAGTTGGCAACATCAAAATTCTAATGGGCGATATGAATGCGAAACAGGGAGCGGAAAACACAGGAAGACAACTAACCATGGTCGAGAAGCACTCGGTAAAATGAACGAGAATGGAGAATGTTAAAGATGGATCGTGGCTAGCAGTGGAATCCAGGATGTGCATTTCGTCCTATTTGGGACTCGTCAGCTGGATGTACCTGCTTCCCAGTGAGTGGTGTCGTTCCCACCGGGGTTCGGACTCCAATTGTCTGCAGAATTCTGTGCATTCAACGATTTGGTGACTGGAGGCACTGTGTTCAAGCAAAAGGATATCCACAAAGCGACATAAATTTCACCAGGACACACTACACTAAAAATCAAACAGACTTTATCTCAATGTGAAGAAAGTGGAAACACCAGACTAATTGACACAAGGTCAAGAAGAGGAGCAGATGTAGGTTCAGACCACTATCTAGTGCAAGGAACCTCCCAAGTCAAGTTGAAAGCCTTCAAAGGAGCTGGTGGTGATCGACCACAGTTCAACACCCAGAAACTGAAGACAAAACTACAAAGGACAATTTCACATCAGCTATCAGAACAAAATCGGAGACATTGAAGCAACATCCCTGAAGGAACCTGAGTGGAAGAACACTGGGACTCTTTAAAAAGATGTGGAAGGAAACCTGCATAACCGTACAGACAACAGCAGACATGCTCACACCATTTCACTACTGCAGAAGGTTTGGAAGGAAGGGAAGGTACCTGCCAGTTGATTGGAAGAAGGGCTACCTTGTCAAACTCCCAAAGAAGGGAGACCTCAGCTTTGCAAGAACTGGCGAGGAATCATGCTCCTGTCCACCCCAAACAAGCAACATATTAAGCCGTATCATCCTGCAAAGACTAAAGGATGCGCTGGATTCAAAACTACGACCGGAACAGGCTGGATTCAGGCAGTACAGATCATGTGCGAACCAATTACAACCTATGCTACGCATCATCATAGAACAGAGTATAGAATGACAGTCAACTCTCTAACTCAACTTCATCGACTTTGAAAATGCCTTTGACAGCGTCAACTGAGAAGTAATTTGGCAGTTGCTTCAACACTACGGAGTGCCACTAATCTTTATCAACCTCATTCGACAGCTATATGAAGACGCCACATGCCAAGTGATTCACAATGGAAAGTTCAGTAACGCCTTTGAAGTGAAGACTGGCGGGAGTAAGACAAGGCTGCCTACTATCACCCATGACCTTCCTGATTGTGGTGGGCCGGATCATGCAACAAATCGTGAGGAGCGAGAAGATGGGCATACGCTGGCTGGACCGATGAAAAGACCCCAGAGAATTTGGATTTCGCCGATGACTTGTGTCTAACGTCGTACAAACTCGAAGGTCAACAGTGAGAACTAACAAGTTGACAGCAGAGGCAGGGCAGCGAAGACGGGACTTCAAGTGAACATAGAGTAGACAGAGGTGATGAAGATACCCAGCTGACAACAACAAATACCAATCAGGATAAACGGGAGAAATCTAAAGGAAGTTGTCTCTTTCACCTACCTACCTAACTAGGCATCATCGTTTTAACTACAGGTGGTGGCACAGATGAGGATGTCAAAGCCAGGATCGGAGAAGCAAGACAGGCCTTCAACAACAACAAGCTCCAATTACCATCAAAGGGAGAAACCTAAATGAAGTAGTTGCTCTCATCTATCTGGGCAGCATCGTTTCAACTACAGGCGGTACAAATGACAATATCAAAGCCAATATCGGAAACACAGCAGGACACGCTTCCATTGACCTGAAACAGTGTGGAGATCTGCACTCAGCACAAAGCGTGAACAAGATTCGGATTTTCAACACTAATTCAGTCAATTCAGTGCTTCTGTGTGATGGTTCAGAGACTTGGCGCGTTACGAAAAGCATTTCCAACAAACTACAGATATTCATCAACAACTGCCTACGCTGGCTCGGTACTGAAGATTAGATGGCCAGAAACAATAAGCAACAAGGAACTGTGGCTGGCTGGTGACGAACCAACCAAGAACCTATTGCTCAACAAATATGCAGAAGGAAGTGGAGATGGATTGGAATACACCCCGAGAAGACCGTTCAGGGACATTACGCACCAGGCCGGCAAATGGAAGTCAAATGGGAAAAGACGAGCTGGGCGTTCCAGCTGAGGGTGACATGGAGGAGATAGTCTGAGGAAGAAATGAAAGCTTCTGGGCAGTCGTGGAGCCAGGTTCAAAAGATTGCAGAGGACAGAGTGGACTGGAGACGTGCTAGTGAAGCCGTATGTCCCACTAGGAACCCAAGGGACAAACAATATAATATTATAATGGACTTACCATGGCAAAACATATTTTCTAGAATACATAATATATTTGCGTAGTAGTACTGGAGGTATATAGTCGATTTTTTCGCCAACAAGTAATTCTAATCTCTGAGCTAATGGTATACTCGGATCGAATTCTTGTACACAATCATTCAAAATATCATTACTATTATTACTGAATACATCTTTGATCTGTCGATTTGTCTGTGAACACATAAAACTAGATGGTTTCCAATTCCCGGTATGTACTGCTGTTACATGTTCTGATAGTAAACGATCAGCAGCTTCGTCTGGATGATCCAATAATACAAAGATTAAATCAAATCTAATGGACATACAATGAAAAACAAATGAGAGAAGAACACAAAAGTTAGAATAGTAGCTAGTTTACCATTTTATTCAGTTGCTAACGCTTTATAAGGAATATTGTTATATTGTGCGATAAGATTGCCCAAAACCACATAAGAAGCCTTTCACAACCATTAGTTTTGTTTCGAAATTTCAAGAAAAGGCACATGAACCCGTGTGTAATTATCTGATTGACACAAGAAACAAAATCAATAGGATATACCCTGCTAGAAAGGTCTAGGTCTGTGTATTTTATACATATTTTGATGTTACAATACATCTATTATCTTACCACCTTTTCTACTTCCCGACGAAATGAGTGACTGTAAAAAACAGGAACCTGAAGGTTATTGTTCAAGAGTTCACTCTCAGATATTTAGCACTATAAAAAATCAAAGTCATGTTCAGTATTGCTCACCTATGGTTTAATCACTGTGTGACCAGTTTCAAGGGATGAACGATGCTAAGCAAGGAAAGTAAGTCAGTCGATGAGGTTGTAAATCTTCAGTAGATGAGATGGCCTGGATGCGTATTGAGCACAACAAGCCACCGTCTACCTAAACATGCAATATAAACAAAAGTAGGGGCTGGACTGGAGAAGGCCAAGGGGACCCAGACCAAGACGTGGCACCAATGCATGAAGTCTCTGACCGTTGATCTTAGCCATGAGGAGAGGTGTAGATTGCCTGTTTTGATTCCTTGAGATGACAGGAATCAGTGGCTGGAGAGCCTTGGTGATGTGGCTAAGAATCGGCCACAAAGGCCCAGGTGTATTTACTTTCCGATATCATCGAAAGTTTGGTCATTTTCACTAACTTTCATTTCAAAGTTCCTTCTCCTACCAAACACCTTTTTCTACTTTGATATCACTTTTTACCTACGCACCTACAGACTACATGTTGCAGTGAAGCGTGGCAACTTGAACCGATGCACTCCTGTGCGACGTTCTTGTTTAATTTTGTCTATCTGTCTCCCAGTTTTGTTTAGAAACGACTTTTATGATTTATCATATCAGTCACAGCACTTTTAGAGATTAAGGAGTATTGAACGGCTACCTTTCTCTAGTTTAGGGCTGATTAACTCCACTAACTGACTTAAGATCAACACACCAACATTACAAGGTTTGAAGTTCTTGAGTAACACCAAGTGTGTATTTGATGGATGTTTCCAAGAAGTTCTAAACTGTTTCATCCTTAACTTTAGCTCATAGATCCAGATATTTAACACCCAACTGGTGGACTACAGAACTGAATTCCACTCCACCTACGGGATTCAAGGCTATCAGGTGATATTATCAGCCTGCACACAATACACACGACTTATTACCTAGTACACAAACCTGTAATTAGCTGCACCAAAACAAGGGTGACAATTATTTGCCATGGAGTAAAATTCACTCCTTTGTATTTCTTCATGGGTGCTTTCTCACCAAAAACACATCAACAGAGTATAAGAAGCTGTGCCATTAAGGTATGACCTACAATCGTAGGTGACAAAACTTCTGTAATTTCCGTTAGTCTTTGAGCATATCATCATGTGAGAGTAATTTTATTTTTAATCCCATCCTTTGTTATAACCTTTGTATGACACTACCAAGTGTCTTATAGATAGTCAACTGGCATGCAGGTAAGAGAATTCACAATCACGACCTGAACTAACGACCACCTTATTCTCTCACTGGTTGTAGAGCTGATCAAATGCTATTAGGTAAGTGTGAATACCATTCAAATAGGTGTAGTAATGTAACTAAGAGGGAATGCAGTAAACATTTAAGCGAATAAAATACTTCTCAAGATATGCACACAAAAAAAGACAATACAGACAGACGGACCGACTGACGAAATCAAGGTAGAACCTCGCACACAAGTCTGTCGGTTCAGGTTACCACACTTTAGAGAACAAGAGGATAGAAAAACTGATATTGAAACAGACAAAGCTGCATTAAAGGAGAAGTTAGTGAAAGCATTCAGGCTTAGGAAGACATTAGAAAGTAATTATGTCTGCGCCTGTGTGACTGATTTCCAGACATTTCACCAAGAGTCTTCAACCATTGGTTTCCATAGTCCCAGGGATTCCAGACAGTCTACACCATCCTACACGCTCGAACCAACAGTCATGAATTTCTTCCACTGGTATCTTGTCTTAGTCTGGTCACCACGAACCCTATTCCAATCTAATCCAACTATTTCTAACATTCTCTGTCACGGTAGGCGATAAGAAAAACAACATGCATATAGAATAAAACCGGATTACAAAGAACAGCTTTGAGGATACCTGGATAATAAAGCTGGAGGTATGCGCAGATTCTCATCCAACCGTCGCGTAATATCATAATGACCGTTAACAGGATTGGCTGCTGCTAGAACAGCTGCACGAGCTGGTAAATTGGCCACTAAACCACCACGAGCAACACTAACTGACTGTTGTTCCATAGCTTCGAGAAGAACAGCTGGATCACATGTCAATTTATCGAATTCATCAATACAACAACAACCCTTTTGATTTAATATTTTATTGAATAAGAAAGAGAAGTAAATGATGGGTAAACATTAAAGACATCTCAACACACGGATATACGTTCAGTTTCTTTAAATATTTATAAAACTCTGAGAAACCTGTAAAACTAAAGAGCTATTCATTCTGGGAACTAAAAATTCCATTTGTCAGCTATTTGTGATATAAAGTATCTCTACACTTAGCCACTGGTGTTTGATGCACAACTTATGAATGCTCCTTCAAAACACTGTTATGCGTAACTCCTGAAATCGTAAAATAATACTTCCAGTTTGAGATGAAGTTCACTGTAAAGTGAATACTGACGAATTATATAGTCTAGTGAGGAAAAAATTCGTGATCGAATACAAAAGTCAGAAAAACAATAAACAACTGTAACATACTATACTTTTCTGAAAACGCTACGAAAAGTGATCCCAACAGTTCCTTTGGCATAAAGTTACTCATTCAAAAGGAACTCTATGAGGATCATTGTTACATTTCCGCACAGGCTGTTTTGCACATGTCTCTTCGTCAGTGTCACATACATTTACAGTCGGAACACATTTTGTCTGTTAACCCTCATTCACTAAAATGCATCTATCTGTTACTGCTGGTTAGCTGACTTCTGTATATACAGTCGTATTTATCGTAATAACAAACAAGCAAACAGATGAGTATATTATTGGCTAATAGGTCAACAGTGGATCATCAAAACGGTATGTTCTAGGGTAGGCTTAGTGGGTTGATTGAAGAGTTAGAAAGGGATTGTGTAATCAAGTGTGGATAAGGGAAATAAGCAGTAGATTAACATGATCACTATTAAGTTAAAAAATATTCAGGTCAAAAATAATAATCCTAACCAAGATCAATCATGGGAGCACGTTATTGTAAGAAATTTGATGGGAGATTAGAGATAACACGTTAAGATGTAGGAAAGTAAACCATGAAGTAAAATTTATGATAATCAGTCAGACAGAGTTGACTAAATCATCCAAGATAGAACTGTTGCTTGCTGCCGGTCATGTCACTTTCTTCCAGCCTTCTTTCAAAATTCTATGCAAAAAGTCAAATGGCGGCTCAAAAGGAGTACGGATTTGTAACTTACGTATAGCAGAAGCGTTGACAATCCAACGATTAAAGCCATAGCTCTGTGTACAAAAGAGGTATGTCCATCCTCTTATTGTGTCATGTTCATAATCCTTTCCTGAGTTTCTGTATTCATTTACTATTCATCTTACTCTTATTGCCAGGTCATCATTATTTTGTATTTTTACTTTGCAATTTACTTCCCTACATCTTAACATGTTATCTCTAATATCCCATTAAAAGTCTTACAATAACTTACCACGATGATTGATTTTAGTTAAGTTTATTATTTTTAACCTGTTTATTTTTTTAACTTAATAGTGATCATGTTAATCTACTGCTTATTTCCCTTATCCACACTTGATTGCACAATCCCTTTCTAACTCTACAATCGACCCACTATCTCACCCTAGAACATTCCGTTTTGATAATCCCATGTTGACTAATTTACCAATAATAGACTCATCTGTTTTCTTGTTTTTTATTACCATAAATACGACTGTACAGCTGCTGAAAATAATTCATCGAAAAGGAAATTTTCTTCGGTGAATTACTTTGTATTTTGAAATGTCTCAGCGGGAATTTTTCTGAAGCACGTTTAGTGATCTTACAGATGCCACCACTGCACTCATTAGCACGGACACTTTTGGACACTTTGTTCATTATACGAAGGTTATGAACAGGTGGAAAGCCATTCGTGTTGTTGAGCATTGTGATGAATCTTCTTTGCCAACCGCTTCCCACTATGGATAAACTGTTGTCGCCTTTACAAATTTTTCGGTGCTTCGCATACTACTACCCAACAGCTGTACATCTAGAAAACTCAGTACAACTCATGGATATCGAAAAGTGGCAAGAGTAACGAGGTAGTTAATATGTGTGATGGTAGCTATCGTAAAGTCTCCAGACATGAATCATTTCGAAACGAAAACACATGATTTGCGGAAAAAGATAGCTACCCTTTGAATGAGCCCAAAAAGACGAGAAGAGTACTCTGTCTGTGGAAGACAATGACAATATCTTCCCAATAGTTTTAACCTCGATTGTTTCTATCGCATAAAACAAAAAGTTGAAGCTTTTTATTTATGACTACTGTTACGATGCATCCGATGCAATCAACTGCATAACCACTTAGTCTCGTAAAAATAACTTCACGGGTTTCGTGAAAGCTAAACAAGACGATAAAAACGATTCAATAGGACACAAACCTAAATAACATGAGATGTGGTATAAGCATTCTTCAATTCAAAGTGTCACTTTCACAATAATCCATCAACGAGGAAGTCAATGATAGACGGTGAAAAAAGGAAATAATACTAGGTACCGTAAAAAGCTGCAAAAAAAACAAAAGTATGATAAAAGTAATAAAAATAGTGTGAAAAGTAATGAATACATCTGAGCAACTAAGATAGACGTCATATTACATTACCTTAGGCCTCTAACTAATATGATACTTAAGCATCATGTGGTGCAAAGGGAGCATGTGGACCTTTGGATTCCCACCCAGCGAGTCAATGGTACCGTGCTCGCCACAAAACCTGAAGGCCCCGGGTTTGATCCCTGGCGGAGCCATCGGTGAGCATATTGATAAGGAGTCTCATACTAGGTGAAACAGCTGTTCAGTGCTCACAGATGTCCAATGATTCTCCAACTGATGTCAGTCCATGATGAATACAAACTTAAAAATGTATTTTTCATACATAAATTTAAAACCTCAATCTCAGTGAAAAATGAAAAATACCTGGTCAGCTAAAACTAATGCACCAGCTTCCAGACCAAATCCGCCACCACTATTATTACCTTCGCGTATTGTACTGACAGTTAAACCAGCAGCTGTTGCAGTATTTCCACACACATATAGAACTCTTGGCGCTAAACTTGCAGCAGCACGAAGTAGTTGACTTTTACCCAAACCAGGATCCCCTTTTTAATTAATTCGCATGCATTTATGCAGTAAAACAAAAAACAAATAAACAATGAATTTTTAAATATGTGTCGGGACGATCTAATTCACTTACGAGGTAGAAAATGAACAAGGAGGATTAACTATCTTGGACTGCAGAGTAAAACGAACGACACAGTGGTTTGGACATTACAGTGTACAGGGAACTGACGCACTGTACCAGGTATCTAGACTTCAGGTCCTATCATCCATTGTCAGTTAAGGCGGGTTTAGTCAAATGTCTAAATAATATAGCTACAAATCTCTCTAACCACTGCAAGAACTTAAGTAAGGAATAAAAACACAAAACAAACGTTAATAACCAATAATTATCCTCTACCATTTATTAAGAAATTCATACGAACCTATAAGAAATGAAATAATAACAGTGATACGAATACGAATAATAGCGACAACATGATTAGAAGGGAGTTCAAAACCTCCATTGTGTTACCATATAGGGAAGGAACAACAAAACTTTACCAAGAATTCTCAATGAGGATGGAATAAGGGTGGCAATCTCACCCACAAACTCACTCAGAAATAAGCCTTGTCAGTTTACGAATCCAACAGACCCAATTAGGCAAAATAACCTGATTTATCAAATTCAATGTAATGATTGTGAGGCAAAGTACATAGGTCAAAATAGCCGGCCAGGGTCAGATAGATTATTGGAGCATATGAACTTAGCCAAGCATAGAGTGATAGACTCCAAATAAGATCAATAATTTAGATAAAATCTTGGCTACTGCCATGAATGCACTAACACGCAACCATACAATAAGGTGGAATAAAATCCCGGAACTTATGTTCAATATAACTAGGTGAAGAGAGAGACTGATCATTGTTCATCGAATCAGCATCCAACAGGTGGAATAGGAATGATGTAACATCTATGTACCAGAGATATGGGAAATTTTATTACCAATAAAAACAAAGAATATGAAGTGGGTGGTGGTAGGACTAAGAAAAAATGAGAAGTCGAACCATTATATAATTACATCGATATGATTATGAACAATAATTTTTGCTCGAAACGTCATCAAGTAGATAATATTGTATCACTGTATGTTGGCTATATCAAATAAACAAATCTAATATTGATTTTTTAAATACTATCGTGTAAAAACAACTTGCGGAACAAACTATCACTTGTAACACTATTAGAGCGATTTTAAAGTTACGATAACGGGATACGTAAAATAGTACAGCTGATCACTTCTGAGTACAGTTAACAGTTCACTTGTTGCTAAAAAGAAGTACAGCTATTATCGGCTGAACACAGCATCAAGATCACAGACATACTTTTGAACACTTTCCACCTTGTTTCACTACAAAAGATAAGGAATAATGATGACTTTATGCCTGTCCTACAAGATTATTTACTCAAAACCTACATATTTCCTTACTTCAATATCAATCTAAAGAACTTTTCTTTTGTTACCAATGCACAGTTGGCGAAATGCTGTATATTGTATAACTTCTCATCATACTTCATTAATATTTCCGCTTATTTTTGTCATTTGTAATTTAAATGGATCATTTTAGAGTCAATCACATGGTGAATTCAACCTCGCCTGGTTAACTAGTTCACTAGTTACTAGCCGGTCCTAAGCCCGGGTAAAGAGGGAAGGTTGGGCATAGGGCTAGCAACCCTACCCCGTAAAACAAATCTAACCGCTAAAGAAACTTCAAAGCACAAACAAAATATAAAAAATGAAAACAAACTTATTCCCCGCTGGAATCGGAGAGGCGAAATGACGCCAGTTGGTGAAAGCCTTCGGGAAGCCAATTGGCCGATGTGTCTTCTCTCGATGAAAGCGAAAGTAAACGTGGGGACATGGAATGTCCGCACGATGTTTGAACCCAGTAAGGCAGCCCAGATTGCAAAGGAGATGAGAAGGTATAACATCGAAGTGCTTGGGATTTGCGAAAGCAGATGGAATGGGAGTGGACTCTCCAAACTGTCAACTGGAGAATCAATAATCTACTCCGGTCACCCAGACGCCAACCACGAGCACACTGAGGGAGTGGCTATCATGATGTCCTCAAGAGCATCGAAGGCTCTCATGCAGTGGGAACCAATCTCCTCCAGGATCATGACAGCAAGATTCAACTCAAAAGGAAGAAAGGTCACAATCATACAATGTTATGCACCTACAAATAATGCAGAGCAAGAGAAAAAGGAGGAATTCTACAGACAACTTCAATCAACACTGGACAAGACGTCAGTTGGCGATATCAAAATTCTAATGGGCGACATGAATGCCAAACTGGGAGGGGACAACACAGGAAGAGAACTAACCATGGGTCGAGAGGCACTAGGTGAAATGAATGAGAATGGAGAATTGTTTGCAGAATTCTGTGCATTCAACGATTTGGTGATTGGAGGAGGCAGTGTGTTCAAGCACAAGGATATCCACAAAGCGACATGGACTTCACCAGATGGACACACTAAAAATCAAATCGACTTTATCTCAATCTCAAGAAAATGGAGACGCAGTCTACTTGACACAAGGTCAAGAAGAGGAGCAGATGTAGGTTCAGACCACTCACTGTCTAGTGCAAGGAACCTTCCAAATCAAGTTGAAAGCCTTCAAGGAAGCTGGTGATAGACCTCAATTCAAGTACAACACTCGGAAACTGAAGGATGAAACTACAAAGGAGATCTTCAAAGCAGCCATCAAGACAAAATGGGAGATATCGAGGAACATCCCTGAAGAAACCTATGTGGAAGAACACTGGAAGTCTTTGAAAGCGATGTGGAAAGAAACCTGCACAGCCGTATTAGGAAGGAAGAAGAAAGAAGATAAGGAATGGATCTCGGCGGATACCTGGAAGCTGATAGAGGAGAGGAGGATGGTGAAGCAGAAGATAAACCAGTGCAAGGATGCTCAACGACAAGAGGAACTGAGCACAATGTATAAAACACTGGACAAAGAAGTGAAGAAGAGTGCACGGAAAGACAAAAGACACTTCTACGAAACACTGGCAAGTGAAGCAGAACAGGCTGCAGGTGGTGAGAGAGACCTGACGACATTGTATCAAATAACCAGGTTGCTATCAGGGAAGAGACCAACACAGATGAAACCAATAAAAGATGAAAAAGGAAATTTAATTACAAAAGAAGAGAAACAGAGGAAACGATGGGCCGACCACTTCAAGAAGCTCTTGAATCGACCACCACCTGCACTTCGTCCAGAAATACCACCTGCAGCCGCTGAACTACAAGTGAACATAAATCCCCAACGAAAATGGAAGTCCTGAACGCCATAAAGCTACTGAAATGCGGGAAAGCAGCAGGACCAGATGGAATACCGCCAGAAGCACTGAGAACAGATGCAGAGACAACAGCGGACATGCTCACACCACTATTGCAGAAGGTGTGGAAGGAAGAGAAGGTACCTACAGTTGATTGGAAGAAGGGTTACCTTGTCAAACTGCCGAAGAAGGGAGACCTCAGTGCTTGCAAGAACTGGCGCATAATCACTCTCCTGTCCACCCAGAGCAAGCAAAATATTAAGCCGCATCATCCTGGAGAGGCTTAAAGATGCACTGGATTCAAAACTACGACCGGAACAGGCAGGCTTCAGGAAGTACAAATCATGTGCAGACCAAATTGCAACACTTCGTATCATCATAGAACAGAGCGTAGAATGGCAATCAGCTCTCTACCTCAACTTCATCGACTTTGAGAAGGCCTTTGACAGCGTCGACCGAGAAGTAATTTGGAAACTGCTTCAATACTACGGAGTACCGCAAACCTTTATCCGCCTCATTCAACAACTATATGAAGATGCCACATGCCAAGTAATCCACAATGGGAAGCTCAGTGATGCCTTTGAAGTGAAGACAGGAGTGAAACAAGGTTGCCTACTATCCCCCATGATATTCCTTATTGTGGTGGACTGGATCATGCAGCAAACAGTAGGCAGCGAGAAGAGGGGGATACACTGGACGACGGAAAAGAACCTAGAAGACTTGGATTTCGCCGATGACTTATGCCTAATGTCACATAAACTTGAAGATCTGCAGGCAAAAACTAACAAGTTGACAGAAGAGGCAGCGAAGACGGGACTTCAGGTGAATATAGAGAAGACAGAAGTGATGAAGATACCGCACCACCACCATCAACAACAACAACAAACTCCAATCACCGTCAACGGGAGAAACTTGAAGGAAGTAACCTCCTTCACTTATCTAGGAAGCACTGTTTCAACTACAGGCGGGACGGACGAGGACGTCAAAGTCAGAATCGGAAAAGCAAGACAGGCGTTCATTAGCCTGAAACCAGTGTGGAGATCTTCTGCACTCAGCATGCGGAACAAGATACGGATTTTCAACACCAACGTCAAGTCAGTGCTCTTGTATGGCTCAGAGACTTGGCGCGTCACGAAAGGCATTTCCAATAAACTACAGACATTCATCAACAACTGCTTACGCTGCTCGTTACTGAAGATCAGATGGCCAGAAAAAATAAGCAACAAGGAACTCTGGGAACGAACCAACCAAGAACCTATCACGCAACAAATATGCAGGAAAAAGTGGAGATGGATTGGCCATGCACTGAGAAGGCCGACTGGGGACATCACGCGTCAGGCCAGTTGCTCGAGTGGAATCCCCATGGGAAGCGACGAGTTGGACGTCCGAGGGTGACATGGAGGAGGTCATGCGAGGAGGAAATGAGAGCTTCTGGGCTGTCGTGGAACCAGGTTCAAAAGATCTCAGAGAACAGAGGTCACTGGAGGCGTGCTACTGAAGCCCTATGTTCCACTAGGAACCCAAGGGACTAATAATAATAATAATAAAACAAGGTGAATTCTGTTCCTATCTCAAATCTCGATTCCACTCTAGATTATTCCTTTTTTATTATTTTATTATTTTATTATTAGTCCCTTGGGTTCCTGGTGGAACATAGGGCTTCAGTAGCACGCCTCCAGTGACCTCTGTTCTCTGAGATCTTTTGAACCTGGTTCCACGACAGCCCACAAGCTCTCATTTCCTCCTCGCATCATCTCCTCCATGTCACCCTCGGACGTCCAACTCGTCGCTTCCCATGGGGATTCCACTCGAGCAACTGGCCTGACGCGTGATGTCCTCAGTCGGCCCTTTCAGTGCATGGCCAATCCATCTCCACTTTTTCCTGCATATTTGTTGCGTGATAGGTTCTTGGTTGGTTCGTTCCCAGAGTTCCTTGTTGCTTATTTTTTCTGGCCATCTGATCTTCAGCAGCGAGCGTAAGCAGTTGTTGATGAATGTCTGTAGTTTATTGGAAATGCCTTTCGTGACGCGCCAAGTCTCTGAGCCATACAAGAGCACTGACTTGACGTTGGTGTTGAAAATCCGTATCTTGTTCCGCATGCTGAGTAGAGTGCAGAAGATCTCCACACTGGTTTCAGGCTAATGAACGCCTGTCTTGCTTTTCCGATTCTGACTTTGACGTCCTCGTCCGTCCCGCCTGTAGTTGAAACAATGCTTCCTAGATAAGTGAAAGAGGTTACTTCCTTCAAGTTTCTCCCGTTGACGGTGATTGGAGTTTGTTGTTGTTGTTGATGGTGGTGGTGCGGTATCTTCATCACTTCTGTCTTCTCTATATTCACCTGAAGTCCCGTCTTCGCTGCCTCTTCTATCAACTTGTTAGTTTTTGCCTGCAGATCTTCAAGTTTGTGTGACATCAGGCATAAGTCATCGGCGAAATCCAAATCTTCTAGGTTCTTTTCCGTCGTCCAGTGTATCCCCCTCTTCTCGCTGCCCACTGTTTGCTGCATGATCCAGTCCACCACAATAAGGAATATCATGGGGGATAGTAGGCAACCTTGTTTCACTCCTGTCTTCACTTCAAAAGCATCACTGAGCTTCCCATTGTGGATTACTTGGCATGTGGCATCTTCATATAGTTGTTGAATGAGGCGGATAAAGGTTTGCGGTACTCCGTAGTAGTGAAGCAGTTTCCAAATTACTTCTCGGTCGACGCTGTCAAAGGCCTTCTCAAAGTCGATAAAGTTGAGGTAGAGAGCTGATTGCCATTCTACGCTCTGTTCTATGATGATACGAAGTGTTGCAATTTGGTCTGCACATGATTTGTACTTCCTGAAGCCTGCCTGTTCCGGTCGTAGTTTTGAATCCAGTGCATCCTTAAGCCTCTCCAGGATGATGCGGCCTAACATTTTGCTTGCTCTGGGTGGACAGGAGAGTGATTATGCGCCACTTCTTGCAAACACTGAGGTCTCCCTTCTTCGGCAGTTTGACAAGGTAACCCTTCTTCCAATCAACTGGCAGGTAGGTACCTTCTCTTCCTTCCACACCTTCTGCAATAGTGGTGTGAGCATGTCCGCTGTTGTCTCTGCGTCCGTTCTCAGTGCTTCTGGCGGTATTCCATCTGGTCCTGCTGCTTTCCCGCATTTCAGTAGCTTTATGGCGTTCAGGACTTCCATTTTCGTTGGGGGATTTATGTTCACTTGTAATTCAGCGGCTGCAGGTGGTATTTCTGGACGAAGTGCAGGTGGTGGTCGATTCAAGAGCTTCTTGAAGTGGTCAGCCCATCGTTTCCTCTGTTTCTCTTCTTTTGTAATTAAATTTCCTTTTTCATCTTTTATTGGTTTCATCTGTGTTGGTCTCTTCCCTGATAGCAACCTGGTTATTTGATACAATGTCGTCAGGTCTCTCTCACAACCTGCAGCCTGTTCTGCTTCACTTGCCAGTGTTTCGTAGAAGTGTCTTTTGTCTTTCGTGCACTCTTCTTCACTTCTTTGTCCAGTGTTTTGTACATTGTACTCAGTTCCTCTTGTCGTTGAGCATCCTTGCACTGGTTTATCTTCTGTTTCACCATCCTCCTCTCCTCTTTCAGCTTCCAGGTATCCACTGAGATCCATTCCTTATCTTCTTTCTTCTTCCTTCCTAATACGGCTGTGCAGGTTCCTTTCCACATCTCCTTCAAAGATTTTCAGTGTTCTTCCACATAGGTTACTTCAGGGATGTTCCTCGATATCTCCCATTTTGTCTTGATGGCTGCTTTGAAGATCTCCTTTGTCATTTCATCCTTCAGTTTCCGAGTGTTGTACTTGAATTGAGGTCTATCACCAGCTTCCTTGAAGGCTTTCAACTTGATTTGGAAGGTTCCTTGCACTAGACAGTGAGTGGTCTGAACCTACATCTGCTCCTCTTCTTGACCTTGTGTCAAGTAGTCTGACTGCGTCTCCATTTTCTTGAGATTGAGATAAAGTCGATTTGATTTTTAGTGTGTCTGGTATCTGGTGAAATCCATGTCGCTTTGTGGATATCCTTGTGCTTGAACACACTGCCTCACTCCAATCACCAAATCGTTGAATGCACAGAATTCTGCAAACAATTCTCCATTCTCATTCATTTCACCTAGTGCCTCTCGACCCATGGTTAGTTCTCTTCCTGTGTTTTCCCCTCCCAGTTTGGCATTCATGTCGCCCATTAGAATTTTGATATCGCCAACTGACGTCTTGTCCAGTGTTGATTGAAGTTGTCTGTAGAATTCCTCCTTTTTCTCTTGCTCTGCATTATTTGTAGGTGCATAACATTGTATGATTGTGACCTTTCTTCCTTTTGAGTTGAATCTTGCTGTCATGATCCTGGAGGAGATTGGTTCCCACTGCATGAGAGCCTTCGATGCTCTTGAGGACATCATGATAGCCACTCCATAACTCAGTGTGCTCGTGGTTGGCGTCTGGGTGACCGGAGTAGATTATTGATTCTCCAGTTGACAGTTTGGAGAGTCCACTCCCATTCCATCTGCTTTCGCAAATCCCAAGCACTTCGATGTTATACCTTCTCATCTCCTTTGCAATCTGGGCTGCCTTACTGGGTTCAAACATCGTGCGGACATTCCATGTCCCCACGTTTACTTTTGCTTTCATCGAGAGAAGACACATCGGCCAATTGGCTTCCCGAAGGCTTTCACCAACTGGCGTCATTTCGCCTCTCCGATTCCAGCGGGGAATAAGTTTGTTTTCATTTTTTATATTTTGTTTGTGCTTTGAAGTTTCTTTAGCGGTTAGATTTGTTTTACGGGGTAGGGTTGCTAGCCCTATGCCCAACCTTCCCTCTTTACCCGGGCTTAGGACCGGCTAGTAACTAGTGAACTAGTTAACCAGGCGAGGTTCCTTTTTTATTAAGGAATTACTATTTTCAAAACTGGCTACCATCATGCAACTAGGTTAAGTTCTGTTAAGAATAGCTGTAACTAAATTAATCTCATGGCTTGCAAAAAGGATATTGAGAAAAAGACAAATATTCTGACTGTTATTTATTTTGATTTTGACTGGGGATTTGTGATTATTATTCTCGTTTTTCCTTGACTCACCACCTAGTTTACTGTTAATCCTGGATTTTAAATCTCTATTAATTTTTAGATAGTTAAAGTACGTTATTATTACTTACTAATGCTTCATTTCAATTGTGGGACTGTTTGCAGCTGATGAAAGGCCATGAAATAAAATGAGCTCATTTTATTCTGAAAATATCTTTGTTCTTGTATTGTTCACATAATATCTTGTTCCTGTTCTTAACTTCTCCAATATTTTAAAAACACAAAGTTGCCTCCAGAGCTGATTACTTGTCTTCCGAGTACTATGCCAGGAACCTGGTGGCTGTCGGTCCGAGCCCTCTTCCGGCCTGAATTTACATTTTACCCGCAATCAACACCCAGTATCAATAAAAGTCTGCCAAACCACGACAATCTTAAATAGTCAAACTGATAATTAGTAATATCCGACATAAACAGACTTCAAGTACGTTAGTCAGCATTGTCTAATGTGAAGGCGGAAAATGACATTCCAATTAGGCAAGTGGCGACCGATTCTCCATGAAACACTGTGAATCCTTCGAAGAAGAAGAATGTTAAGTAAGATTAACTTTCAGATACTGGACGAAGGTACAAAAATGTTTGCAATCTTATAAACAATAAAGTAGGAGAATAGCACCGGTAAGGACACTAAAATTCAAAATAATAATTTTTCCTATACAGGCAGATTATGCACGACCCATTTCAATTTAACTTGTTCATAGACGTACATATATGGAGGTCTCCCACTCGTTGTCTGACTAGAGAGATTGACCATATTCCAGCGAAATGCTTAGCAGAACGAGAGTACGCAGATGAAACGGTCCTGTTGGGTTAAGAAGACACATTGATAAGGTGCAGAGTGGCAGTTTGACAGTGTTTGCAATGCGTTTTCCACCACCTGAATACAAATTTTTGCTTTAGTAATGATCTCCAGTGGTGCCTTTTTTAACAATATGGAGTGAGACAAGTGAGCGCACTGACTAATTACCTACCAGGTGGGCTGGTGACCGTTAAATCTCTACTCGGACACAAAAGGCTTGAATGGCCTTTGCCAACTTAGGCCATCTACGGTACCAACGTGATATTCAGTCGCCTATTAAGGGTCAAGTGCACTGAGATGCAGTTCGCTCCGTTCTATTACATGACTCCAAAACATGGATATTAAAGGTAGAGGACATTATAGGTCATGTAGTTTGACCACTGAGAATTTACAAATCTGCCGCAACCAGTAGTTGATGATTAAAAGGGAGGGCAGATACAATTAGCGTTTTCAAGCTAAACTGACATCCATTCAATGCAATTTCTACTAAATATTAAGGTCTAGATCCATTTCTCTCTCTCAACCACTACGGCAAAAAATTTGGTGCAGTGGTGGTTATATTCTCCAGTTGCAGTTGGGCTTAAATACCAAGACTATAGGATAGCAATGAGCCGTGATGACTTTAAAGATCACCCTAGCAACTGATGAGATAGACAATTACGGTCCTTTACTTTATGGAAAAGCACTTTCCCAGACGAACTACCAAAGTCTGATTGGTCATCTCAGTTGTTGCTAGGGTGGCGTTTAAAGTCAGTCATGTTCTGAAGCTATCGTATCCGTAGCCAACTAATCAATTGTGAATGTCCTTCAAGCACCTGTTTTCCTTAGCATTCTCTGACCTCCAGATTAGGCCGCCTACGTTTTAGGATCTCATCCTCTTCATATACACATTTTGCTAAAAAAAAAACCAATTTTATATTGTATGGCGTAAACAGGTAAATTCGCTTTCTCTCTGACTCAGCTGGTGTGACGTTAAGACTAACGCTAGAGACCACTCCAACCACTGCTGAAATAACCAGTCAGAGTTCTGTATTTGATGAAAAACTACCTTTCCAATGAAAATAAAGAAATCTAGATCGGCTATTTCAATTGTTGCTAGGGTGGCATTAAAAGTTACTAGACGTTAGTGGCTGTAGTACGAACTTCGGCATTTCAATTCGGTGGATAACGATAGTTGGGACCAGTGTTTGGACATTTCCGTCAATCCGTTAGTCATAAGACCTAGTCAGGAACTAAAACCAGGGTAAGACCAGAACATCGACTGAACGGCCGTCAACTCAGAAATAAAAAGAGGCCCAGTTAGATTCGGAAAGTTAGATAGTGTTCATAGCACACAAGCAGATTAAATGATAAGTGTCGCTTCTTATCTGAATCCTACTCAGAGAGCTTATTAGATGGACAACTTGAGTGGAATGTGAAAGTATATATATGAGGAAGAAGTTAGTAGGAAAAATCCATACGGCCGTACCCATACGAAGAAGGAGCTGCGACTTACTTGGCTCAAGGAGTCACGATTTCGAACCCCGCTCTACCTGACGAGATTTGGGCAGCCAGGTAGTAGTATCATTAGACCTTAAACAATAGGTGTGGCCCATCGACTACTGCTCGAATATGCACGTGTTTGCAGAGTGGATTTCAATTTCATTTTGATCCTAATACGTATGATGAGTTGATGGAAGCAACCAACAATGACTCTCACCACCGATTGTGATAAACTGATTAGCCTATGCTGATAAATGCCTTTATCTACAATTATCAGGTTGTCCCTTTGAAACAACATATCTGAAACATCTGTGTCTCTTAAGCTAACTAACTAGCTCATGCAGCAGGAAACACCAAAACTGTGCAAAACACCGTTCCAAAGAAGCATCAAAAATCATTTCAACAATGTGGTTAATTCTGCATTAATATCACTGAAAAGGTTGATAAACTTAGATTCATAGAGAGGAGAAGGCTTACACCTAATTGTTTCGCACGATAATTCGCACTTGGCTCCATGGTTTTCGAAATTCAAACAAAAAGCACTGAATCCTGTGAACCAGCGTGGAAGTAAAATGATTTGTTTTTTAAAAAAAAGAAAAAAGTAATCATGACACTCACCGACAATTAGTACATGTGAAGCAGATCGGCGAACTACATTTGACTCATGGTTCAATTCTGTGTAATTCGACAAAGGAATATCTGGATCTGATTGGTTCATAATACAACTATCCTCTCGGTGTAATACCCCATCACAGCCAACTTCATCTTCGATAGATGATGAGTGATTCAATTGGTTGCCACCACCATGTTCATCATCGTCTTGATCATCATTACAAGTAAACCCTAGTCGATATGATATAGAACCATCTTCATGATCTGTATTGAATGAAAGATCAGTTTCTGGTGGATTCGCCTTACTTCTTTTATGATCAATTTTACAAGAAAGAGTAGTAGTGGCATCATCATCATCAGTTGAACGACGATTCTGTCGGCTACGACGTTTTTTTATTTATGCCTGTTGTTTGTGTTCCACCGAACAAAGCTAACAATAATCCAGCTTTGATCATACCACGACCACATATACTAGGGCATAATGAACAGACTAATAGACGGAATAGATTTGGTTGTTCACTGATTTCACGGATTGCATATAAATCTTTCACAGAGAACTCACTATCTAATACAGAATAAAATAAAGACAAGCAAATTATGAAAATATAAGTACAGCTTGCTCCAATGATTTTCAGAAACTTAAGTAATAATAAACACGGTTAACAGATGGCAATTTTTACAGCTTTTTGTTATTCTCTCAGTAAAAAGAGATTTGTTGCAAGTCTTCTCATTGAGAAACTGCAGCCTAGCATTTCATCTAACCACTGGATACCGTGTTTTTGTGCTTAACTAGTAGGATTATGAAAATTGAACTAACCGTCTACGGTTATGGAACCACGTAATCGACTGTAGTATTCGGGCACTTACACAAGGATTTCATATGTAAACGCAAAGACTGATCAATCCAACCGAATTAATCTTTGGTTTAGGCAGTTGACTCCCTACCAGTGGTTCCGGTAGCCAGGTGTATCTTTAGGGGCGAATTTAAAAGCAACCCTAACAACTGACAAATAAACAGTTAAGTTACAGTATTTCGACTAAGACAATTTTTCATAAAATAGAGAAAGGCGATTGGTTGTTTCGTCAGTTGGCGGGGTAGCCTTTAAAGTCACTCATCATTAGTCTTCATACAACAGGTGCGACTTATTGCCTACTGCACAAATGTGCACAAGGTTCCTGAGTGTAATTCGACCGAGTGATATTTGAAACAATTTACTACAAGATGGCGTTTCTAAAAATATATCACACCATATTAAGTGAAAAGGGCTGAAACATAATATGGGTAAACTGTAATCTACTAGTGATAGGCAGACAAACAAAACAAGGTAGAACCTCGCACACATAAGTGCATCGGTTCAACTTGTCACACTTTACAGCAGTATACAAAAAACAAGTGGACTGATATCACAGTTGTCAAAAGTTGGAGGAGGGGATTTAAAAATGAAGGTTAGTCAAAACATCCAAGTTTGTGAAGACATCAAAGAGTGAATATATATAGGCACCATTGTGACCGATTTTCAGTCGTTTAGCCAAAAGTCTTCAACCACCCATTCCTACCGTCTCGAGGTTCCCAATCAGGCAGTATGCACCTTCGCTACATGGTCCAGACCAATAGTCAGGAACTTCATGTACTGGTGCACCGGATTGGTCTGGTCATCCTGAACCGTCTGCTAACCTATTCCAACTTCCATTGCATTGTACCTCGAGGTAGGCAGTGGCTCGGTATGAGCAAGACATGCCAAAGCCACGTCATCCAATGAAGGTTCACAACCTTATCAGCCGACTTGTCTGCCTTGCCTAGTAACCCTTCACCTGACCTCGATAATGCTAAGTTGATGATTCCACCACCAAATGCGACCAATGTTACAAAGACATCCACAGCCAAAAACCTGTAGTCTCTTCCTATTGTCTACTTCCAGAGGCCATATCTTAAAGCTGTATAATAACAGGATAGAACGAACTGCAGCTCAATATATTCGTCCTCTGATAGGTAATCACACACCTCCCCAGTCAGTGACAGAGATGATCCAAGTTGAGGTATGCCAAACGGTTCTTCTGTATGCGAGCTGAGGATTCGTCAGCAACCAGTCTGTTCCGGTTGGTGAAAATCAGAAAAAGAGTAGACAGACAGATTAAGAGGAAAAACCTTAACTTTGATACAGCTCCTGAGAATCGTATTCACTTGGACCAGTGTAATGTTTGCATTCAATCTAGGTCAAGTGGATGCATAAGAACCTGAAGTTCATTGTATTCAGCTTTCACAATTGAGTAGGAATATCAAGTTGGGGAATAAACTGAGTACCAATGATCGAGACTTCAATTTGTGTATTAACCCTGTTGACTCACTTTGCTGAGTTGTAAGGTGAGTTTTGTACTTTGAGTAGTGTCCCTTGAGGATATCGATTCTCTCCATTCTTATTCAACTTTACTATAAAAGTTCTTATGGAGGTCACCCTCTCGTCCTCCTATTTCATAGAGATTCATCCCATTACTGGAGAATCCATAGTAGGCATAGAGTATGCAGATGACAGAGTCGTGTTAGGTGAAGACGCTGAGAAGATGAAGAGTCTTCTAAACTCCTTGACTGACAATTTGAGAATGTTTTCCATACATTTCTCATAACCCAAATGCAAATTGTTGCTTCAGGACTGGTATTCACCGGGGCTTTGTCTAACAATTAGGACTTAAGTGGTTAAGTCTGTTCAAAACTTCACTTACTACGGAAGTCGGGTCAGTCCTGGTGGGTTACTGACCGACGAAATCTCACGGATACAAAAGGTTGATATGGCCCTTACCAACTTACGCCATCTGTGGTGCTGCCCTGACATCCGACTGTCAAGTAAGGATCCAGTGTACTGCTAGACAGTTCACCCTGTTCTACTATATGACCATGAAACATGGCTATTAAAGGTAGAGAATAAGATGAGGCTTCATGAGTTCAGCCAACCCTACCTTCACATATCCCATGTTTCGTGGTACCGCCACGTCATTAACATAGAAGTCAGGTGTATCTACACATGATTCTTATCTAAATCGTCGTACCGAATCTCATTATTGTCTGATTGTTCGCTGCTCTCTTCTGCTTATTTTTCTATCACTTTTAACTGCCTTCTTGATTTACTGATCTTTCATCTTGGTGCTTTTTCACTTGATGTGCCGATATGAGGTGTGACAACTTGGAACGATATGCACTAATGTTTAGTCCTTTTTTGAGCTTATCTACCTATTTATGATTGAATGGTGACGCTTTAGTTACACATGGATAAATATAAAAAGACTGACTTGTTGATGCACCCATATGGATATTTCAATAATATCGAAACTTCGGAACGTTAATTTAATAAAAACAGTTGCTTAAATACAAAGATGCAACTACGGTGAAATAATTGTAATCTGACCTGCATATATCAAGTGATCAATTACGGGCGAGCAATAAAATTTTAACAATAGATGTAGGCTAGCATTTTGATTTATTCTAATACACATGGACCTAAAGCATTTCTCTCAGTTAGAAACATGTTCTCAATTATTTTCTAATCTCCGAATAAATCCATTTGATCATACGAAAAAGATAATAGCAGAAAATTCTTATTAGATGTACTTTCAACGTATGCCCTTCAGATTTAACAACAAAATCTATACATACATAGATGGCGTCCCATAGGATCCCTCCTAGCCAACTGCTTTATGGTAAGTTAGGAAAACAAAAGCTTGTAAATAATAGTCAGTGAGCTTCATATCATCTACAAAAGATACATAAATGATACGTTTATTATTTGTGACGAGAATACGAATCTCGAAAACTTGCTTCAAACTTTGTACAAAGCTCATTCCACTATCAACTTCAACATAGAAACAGAATCAAACTCAAAATCCCTTAATGTTCAACTTCAAAGAAAAGATAACAATTCACTGCATATATATTTACAGAAAGCCCATTTAGAACGCGTAGTTCATTAATTTTCAAAGTTGAGTCTCCTGAAGCAGAAAGAGGAATCTTACCAACTCACTCTCTTTAAGAATATGAAGAATATGCACGGAGTATACTATTGATGGTCAACTAAAAAACTTACGAGAAATCCTAATGGAAAATGGATGCCCACTGAAATTTACAGATAAAAATGTAAATTCGTAAGAAGTCACGGAACACTTGCATACTGCTCGGGAAAAGATTTCACTACCCAATATTTAATTCAAGGGGAATAAGGTGGCAGATGTCCTTAAGAAGCAACTATCATGATCCATAAGCAGAACTGTTTTGCCGCCAATCTAAGAATCATATTCTCCTGTCAGAAACCTATTCCTTAGCATGTTAAGGATAAGCTGGAGCACTGAGCCACATCAGTACGTGTGCATCAGCTAACTTGCTCTTGTGAAGCCGAGTACATCAGCTGCACCATGCCCCAACTTGTGAAACGCGCTTGAGAACACTACCCAACCTGGTTGACTAGGAAAGAATACGATTGCATCTTCAGCTGTCACAAAACACTTAGTGAACAAAGGACACTGCCCATTTCTATAAATTCTTCATAATTTTTTACAAAGTACAACCAAGCCACTCGAAACCAGTAGGGTTAAAACACCTGAGTTTAGCTGAAGTATTAGCGTATCAAAAGTTTAAACTAACATTATGTCATGTCCATTGTAAAGGATTGATCACTCTAGACAATTTCCTTATGATCCAACTATGTATATATATATATATAGTCATGTAATTTATATAGATCTTTGACCGGAAGTAACTCTGAAGTGCTCTACTGTTTCTTCTATATATTCTCGAATGTACAGCCAAGAGGATGATTTTATCGAAAAGAAAAAAATTCCTCGCTACAATCGTCTGATCCAGCGGCTGAATGGTCAACGCATTCACCATGAAACCTGAAGGTCTTGAGTTCGGGTAGTGGTACATACTACTGATGGTCCCTATAGTAGGCCAAAACAAATGTCCAATGGTCCCAAGTCTTCAGTGGTTATCTAACTAATGTAAGTCCGTGATGAATACCAACTTAAAAATAACTCTGAATAGACCTCAAACTACATTTTAATATAAGACAAGCAAGGAATTAAGCATACCATTAGACTGATATGCTCAGAAAAAGCCGTCAGCAAGTATTAACAATTCCGTAGAACAATTTTGGAAATCCTGCTCAATCGATTCAACCCATCTCCCATCAGAGATGGAGCAATTCGACCCAGTGTAGCAACGGGGAATTACAAGTACTAAACAATAACAAATGATTCACAACAGGTGGCTCGCGTGTCCACGTGGTTTAGCGGATAACGCTCTGGAGTTTGAAGCGGTGGATATTGAGTTCAAGTCTCAGTGGGGACGACATTACTTACTGGGGTGTAGGTAAATTCAGCTGATGAGTCTCAAACAAGATGAAACGTACGTCCTGGATTCCACTGCCAGTCATTAAGATGAATGCAAAATATAGAATAGTTAGTTCTTAGGAACGAATAAGATAGGTTTTGTCCATGTACAACATTCGTTACATTAAGTTATAATCTCCAAGGTAGATAGATATCCCTGCACTAATCAGCAAAAAAGGTGAAGATATTCCTAAGTCTATTTGAGAGTTTTGATCGCTTTTAGTGTGATGACTATTACTATTATTATCATTTGTCTCTTGGGTTGCTAATGGAACATAGGGCTTCAGTAGCACGTCTCCAGTCCACTCTGTTCTCTGCAAACTTTGAACCTCGCTCCACGACAGTCCACAAGCTCTCACTTCTTCCTCGCACGATCTCCTCCCTGTCACCCTCAGCTGGGACGCCCAACTCGTCGCTTCCCATCGGGGTTCCACCACAGGGCCTGGCGCGTGATGTCTTCAGTCGGGCTTCTCAGTGTATGTCCAATCCATCTCCACTTCCTTCTGCATATTTGTTCAGCGATAGGTTCTTGGTTGATTCGTTGCAAGAGTCCCTTGTTTCTTGTTCTTTCTGGCCATCTGAGCTTCAGTAACGAGCTAGCGTAGGCAGTTGTTGATGTCTGTAGTTTGTTGGAAATCCCTTTCGTAACACGCCAAGTCTCTGAGCCATACAGAAGCACTGACTTGACGTTGGTGTTAAAAATCCGGATTTAGATTACACCAAAATCGGTATCCAACCAATCATATGAAGCACTGCAATTCTGATCCGTTTATCAAACGAAATGTCTACCCGATACTTCCATCGGCTGAGGTCGTACAGATATGTGAAAATCAACGACCGAGTAGAGGCTGTATCCATTACGTAACGAGCCGCATTGTGCAAAGTCTGCAATATTACTAGGTCCCGACCGATAGCTGCTACCTTGACGTGGTGGTCGGGCTTGCATATCACAATGACCCAACGAGCTATGCTGGTGGAACGCTTGTTCCCTCGAGGTCCTACCATACCAGAAAGGTCTGTTGGGTAGTGGTTAGACGAAAAGCAGTTACCGTCATAGTGTAAATTGCTACACTATGATGGGGGTCTGAGGGCGAAGTCGTACTGCTGCTAGCTGGATGGGGTGTGACAGCAGTAAGGTGTTTCCCTTGGATGACCAGCAGTGCCAAGCTGATGCTGCCTTCTCAGTGGAAGGGGGGGTTAGAAAAGGTCGGCCCCAAAAATAACACACTCCACCACGCCCCACGGTCTGCCGGGCCGGCGGTGTTGGTTCACTTGTCGTTTCCTTTCGCTCATCCGGCCCCAAAAATACAAAAATTCAAAATAATCATACTCAAAAGGCTGGGTGTGACAGGCCTCAAGCAGATGTCCGATGGGCTCTGCGGTCACACAAATCTCTTTCAGGTACCTTAAGAAGAAATAGCCTTCCACGGTGTGGGCAGCCGGGAAGTGTCAACCGCCCTCACAACTCTGTCAGCACCCAAGTTTCTTCTGACTGCTATCCTCCTCCTCCATCATTACCTTCTAATCTTCCTTCACGTCTCTTAATTAATGATGCTGCATCATCTTCAATTTCTCCTACCTCTGCAGCCTTCGACAACGATCTGAGTCCACAGAACAGCGTCCCTGGTCTCCTTAAACCACGCTCCAAATTACATATTGGAGCCTTCAATGTCCGCACCCTCCGTCAAATTGGCCAACAGGCTTCGTTGGCAAAGACTCTAGCAACTCGGGGCATGGATGTGTGCTGTGTTTGTGAGACACGCATACAGGACCCAAGTGTGGTTATTCACCTGACCTCTCCTGACCAATCTGGTGAATCTGCAAAATTCACCCTTCGAGTTTCTGGAGATTCGATAGCTAGCTCTCGTGGTCTTGCAGGTGTAGGTATAGCATTAAGCACCAGGGCAGAAAACTCACTACTAGACTGGATCCCAGTTGATAGTCGCCTCTGCGCTATGAGGCTGAACGGCACAGTGAGAACTAAAAGGAATAGTGAGACTCGCCGTTGTCTCTTTGTAATCTCTGCTTACGCACCCACTGACTGTAGTTCGGATGAAGTGAAGGACGAGTTCTACCATAAACTGTCTAACCTCCTCTCGAAAGCCAAACGTTCGGACGTAGTGGTTGTTGCAGGTGACCTCAACGCACAGGTGGGTAGACTGAGTGAGGCAGAAAGGCACTTAGGTGGCACTTTCGGAATCCCAGCTGAACGTACAGATAACGGTGATCGCCTATTACAACTATGCTCAGATAACCGCCTATTTTTAGCCAGCACAAATTTCAGACATAAAGAAAGGCACTGTCTGACCTGGCGTCCACCGAGCTCGACTCAGCGATGGACACAGATAGACCACATTGCTATTAGTCATCGCTGGAGAGGATCGGTGGAAGACTGCCGCTCCTTCTGGAGTACGTGTTTGGACAGCGATCATGCGTTGGTCCGAGCACGTATATGCCTGCGTCTCAATGGACGTAGAAAAAATTTGGCAACAAAACCACTACGAGTTCTGCTGGACAACGAAAACACCAAAGCCGTGTTCAGTGAGAAGTTGGCTAGGCAGTTATCGGAACAAAAGACTGTCACTCATCCAGAAGAAGCTTGGTGCCATCTTCAGTCTACTGTAAAAGCAGCACTGGAGACTGTAGCCGACTCCAAGATAATGGCTAAAAAGAGCCAGTGGATATCAGCAGCTTCTTCCAAACTAATGGATGCACGTGAATGCATCCCTGCAGGCTCTGAGTACAATGAAGAGCGAGCGCAACTTAAAAATAAACTGACGAAAAGTCTGCGCAACGATCGTGAACAGTGGTGGGCAGCAAAGGCTAAAGAGATGGAAAAGGCAGCGGCGATCGGTAACAGTAGACAGTTATTTAGACTTATTAATTATTATTATTATTATTATTATTATTATTATTATTATTAATTATTATTATTAACCTCGCCTGGTTAACTAGTTTACTAGTTACTAGCCGGTCCTAAGCCCGGGTAAAGAGGGAAGGTTGGGCATAGGGCTAGCAACCCTACCCCGTAAAACAAATCTAACCGCTAAAGAAACTTCAAAGCACAAACAAAATATAAAAAATAAAAACAAACTTATTCCCCGCTGGAATCGGAGAGGCGAAATGACGCCAGTTGGTGAAAGCCTTCGGGAAGCCAATTGGCCGATGTGTCTTCTCTCGATGAAAGCAAAAGTAAACGCGGGGACATGGAATGTCCGCACGATGTTTGAACCCAGTAAGGCAGCCCAGATTGCAAAGGAGATGAGAAGGTATAACATCGAAGTGCTTGGGATTTGCGAAAGCAGATGGAATGGGAGTGGACTCTCCAAACTGTCAACTGGAGAATCAATAATCTACTCCGGTCACCCAGACGCCAACCACGAGCACACTGAGTTATGGAGTGGCTATCATGATGTCCTCAAGAGCATCGAAGGCTCTCATGCAGTGGGAACCAATCTCCTCCAGGATCATGACAGCAAGATTCAACTCAAAAGGAAGAAAGGTCACAATCATACAATGTTATGCACCTACAAATAATGCAGAGCAAGAGAAAAAGGAGGAATTCTACAGACAACTTCAATCAACACTGGACAAGACGTCAGTTGGCGATATCAAAATTCTAATGGGCGACATGAATGCCAAACTGGGAGGGGAAAACACAGGAAGAGAACTAACCATGGGTCGAGAGGCACTAGGTGAAATGAATGAGAATGGAGAATTGTTTGCAGAATTCTGTGCATTCAACGATTTGGTGATTGGAGTGAGGCAGTGTGTTCAAGCACAAGGATATCCACAAAGCGACATGGATTTCACCAGATACCAGACACACTAAAAATCAAATCGACTTTATCTCAATCTCAAGAAAATGGAGACGCAGTCAGACTACTTGACACAAGGTCAAGAAGAGGAGCAGATGTAGGTTCAGACCACTCACTGTCTAGTGCAAGGAACCTTCCAAATCAAGTTGAAAGCCTTCAAGGAAGCTGGTGATAGACCTCAATTCAAGTACAACACTCGGAAACTGAAGGATGAAATGACAAAGGAGATCTTCAAAGCAGCCATCAAGACAAAATGGGAGATATCGAGGAACATCCCTGAAGTAACCTATGTGGAAGAACACTGAAAATCTTTGAAGGAGATGTGGAAAGGAACCTGCACAGCCGTATTAGGAAGGAAGAAGAAAGAAGATAAGGAATGGATCTCAGTGGATACCTGGAAGCTGAAAGAGGAGAGGAGGATGGTGAAACAGAAGATAAACCAGTGCAAGGATGCTCAACGACAAGAGGAACTGAGTACAATGTACAAAACACTGGACAAAGAAGTGAAGAAGAGTGCACGGAAAGACAAAAGACACTTCTACGAAACACTGGCAAGTGAAGCAGAACAGGCTGCAGGTTGGTGAGAGAGACCTGACGACATTGTATCAAATAACCAGGTTGCTATCAGGGAAGAGACCAACACAGATGAAACCAATAAAAGATGAAAAAGGAAATTTAATTACAAAAGAAGAGAAACAGAGGAAACGATGGGCTGACCACTTCAAGAAGCTCTTGAATCGACCACCACCTGCACTTCGTCCAGAAATACCACCTGCAGCCGCTGAACTACAAGTGAACATAAATCCTCCAACAAAAGTGGAAGTCCTGAACGCCATAAAGCTACTGAAATGCGGGAAAGCAGCAGGACCAGATGGAATACCGCCAGAAGCACTGAGAACGGACGCAGAGACAACAGCGGACATGCTCACACCACTATTGCAGAAGGTGTGGAAGGAAGAGAAGGTACCTACCTGCCAGTTGATTGGAAGAAGGGTTACCTTGTCAAACTGCCGAAGAAGGGAGACCTCAGTGTTTGCAAGAAGTGGCGCATAATCACTCTCCTGTCCACCCAGAGCAAGCAAAATGTTAGGTCGCATCATCCTGGAGAGGCTTAAGGATGCACTGGATTCAAAACTACGACCGGAACAGGCAGGCTTCAGGAAGTACAAATCATGTGCAGACCAAATTGCAACACTTCGTATCATCATAGAACAGAGCGTAGAATGGCAATCAGCTCTCTACCTCAACTTCATCGACTTTGAGAAGGCCTTTGACAGCGTCGACCGAGAAGTAATTTGGAAACTGCTTCACTACTACGGAGTACCGCAAACCTTTATCCGCCTCATTCAACAACTATATGAAGATGCCACATGCCAAGTAATCCACAATGGGAAGCTCAGTGATGCCTTTGAAGTGAAGACAGGAGTGAAACAAGGTTGCCTACTATCCCCCATGATATTCCTTATTGTGGTGGACTGGATCATGCAGCAAACAGTAGGCAGCGAGAAGAGGGGATACACTGGACGACGGAAAAGAACCTAGAAGACTTGGATTTCGCCGATGACTTATGCCTAATGTCACATAAACTTGAAGATCTGCAGGCAAAAACTAACAAGTTGACAGAAGAGGCAGCGAAGACGGGACTTCAGGTGAATATAGAGAAGACAGAAGTGATGAAGATACCGCACCACCACCATCAACAACAACAACAAACTCCAATCACCGTCAACGGGAGAAACTTGAAGGAAGTAACCTCCTTCACTTATCTAGGAAGCATTGTTTCAACTACAGGCGGGACGGACGAGGACGTCAAAGTCAGAATCGGAAAAGCAAGACAGGCGTTCATTAGCCTGAAACCAGTGTGGAGATCTTCTGCACTCTACTCAGCATGCGGAACAAGATACGGATTTTCAACACCAACGTCAAGTCAGTGCTCTTGTATGGCTCAGAGACTTGGCGCGTCACGAAAGGCATTTCCAATAAACTACAGACATTCATCAACAACTGCTTACGCTCGCTGCTGAAGATCAGATGGCCAGAAAAAATAAGCAACAAGGAACTCTGGGAACGAACCAACCAAGAACCTATCACGCAACAAATATGCAGGAAAAAGTGGAGATGGATTGGCCATGCACTGAGAAGGCCGACTGGGGACATCACGCGTCAGGCCAGTTGCTCGAGTGGAATCCCCATGGGAATCGACGAGTTGGACGTCCGAGGGTGACATGGAGGAGGTCATGCGAGGAGGAAATGAGAGCTTGTGGGCTGTCGTGGAACCAGGTTCAAAAGATCTCAGAGAACAGAGGTCACTGGAGGCGTGCTACTGAAGCCCTATGTTCCACTAGGAACCCAAGGTACTAATAATAATATAATAAAGGAGACTGGGGGAAATGGTCAACAACAGTTAGTGAGGTTATAGCGGAGAAGGACGGATCGGCGATTCACTCGCAGGGAAGGCGACTGGGACGATGGGAAGAACACTTTGAGGAACAGTTTAACTGGCCTCCAGCCACCATTGCGCTGCCCGCTATCCAGTCGGACCCTGAATGGGACATAGAGACAGGTCCCCCAACACTAGAAGAAGTTGAGAAAGCGGTAGGTAGCCTGAAACGGGGAAGGGCAGCAGGACCAGACGGACTACCTGCTGAGGTATACAAGAATGGTGGTAGAGTTCTCTTAGTCAGGCTAACGGAAGTGTTAGCCAGTATATGGGAATCAAATACGATCCCCTCCGACTGGTCTAAGTCACTGATCATCCCAGTCTTCAAGAAAGGCGAGAAGTCCTCTTGTGATAACCACAGAGGAATCAGCCTGACAAACATAGTGTCTAAGATCCTAAGTTCTATAATTCTCCGACGCCTGAGTGGAGCTCGGGAACAGCAAGCCCGAGAAAACCAGGCAGGCTTTAGACCTGGCCGTGGATGTATCGACCAAATATTCACACTGCGCCAGGTCCTGGAACATAGGCATGCTTACAGACGCCCGACAATAGCTGTATTTCTCGACCTGAAGGCGGCATTTGACTCCGTTGATCGAGAAGTCTTATGGCAGTGTCTGTCACTGAAAGGCGTGCCTAGTAAGTACATCACCTTATTGAAAGCTCTCTACTCGAACACTTGTGGGCATGTTAGAGCCTATGGTGAGTTGTCCAGGGAGCTATACTCATCAAGTGGTGTCCGTCAAGGATGCCCACTATCCCCATTCTTATTTAATTTTATCATAGATATTCTTATGGAGGTTTCCCTCTCGTCACCTAATTACAAAGACGTTGACCGGATCACAGGTGAATTTTCCTTAGATCTAGAATATGCAGATGACATAGTCCTGTTAGGTGAAGACGCTGACAAGATGCAGAGTCTTCTGAACACTTTGAGTGGGAATTTGAGAATGTTTGGGATGCGATTTTCACCACCCAAATGCAAATTTTTGCTCCAGGACTGGTCTTCAGCGGTACCGCGGTTAACAATAGAGAGTGAAGTGGTTGAGTGTGTTGACCACTTCACTTACCTGGGAAGTAGGATCAACTCCGGTGGGTTAGTTGCCGATGAGATTTCTGCACGGATACAAAAGGCTCGATTGGCTTTTGCCAATTTGCGCCACCTATGGCGCCGCCGTGATATTCGTTTGTCTATTAAGGGTCGCGTGTACTGCACAGCAGTCCGCTCTGTTCTACTGTATGGCTGTGAAACATGGCCATTGAAAGTGGAAGACATGAGAAGGTTACAGGTATTTGACCACCGTTGCCTTCGTAGTATAGGACGTATTCCGTGGTGTCACCATGTGAGTAATGCAGAAGTTAGGTGTAGAGTTTTAGGGAGAAGAGGTAAGTCAGTCGACGAGGTTGTGAACCTTCATCGACTGAGATGGTTGGGACACGTACTACGTATGCCTAGTCACCGATTGCCTCGTCACACAATGTTGGCTGAGGTGGGTTCAGGCTGGAAAAAGGCCCGAGGTGGCCAGACTAAAACATGGCACCAATGTATGAAGTCTCTGACTGTTGGTTTAAGCCATGTAGGACGATGCAGACTAGGTGGTTGGGGTCCACGGGACAAGAGGAACCAGTGGTTGGAGACCCTAGGTGATATGGCTCAGAACCGAAGTCAGTGGCGCAGATGTATACACACATTATCCTCATCTTAACAACGCTATACCGAATCTCACTATTTTGTCACTCCTCTTTCCTTTCTTCTCGTACTTTATATTTCTTTTGACTGCATTCACTTATCTTCATCCTTCACCTCACTACCTTTTTACTTGATGTGCTGATATGAGGTGTGGCAACTCGGACCGTTACGCAGTAATGCCTGGTCCTATGTTGATAATGATGATGATGATATTACTAGGTCACCCAAAGCTTCGTGGATAGTGTGAATGTTCAATGCATAAGCCAGAAAAAACCAGGAGTTCGGATACGGATGGATAACAGTTGTTAAATGTTTCTCACAATGCATTCAGTGTAGCGTGAACAAGGGTGGTATGTCAAACCCGCTGAAAACACCCAGCAAAAACGTACCTTGGTACAATGTTTAGTGGTACATGTATGCAGACTACCAACTGACCGGAAAAAATGTAACCAACACTCAGAACAATCAAGAAAATACTACTACCAATTCTATTTGGGTAGTTGCTCCTGGTTAGTTGTTACAAAATAAAGTTACTCTTATTTCACATCCATTTACCATGGGCATCCGTTTATCATGAAAATTTCATTTTTTGTACGAAAGAATCCATATAGTAAATTACTATACTGCCAAACCACCCAACTGATGAGTTCGAATCCCACTCCATCTAACTAAGTTCTGGGAGCCAAGTAGTATCATCAGCCACCCTAAACACAATAGATGTGGCTCATCGCCACCTACTGCACGAATATGCACACGCTTGCTGAGTGGTTCTCGATTTATTTTCCTTTGTACTGACAGTCGTCATAAGACGTATCGGTCACACCAGACACACCAAAAATGAAGTTTAAAAAAACAACAGAGTATTTTAGCCCAACATTAATAATTACTCATGTTCAGATGGAAAGTATCAACCTCCAGATTACATTCCAGTAGGCATTTTGGCGAAGTGTTCTTATCATGAAACCTGAACATCTTAGGTATGAGATCCTGGAACTTATGCATCGACAAATAAATAGAACCCAGAATTTCAAACAATAGTAGTGACAGTGTCCAAGTCATTACACTTCTCAAAATCAGAAATACAACCCAGGAAATGGATAGTGATTAGAGGTGGAATCTAAGACGCGCGTTTCGTCCTATCTGGGACTCGACAGCTAGATGTATCTACTTTTTAGTGAGTGACGTTCCCATTAAGACTGAAACCCAGGACCGATCGCTTCAAACAACAGAGCGATATCCACTAGGCTATTGAGTCATAGTAACCACTCCTTGTGCAACGGGTATAGCATGGTTGGTTTTATCGGTGTTATAGCTCGTACATCTGTATTGTTGATTGAATCGAATTGATCGGCTAATATTGGCATGAACTCTTGGGCGGATGCCTCAATATCATCCGTAATTTTGATAATGATATCAATGGTGCAAGAAAGGGGAAAATAATAGAAGGAATTAGGAAGGAAATGTATGAAAGGTGGGGAATATACAGTGAAGAAATGAACCATCGACTTCTACATTTCATGCAGCCAGCTAGGAAAATACCAATATCTAATACAACTGAAACTATGAACCGCTGTTGTCTTAGTACGACCACGCAGAGGTTTAGCCTATCTTGCGTGAGTACACACAAAGCTCATGGATTATCAAAAGTAAGTTAACCATTCGCTAATTCTTAATTTGACAACAATAAAAATGTGAAAATTACCTTTAAGTATCACAAATGTGTTAAAAATAGTAATAACCTCTTACCTAAACTGGATATAACTTTAGGCATATCAACATCATTTGTCATTTGGCTATCAGGATGCTCAGCTTCACTCGATAATAAGACAAGTAATCTCTGATTATCGTCTGTAGTTGATGTACTGCCACTACGGGATACACCATTTCTTCCACAACCACCTCCGCCACCGCTTAAACAAATTAAACTATTTACATTTAATATTAAACTGAACATTGTAGCACCGCGACGACTTGACCAAGATGATGTGTACGCACTGGATGATGAAGATGATGCACCTAAACCATCAGTACTGATGAGACCAATCAAACCACTTAAATGTAATACATCCCCTGGAATGCATGAATCAATTAAATCACGTTCTAGTCTACACGCTAAACACCGTGAACTTCGACCAATCGATGTAGTACTTGAACTAGCCTCATGACGATTTCCATCACGAATTTCATGATTATCAGACGCCTCTTGAATTGTAATAATCTACATTTTATTGAAAAAAGAAAAAAGTAGGAAAGGAAATATCAGAAGTTATCCGAAATGGGTATACATTAGTTTAGTATAACATAGTTTAATATACATTAGTTTCTTTTCCAACTGCTGCATTCCTGACAGTTTACAACTAACGAAGAGTTTCATCATCATCAATAACATAGGAGCAGGCATTACTGCCCAACAGTCCAAGTTGCCACAACTTAAATCAGTACAGTTCTCACCTGAGAGGTCTGCATTCTCCTGTAAGGCTCAGCCAATGGTCAAAGATTTCATGCAGTGATGCCATGTTTCAGTCTGACTGACAATTCTTTTTCCAGTGTGAACCTACTCCAGCTAACATATGTTACAGTTATCTCAGTCGATGAAGGTTCACGACATTATCAACTGACTTTCTCCCTAAAACACTACATATGACACCTGAACTACTAGTGCAGTGACACCACAACACATAGCCTATGCTACGAAGACAACAGTCCACCATGAGAAGCCTTTTCATATCATCTATCTTTAATGGTCATGCTTCACGAAGAGTAAACTGATCATAGCTTGTATTGTGGTCTTTTCGAACATTTCGTCATAGTTATACAGTCGAAATGATTTATTGACTCCAGTAAATAATCAGCGTTATTGATGAACATTTGTTTGGGTTTGAAAGGAAAGTGTTTATTGCCGAATGAACTCAAAGATCCTATTACAGTCGGCTGTGTTGACTTCTCTAACCTTGGTGGATTAATCACGAAGCTTTCATTGTCTTTCAAGGCAAAATCACCAGCAATAACTTCTATATGAATAGAGTCATCAGGATTTATTCGAGTGATTCAGAAGGTGGTGTCTGATTGGTACCTTCTTCTGACTGTTTTGGCATTAACTGCATAGATTTTTCTATTGGCCATTTCTCTGCTTAATTTCTGATCTTGCGGTTATCATTTTTCTCATTCGTTGACAGAATGGGTGTGTTTATGTATCTACTGGTTGCTGATTGACCCAAATGAATAGCTTCTAGGAATTCTCAGGTATTCTTTGTCTTTCCTCAATCAGATATTCTATATTTTCAATGTGGTCACTGGACATCTTTAGCCTATATGAGACACAGATAAACAAATCAATGTAGAACATCGGACAGAAGAGAATGCGTTCAAGTTGTCACAATTCACAGTAGTATACAAAGAAAAACTGGTTAGTAAAAGACTGATAAAAAAAAGTAGACAAATGTGTATGGAGGAAGGAGAAGAAACTTAAAACTGAAGGTTAGTCAAAAAAAATACAAGCTTTAGAAGACATCAAAGAGCGAACACATCAGCACCATTGCGATCGATTTTCAGCCATTTCCCCAAAAGTCCTTAACCAATGATGTCCACCGTATCGGAGACCCTAGCCAGGTAGTCTACACCTGCCTACATGGTTCAGACCGACAGTCGGGGAATTCATACATTGATACTGTCTTAGTCTGGAGATACTGAACCCTCTTTTAACCTTATCCAACTTCCTCTAACATGGCTCAGAGGAAGCCAAATCTTATAAATATCAATTAAGAATTAGCACACCAAAGCATTGAACATTCTCGGTGTTCTAAATGTATGCAGAAACACCACATGACTGGTGACAAGCTATTCATATAATAAGGTAGATATTAAGCTCAATTTCATAAAGCTGGTCATCCAGAAAAGTAAATAAAGATGAAAATGGAGTGAACTGAGTGTGACTGAAATCAAAGTAGAAAGAACTCTAGGCATGACCAGCAGATCAAAAAAGCTGTATGTCATGAAGGTATTTCATTACCCACTTTGGATGATTTATAGTTGCCTATAATCCATATAAAGATGCAAATGATAAACTTCCATGGAATCTCATCTTTTTCGTCTTCATCAGTAACTTAATTATTAGTGTTATTGTTTGTATTACACCGTCGTTGATTGGACCGAATCGATCAGTCTCTTTGGCATATGGGCTCCTGTGCGGATGCCTCGATATTGCCTGTGTTTTTAATTAAGTATATTAATGATGGGCAGTGGCTAGCAGTGGAATCCAAGATGCGCATTTCGTCCTATTTGGGACTCGTCAGCTGGATGTACCTGCTTCCCAGTAAGTGATGTTGTTCCCACCGGGACTCGGACTCGGGAGCGATCGCTTCAAACGCCAGCGCGTTTATCCACTACACCACCGAGCCACGATAGCCACTTCTTGTGCGACGGGTATAGGTTTAGTGTTATTGCTTGTATTACACCATCGTTGATTGTTAGCCACTGCCCATCATTACTATACATAACTTAATTATTGTTAAAAATAAGTTGTTCTATAACGGCTGTTAATATCCTTAGGCAACAGCATATTTTCATATCAGTTAGAAGTAACAGTAATAGTAAACACCTTATTCCAGATAGTTTTTCTTACAATTGGAATTTTCAGCATGTAATATTGCAACAAATATACATATAATCCTTTACAACATTTCGAATAGTGTTAATTGAAGCAATTCAAATTATGTAAATATTATTAGTAACGAAGGAAATGTTTACACTAACGCTTAAAATATTGGAAGGAATGTTTATTTATTGTTACACAGTTGATCAGTGAGTTCTGGTCCTACACTTTTCTCTTCACATAAGATTCGTGTTAGGTAAAACAGGCACAATTGAATTCTTATATTTAGCCATACAATCGCATTATTATTATTATTATTATTAGTCCCTTGGGTTCCGAGTGGAACATAGGGCTTCAGTAGCACGCCTCCAGTGACCTCTGTTCTCTGAGATCTTTTGAACCTGGTTCCACGACAGCCCACAAGCTCTCATTTCCTCCTCGCATGACCTCCTCCATGTCACCCTCGGACGTCCAACTCGTCGCTTCCCATAGGGATTCCACTCGAGGGCCTGACGCGTGATGTCCTCAGTCGGCCTTCTCAGTGCATGGCCAATCCATCTCCACTTCTTCCTGCATATTTGTTGCGTGATAGGTTCTTGGTTGCTTCGTTCCCAGAGTTCCTTGTTGCTTATTTTTTCTGGCCATCTGATCTTCAGTAACGAGCCAGCGTAAGCAGTTGTTGATGATACAATCGCATAGTATCATATAATTTCTTCTAGTACTCCCTGAGGAGATACAAGGAGAGAGCTGTGAACAAGGTGGATGCTCAGTATCATAAAAAGTGACTCTACTTTAGTTGCCTGCTACAATTTAAATGTCTGTCAACTACAGTATTTATCACTTGAGCCAGAGCCACTGCATTTACCCTACTGACAGATTTCAAAGCACCATGCAATACAAAAGAGTCATTTTTCCATAGACTAGGAAAGATCAACGGGGAACAATAGAGAAGAATAGGTGAAGTACAGGAATTAATAGATCATGCCACAGAGTCTCCCTTTCTTTATGTCATACGTTAAACGAAAACTTTTCTGAGAAACCAACTAAATATGAGATGACCATCGAAGATCAGAAGTAAAACCCAATCCAAGGTAGTTAACATTTGATTTGCTTTCTACAGAAATACCATCAATACAACACGAGTCATAGAACCTAAGCAGCTCACACAACTCTATTTTACAAGTGAGGCTAAAATTAACAGCCTGACATTTAGAAGGGTTCTACTTAAAACCAGTTGAGAAAGACCACTGGTCAATTTCCAGACAAGAAATCTTTTAATTTAGAGCTATCTCTAGGTGAGAGTTAGCTGGCACACAGAAACCTTCAGGTCGTCAGCATACTTAATCAATTTAGTTTCAGCAGAATAAGATAAATCATGCATGAAAGAAAATAGAAACGGAGAAAGTACTGCACCTTGAGGCACACAGATTTCAATCAGCAGATTATACTAACTAACCTGAGTATCGATTGTTAACGTGTCTGGATGATTCAGCAATGGTTCAAAGCTTCTTGATCGACAATCTTTTGTCGGACACTTGCTCGGCACAGTATAACTGCCATTTTGTGGTAATACTAAAACTTGTTTAGCTTCACATCGACAGCATTCAAAGACTAAACGATGACAAACTGGTTCAACCTACAAATCAAAAAGAAAAACGAATTAATTGTAAGCAAGTATTTTAGGATCAATGTACTGAACTATAACTCGTTAATCAGTTTAGATGGCCGCCACTCAACAAATAGCTCAAAGCTTAGACCATCGACGTACGCGTAGTTGCCAATTCTTATGTGAATGTGACATACACATACAAGTAACACTGGAACTGGCGTCTTAGATTCCATGCTTCAAATCACCACATCCAGACGCATATCAACAACATGGAAGACACTAAGATGGAAATAATAACGCTGGTTATCAAAAGCCGAAAGACAAAAGCAAAAGGTTAAAGAGAATAAAGGTACACAAAAACTGTAAACCATATATTACCAGCTAGTACTACTCACGCAAAATAACAATGTCAGTTGGTCAGATCGGAGTTCAAAAACAACTTCTTCGTCTATTTCACTGCATTTTGTCATTCTAATTTAAAGTGGTGTGGTTTGGAAACACTTGATTTGAAGAAGGACATGTGATAATAAAAATCTAAAAATGTAGAAAACTCTAAGGTGTAAATGTAGCTGCAAAACATCTTCTGAAGTCTGCAGCTATCAGACAGAAACAGGTATAATCAACGTAGAACCTCGCACACACGAGTGCACCGATTCAAGTTGCTACACTTCAAAGTAGTATACAAAGAAAATGTGGATAGAAAAAGAGTTATATCAAAGTACACGAGGTTGTGTGAGAGAATAAACGATTTGAAGATAAACGTTAGTGCGAATATTCAAACTTAGATATCTAGGAGAAAATACATCTGCACAACTATCACCGATTTCCAGCCAAACCAACCACCGATTCCCATTGTCTTGGGGACCCCAACCAGGTAGTCTACATTTCCCCATATGGCTCAGACCAACAGTCAGAGACTTCATCCACTAGTATCATGTCTTGGTTTGAGAACTATGAATTCTATTCCAACCTAATCCAGCTACCTCTAAGATGGCATGTCGAGGTAAGCGGTGGGTCGGCATGAGCAACACATGTCCAAGTTCCCTACCGATGGCTGGTAACTGATGAGGTAGTATGGCTTGTATATCACAATGACCCAACAAAGTAGACTGACTGGAAAGCTTGTTTCATCGAGGTCCTACCATACGAGAAAGGTCTGCTGGATAATGGTCAGACAGAGACCAGTTACGATTATAGTGTAAATTACTATGCTACGATGGGGTGCCGGGGAAGAAGTCGTACTACTGACTGAACAGAAGTGTGACAGCAGTAAGGTGTCTCCCTTGGATGACTGACAGTACCATGCCTCCGCTACCTTCCGTATAGAAAGGGGGTTAGAAAGAGTTAATCCGAAAAGTAGGACATTTCTATCACTACACAGTATACCGACGCCTGCAACAGAGATTCACAGTCAGATTCTCCAACCACCGATTCTGATTATCTTGTAGGCATTAATCAGGATTCCACTGCTAGCCATGATCCATCATAAACTAATCAGGAAACCTACAGTAATATAGCACTATGCATAGCGGTTAGTACCAGGACTAATATATCGTCAAGGAAAGGAAACTGCAGCTTTTGATGCTTAGATTTGTTAGGCTATACTTTAGGTGATCAAAATAATTACCACTAAGACTAGTTGGCGAATGCTGTTAGAACCTTTTATATTACTGACGGTGACAACAAATCATCGAACACTGAGCTTTGGAGGTTATCGACTGATTCAAAATGTGATCAAATCAGCTATTTACAAAGCATACAGTCCGCAGGGTTAAAATCTCATACGGGACATTATTTCCTTAGAGATTGCAGGTACGCCTTGCTGACGAGTGCCAACAAGCACGAAACCTAGGTCCGGGGCTGCCTATCGATCCCTTCCAACCAACTAACATCTATTTAACTTCGTCACAGAAGTGCTAATGGACATAACCTTAAGTAAGTCTGACTTTACAGAGAATGATCTACTCCCTAGAGGTCATGTGGTTAACTTGGAGTATGTAGACGATAATGTCCTGCTGCATGAAGACGCTGATAAAATGCAAGGTCTTCTCGACGCCTTGAACAGAGATCTGAGTATGTTTCGCATGTGTTTTGTACCTGTAAAATGTAAGATAATGCTTCAGGACTAGACGGGACTTACTATTCCCAGTTTAATGATAGGAAGTGAAGTGGCGGGATGTGTTAACCACTTTAGTTACTTGCGGAGTTGCATCAGTTCGAGCGGGCTAGTTGCTGATGAAATTCCAGCTTGGATGCAGGAGATACGTTTGGCATTTGCCGAATTGCATTATTTATGATGTCGACTGGGTGAGATATTCGACTATCTATTAAACGACGAGTACACAGCACTGCAGTACGCTTTATCCCGCTCTATGGCTGAGACGTGGCCGTTAAACGTAGCAGACATGAGGCGGTTAAAAGGTTTTGATTACAGGTGTCTTCTTAGCATTCCTCGCCTTTGGTGAAATCACCGTGTGAACAATGTTGAGGTCAGACAAAGTGTACTAGACAAGATAGGAAAGTCGATTGATGAGGCTGTGAACCTTCCTCGACTGAGATGGTTTGGGCATGCTGATCCACCGCCTATCTCGACGTCCCATGCCAGGGGAAGTTGAATTAAGTTGGAAGAGCATTCACGGCGGCTAGACCAAGGCGTGGCACTAGTGAATGAAGTCTCTGGTTGTCAGTCTGAGTTGTGTAGGGACGTGTAGAATACCTGCCTGGAGTCCTCAAGATGGTAGAAGTCAGTGGTTGAGGCTTCTTGGTGAAATGGCTGAGAATGGGATGAAATGGCTCAGATGTATTCACTCTTCGATGTTTTCTAAAGCTTGAATAGTTGTACTAACCTTTATCCTCTAATTGTTTATCCTCTCACAATTTTGTCTACTTCAATATCAGTCTTTCTCCACCTACTTGTTCTTTGTGTACTACAGTGAAGTGCAGCAACTTGAGCCGAAGAACTTGTGTGCGAGGTTTATTTTGTCTGTCTGTAGAGGTACATTAAAGCATAGTAAAGTCAATTTTTACAAATAATAACAGCAGAAAAATGAAAAGAACATATAGTACTTACAGGGCCAAGGCGTACAACAATACCTTTGACGGATATAAATTGTCCTAAATGATGAGCACGTAACTTTCTCAATGGAGTAATCGGTGAATGGTTTACAATACGAGCAGCAATATAAGCAGGTAGACGTTGGTTTACTCCAGTGGATTCAGTATTAACTACATTTCGCAATAACAATTGAAAAGAGACGCCTGTATTAATTATATCTATCCAGTCTAATATAAAAAGTACACAACATAACTCGCAGATTATGTCATGAAAACCTACGTAGGTTTTTATGCATTCAGTTTACTATGTGCTCAAATTAACATTGACTACCTGCAACTGGTGTTAAAGTATATGGATTCGAAATTCAAACAAATTTGGGTTTGCATATTACGGCATGTGGTGCAATCACCGAGTGAATAATAATGTAGAGGTTAGGTGAAGGGTATTAGACGAAACGGGTAAGTCAGTCAATGGGGTTATGAACCTTCACCGACTGAGATGGCTTGGGTACAAGTTGTGCATGTCAATTCATTGTCTACTTCGGCGTGCAATGTGAGCAGGAGTAGGACTGGGTTGGAAGAAGGTCCAATGTGGTCAGACAAAGAGATAGCACCAGCCCATGAAGTCTCCGACTTGACAGTGTAGGGAGGTGTAAACTATCTGGTTAGAGTCCTCGAAGTAGTAGGAATCAACGGTCGGAGACTCTCGATTACGTGTATAAAAACCGGTAACGATGGTGTAGACGCCCAGTGTCACGTCAGTGCTGCTATATGGTTCAGAAACTTGGCGTGTCACGAAAAGAAACTCCAACAAACTACAGATATTCACCAACACCTGCCTATGCCGGCTCGATACTGAGATCACATGACCAGAATGATAAAAATAAGCAACAAGGAACTCTGAGAACGAACCAACCAAGAACCTTTTACCCAACAAATATGCAGAAGAAAGTGCATATGGATTGGGCATACACTGGAGACATCACGCACAAGGCCCTCGAGTGGAATCCAAAGGAAAACGACAAGTTAGGCGTCCGAGGGTGACATGGAGATGATGTGAGAAAGAGATGAAAGCTTGTGGGCAGTCGTGGTGCAACGTCCAAAAGACTACAGAGAACAGAGTGAAATGAAGGCGTGATACTCAAGCCCAATGTTCCATTAAGAACCCAAGGGAAAAATAAATGAATAAAATGGTGTAGACGCATGCACTCTTTGGTGTGTTTTAAAGCTTAGATATTTGCACTAGCTTTCATTTTCAGATTCCTTATCCTCCGATACATTTTTCTCTGCTGTGATACCACTCTTTCTCAAGTGTTTCTTTGAAGCGTGGCAACTTGAATCGATGTATTTTCGTGAGGTTCTACGCTGATTTTGTCTATCTGTCTTTCTGGACAAGGTGTGATTTCTACTGGAAGTTCCAAGCAACAAAAAATATACATATGACGCCGGAAAATCTGAGCGGGTATGTCAGTTGATAATTTGAATGTCTTAGTAACAAAGTTATTCGAGATTATTAAATGAACAGAAAAGTGTACTGATTCGATGGCTTTCATTGCGACAACCCTTTTTAAACTCAATACAAATCAATTGAGATGTGTAAATAGACTGAAACAGTCACGTGCTTAATATTTATGGGATTGTACAGTTACAAAATCATTGAATAAAGTATGGCGAGTGAAAGTTTATTTTCAACTAATATCTAATCAAATAATCTAGCTGGCATGGTCGTCACGTTGTTGTACCAAAACGACCCAACGAGCTACACGGGCTGGAACGCTTGCTACCTCGAGGTCTTATTATGCCAGAAAAGTCTGTTGGATAGTGGTAAGAAGAAAAGTAGTTACCGTTATAGCGTAAACTGGTACGCTATGATGGGTGGCCGACGGTGAAGTTGTACTGCTGACTGGATGGCGTGTGACAATAAAAACGTGTCTCCTGAGAATGACCTGCAGTATAATGCTGATGATGCCTTACCTATGGGAAGTGGGGGTCAGAAAAACGTAACCCCGAAAATAGCACACTCCTAAACTGCAGTCTTCCAGTAACCGCAGCAAGAGTTTTCCTAACCAACATTGAAACAATTACATCTCACAACAACAATCCTGAAAAGGCTGTGTGACAGGCCTCAAGCAAATGTCCCATGGGCTCTAAAGTCACACAAATCTTTTTCCCTTTCGCATACTCTGTGAAAACAACTTCCGCGGTTTGCACAGCCAGGAAGTGTCAACCACTCACAGGTACACACCTCCATTAGCATACAAAATCCAACCACATGCACGGTCAACGGTGGCAGTGAATCGCAGAATCACATGTTTCACACAATTACAACCAGTCGAAGTCATAACAGATTCATCCTAATAAAACTGTAATATAGATTATCGAAAAAAAGGAATCGAAATGCACTCAGCAATCAAGTACACATTTGTGCAACAATTAAAGGGCCATACTTATCATGCGAGGTCTAATTATACTACCTATCTGCTTAAACCTCGTTAGGTGGAGCGGAGTTTAAATCAGTGCCCCATCGGGTGAGAGTGTGTGTTTACACCAATGAGCTCAATTACATACATTATAGGACAGGTGTATGATCTAGATAATCAGTATTACAATAAAACATGTTGAACATATACTAACCTTTGAAAATATCTGGTACAGAATCTTGTTTATACGCTGTTCTATAACACAAAGAATGCAACGCTAAACCAAGAGAACGCAATATAATTTCACAGTGTTCAGCGCATTCTATCCCACCTGACACAAAATCACCAAAACACTTATTCATATCAACTTTATCTTGCAATAATTTAGCATGAATAAGTGTTGAATAGTCAATGAGTACAGAGCCTTGTGCTTCAATTTTCATCCAATCCATACTATTCCCGACAAGATTTGTTACAGTATCAATAGTATTGGAAGTAGGTAAAAGATTATATCCAGATTTTTGTATTAAATCACTGATGAAATCAATCATCATCTGAAAAACAAAAAGAAAGGTAAAAAGTAAGTTGGTGTACACAAGAAACATTGGTTCGGAAAGAATTAGAAACAAATAACACTAGAATGTAAACTACTGAGGGACTTTAAAGGCCACCTCAGTAACCAATATGGTAGCCAATCAGGTTTCGATATTTTAAGAAAAGCTGTCTTCCTAGCCGAAATGAACAAACCTGATTGGTTATCCCAGTAGTTGCTAAGGTGGCCTTTAGAGTCAATCGAATTACTTGTTGATGAGTGCTCAAATAGCGCACGTTTAATCCCTTCTCATAAGTGTCGATAGTATTACGTGATAACTACTAGTAGAATCTCTGATATGGGTGGTTTAATCGTGCTTTCATGTCTTTCTAGACAATATCGTCATCAGTGCTAGCTTCATTATGAAGTGAGCTGTCGATCTCTCCAAGAGTGAGTCAGTAGATTGCCATGACGAACTAGTTTATGATTAGTTGTGTCTTTTGGCTGTTGTGTAATTTGACTGCATAGATTCTCTGCCTGACCTGCGATCTTTAGGTATCATGTATGCCATAGAGAAAAGATGTAACCCAGGGAAGAAAATTTTCTTTTTCAACAATATCATTTTCTAGAGCTGTACAGTCATATTTACATTTAACGAACGTATAGGAGTCTATTACTAAGCAATAGGGTATAATTGCATCGTTCGGTTAGTGCTAGTAAATCGAAATCAAGAACGGAGAACAGTTGAGTAATAATATTGTGGACAGTGGAAACGATGAAGAAGGCAGGGAGTATGACAAGGTGAAAACGTTTGGTAGATAAGAATTGTGAATATTGAGTGTCCACCTGATAGATAGATATGAAGAGGGTAAAGAATGAGACAAGGGTTATAATGAAGGTGATAATAATAAGCTAACTAATTATAATGAAATCGAAAAGTTGTGTGTTAAAACCATGGTAAGAGAGAGAGAGAGACTAGGCTTGAATTGGCGAATTGCCAGTGCTTCTGTTGTGTACAACTGTCGAAGGAGTACTTTTGAACTATTCCCTTTAGCTCAATGAATGACACCGAAGGAGGACTATAGCGGAGCCTTATGTCCAGAGTTGACTAAATGCTCAAAAACTGAGCTGTTAATTGATTTACATTCTCCCCTCGACAACCATGCAGGATAGTGCTGACGTATGCTTTTGGAAAGTGCGCGACTTGTGCAGCTTATATAACTAGCTCCACAGGAGCAAGTTTTCAGGCAGTTATACCCTATTGTTGAATAATAGACTGTTATACGTTTGTGATATATAAATGCAGCCTTGAAAAATGATATCATCGAAAAAGAAAATTTCCTTCACTGGGTTATCTCTTCTTTTATTTATGACTCCATGGGCATGTTTCATTATCACGTATGAGTTATGTATTGAGTACACTTCGCTTCGAACATCTGAATGACATTGATTGGCCTATCAGGTTTGGTTAATTTCTCATTGTTTCCCCATTGGATCGAACCTATAAGCACCAATCGGCATACGGGTATCATGTGTGAATATGTCAATACTGACTACAAGTGAACGTTACTGATTGCAATATTTGCTGGTTAGGAAGCAGATTATGTGACAGTTGAAATCAATCTCCATTAAATACCATTGAAATGTAACGTCAATTTGTAAGGGTCTCACATACCGACAAAGAACTTCATATTTTACACAACAGGTAAACTACAAGAAATAGCGAACTCTAATGGACTCTCATATAATTGTATCATTAACCTAGTTATGTCACTGTATTATACACTTTTGTATGAATTGTCTAGCACAGAAATAAATGCAATTTAACAAGCAGACACATACATACCATGGAAACTACCTTGAAAGACATTTCTCGCACAACGCAGTAACGACAACCATGATAAAGGCTAATAATGCTGCTGAGCTATCCAAACCTCGATAGAATGTAACCCATTTGGCAAAAGCCAAGGGTCTGCACCAACGAACAATTGCTCTACAGTGGATATCTACCTAACCTTAGCGATCTCATAACTTACACAGTCTGGTGATACCGTAAGTCGTCATACAATAGGTGTAACTGAGCCTACTGCACAAATTTGAGCAAAGCTGTTAAGTTAGTATTATGCATAGTGCTGGAGTAATGGGTAATGGTTTCCTATATGCAGCTAAGGATATAAACACACTGGAATTAAACAAACCAATCTGAAGAAGATCCAAGTAGACTACGGGAATAGTCTGAAATACAATGAAATTCAACAACAATACCTGGTGGCTCAAATTAATGCCAGAAAACAATAACTTGGAAAAGATTCAAATAATTGCTTCATTCAACCAAATAAACTTTAATGACAGCCAATAACGTTGGAGTTTGGCTTAAAACTGATTGGTTAAACAAGTAAGCGCTTGTACAAATAGTTATTTTAAGGAGTAAAAAAGGGTTAATTTCCTAGATATTATAAAATGAATGTGTGACACGAATATTTCTAAACTTTATCCAGGTATAACATACTAAACGACACAACAGTGGCTAGTGGTTTCTTTTTCAAGACTGAGCAGCTCCTTGTGAGTGCTGACTTAGCATTAGGTTGTGCAAAGTAGTATTGAATCGCAACCTCAACCTGGATTCCTTTACTCCATCTTTCATTCGAACTAGATTAGCATTGCGAGTTCTCGAGTGAGCCAGCGGGAAACCTGTAGTGAGCTGCTTTTGGTCAGTGCCTCTAGTTTGTTGTTTAATTCTAAACTGTAGGACTTTAGGATTTATAGCTAGGGTTAAACAACTACCTTCAAAACCCTAACGCCTCTTTCTTATAAAGGCAGGAAAGCTTGGTGTGCAGTGGTAAACATTTGTCAACGTTACTCGTTAGTGGTTTATTCCCGACTCTAAAAAATCTAAGATAGAAAGAATTCCGCAAATTTGATTGGATGGTCTAAAATTTCTGATGCACTTGTAGACAAATGAAGGGATTCGATATCAGTGATCCTCTTTTACCACGCACTTTTACCATCTTCAACTTTATTAGTTGTCCTGAAAGTTGGCTGTCATAGAAGTTTCGTTAAACCATATTTTTTAGCACATACCAACCTCAAGTAAAGATAGTTGTCATGAACTCAATGAGATTTGTCACAAAATCAAGTAAGTTTGGATAAAGCTTAGAAAGACGCAACCATTGATTCAGTAACTAATTATTGAAACCTTTTTCGTAAGTGCACGAAAGGCAGATGGTTAATAATGATGGGACAACACTACATTGTTTTGCTACTTGAAAGGCGAATACATGTTTTTATAACAGAGAGATTGTGAACTCAACTTGTTTTGTGGGAAATAATATGTCTAACTGTTTGCCTAAAACAAAACTAGTGAGGTGGGATTCTTTAATCCAATTCCTTAATGCTATTAGCGGAATCTAAAATATTTTATTTTTAAATGAACTTGGTCATAAATATGCTGATGAAACTGGGAAAACACTAAACAAATATCATCCTCACTTTGAGCTACAAATTTTCTCTACTAGCTTAATGAGACAAATTTTAACGACTTGGTGAAATCATTTTATTCACCTTTTCATAATTTACGGCACTGAACAGCTGATCACTTGAGGTTAGCTACCTCAGTTGTTTTGCGAAAAATAAATGCAATTCAACACTCCTGTACAAGCATACTTGTGAGTGATAATTTACGTACGATGGATTATGATACCATTCAGTTCCCGCCGTTGAAAGAGTTTGAACCCGTAACTCACAAATTTGTAGTCGACAAAAGTTGGTGAACGACCATTCTATATGAAAGTTGCAGTCTAAAAGTAAATTATGTGCGTTCACATTTAGTTGGATCAGATAAGAATACTACTGAGTATATGTTTGACGTTGGAAAGTGGTGATTCTCAGTCACAGTATAGTAAACAGTAAATGTTTACTAGCAGTCAGTGAAACAGTCTAAAATATAATCCAGACAGGCAGACAAAATCAACGTATAACATCGCACATAGATGCATCGATTTAAGTTGCCATACTTCACAATAGTTCACAAAAAACAAGTAGATAGAAAAAGACTGATATCGAAGTAGATAACGTTGTCTCGCAGTAGAGAATAAACAACTTGAAGATAAAGGTTAACGTAAATATTCAAACCTTAGAGGATGTCAAGGAATGAATACATCTGCGCCATTGTGATCGACATGCAGCCATGTCACCAAGAGTCTTCAACCTCTGATTCCTATAGACTCGGGGACCCCAGCCAGGTCGTCTACATCTCCCTACATGGCTAATACTAAGAGTCAGAGACTTCATCGACGAAAGCCAGCTAGTAATCAATTAATTTTATATAAATACCGACGTACTGACTAAAAAGTCAGAATTCTGAAAAATATCTTTTCCATGGTCAAGGCTAAGTTTGCATAATTCTAATGCGTAGGTTCCCGATTTAGTCAGTGTTAGCACTCCCAAAGTACTCAGCACAAAGCGAAATGAATGAACATCCCAACTCAGCAATAGCTTCCTCAAACATATTTAAACTATTAGAAGTTCTAAAAGTATTAGTACTAAGCAAACCATAAGAGAAGCCTTGAACAACGACACACTGCGAGAATATCTTCATCCAGGAAGCGGACTTCAAAAGTCCATTACTATATACTGGGAGAGTGGATAAAAATGAAAAAAGTTTACTAGAGACCAGGCAACCCACTAACTAGCACTTCCGTTTGGCTTTCAACTATTTCGGAGAGTGTACTAAAGAACATGACTGGTATATAAAAATTGAAAACAAAAGTCAACAAAATTTCAAGAATAGAATACCTTCGAATATACTGCAGCTTTTGACGACTTATCGAACATCTTAGTCGGGAAATACAACAACCAACCAGGATATGGACAGTTCTTGTCAAATGGAGCGAGTGGTAGTGCTTTTTGATTAAGGAACCCGCTATTAATGGAATCAACTCCTAAAGAATCAGTTAGTTGAGAATATCCATTCTCTGAGGGATCAGCATTGCATGGGAGAGGATGTTTAGGCTGAAATGGCTTTCGTTTGCAACCTGGATCATTTTGTACTTTACTTTTTGAAGCAAATCGTTTCCCTCTAAAAAATCTTCCTCGAAAGTTAGGTCTTCTAGGGGCATTCTGTTAAGAAATGAATGAACAAAGAAATATTTAAAAAACCTTACCATTGCTCTGCAAAAATATTTTCACTGCAGTTAGTCAGTTGGAATGACTGTTCATACCTAAAAAATAAAAAAGGATAGAATATATAATGTATTTAAACAATGACGTACAGGTAGATGTACAAATCTCAGGTTACTACTACTTGTGGAGCTGTGGTTGTGTTCTAGGGAGATGATTATCAACCACTAGGCCACGGGTCCGAGCCCCCCTTCACCTACTGAGGTCTAGGCAGCCAGGTAGTGTCACTAGCCCTCACACAGTAGGTGTGGCGCATTGCTTACTGCACGAACGCTCGCAAGGGTGTTGGGTAAGTTTCAATTTTCTGAATACCTTAACTCGGTGAATTCATTGGAAGTTTACAATGCAGATTTGGTTAACATGAGTCCATTTTAATTGTTTCCAGCAGCATCAACGCTCCGGTGTGTCAATAAGAAAATCTAATCGCGTAATTCGTGGCGAATTTCATACACAGGAATGGCGTGCAGTGCTTTCTGAAGGAGGGCTGATGTGGAATAGTGGCTCACTGGTTTGAGGGCTTGAATTTCAATAGATGGGTTACGAGGTCGAATCCCGCTCCAGCTACTGAGGCTTGGACACCCAGTTAGCATCATTAGCCGCCACACAACAGGTGTGGTTCATTGCCAGTTGCACAAACGTCCACATGGTTGCTGAGTGAGTTTCCCTTTCGAATGTACAGTGAAAGTAGCGCAGAAAAGTGAATAAACAAATGTATGACAATGATGTGCAAGATTTTGGTAGGTGTTGAAACATTGTGACCGACTCTATCCAAAGTATTCTGGACTATGATCTACTTCCGGTAGTTATTAGCATCTGCGTCTGGCATAAACCCTACCATTCTTGAAATCATCAACTAAAAACGCTCAAGTTACTTCGATACAGGTTTCTACAGATTTTACGTGAGAAATCCCATCTACTTTTGATATTTAACTCTTTCGCAATGAAATCTTATTCCCACTTACCAGGCTCATCAAAAAAGTATACTCAAGTACGATGTACAGTTTATGTAATTGGATTCATGTGTTCATTACTGTATGATCAGTCTCATATTCAGTTGTCTCTCTAATAAATATAATACTTTTGAAAGCTTCTTTCCAAACTCCTAATGCTGCATTGTAGTAATGCTTCTCTTCCCACGCAACTAGGCACCATTTTTTTAGTAAGCAACGTCAAAATGCGCTCGAAATTACCAACAGTGAGATGATCAACATGCAAATGACTTATAAATTGCACAGTCCATATTGACAATTCTCATAGTTGAGTAGTTTTTTAAATGCCCAACTGTGGTCTCAACAAGGTTTCCGCTGGAAACCGTTCAACCGAGATCATAAGGTGCGATCTCTGACAAGTGTCGTGAACTAACGAAAGATACTACAACTGAAAAATATGATCTGTAGATTTCCCCAGCCAGCCAGATCATTCGCAAATTGATTATCCTGTTTTAAGTATACAAGCTTATGCTAGTCATCTAGCCAGATTCAGGTGATATGGGCTAACTCGGTTATGTGAGCTGAATTTGTCCACGTACATCCCCTAATGAGCTCGGCTCCAAACAAGCAGAAAGGCTATCTTGGGATTAGATTACTCTGATCTGGCTGGGAGGCAGGCAAAACCTACAGATCAGCTTGAGTGGGTTGTAACTACTCAAGTTGTTCAGTGGTAGTATCTTATCAACAACGCCGGTTTTCTTAGTGATCTTAAGCGTAACTGCAACTGAACAAATTACTGAAGTAATTCAAAGTCAAAATTTGATAGCGGGATATATCTCATGGTATTACTTCCCTGTGAGTGCGAGAAGCAGTAGATTCCACTTCACTACAAACAATATGTTGATACTGAATCCAACAAATGGTATGCACAGCTAGTGAGTGACATGTGCAACAAATGAAGGATAAGGGTCCATTATTTTTGTCTAACTGAGTTAAATAGGTAATAAAACAACACAAAATAAACTTTGTAACTAGTTCATCCTCATAGAATACGTAGACAGTGCGAAACCAGAACAATTTTCCTTTCTGAGCGCCACACACTGAATCAGACGGTCTAAATCTGAAAGCACTATTCGAATTATACTTGCAGATATCTGGGTTCAGAGAGGATAAAGATGTGCGGACACCATATATATATATATATATATATATATATATATATATATATATATATATATATATATACGTATATATATATATATATATATATATATATATATATATATATATATATAAATCAATTACTACGATGCGTACCAAAAAGACTAAACTAGGAGCTGCCGATTCCTACAGCAGAAATTTTTACCATCATCTCGTTGACTTCCCACAACTTGGTGGCATAAAACTTGAAAATATTGAAATCCTACATTTAAAAAAATTGACAATACATCCAATTTCTTTCCCCGTCAAGTGGGAGTAAGACGGGTAACAGAAATTCGAAATCTAGGGATTTATGGAGAAATGCAACAGTGATTCTCCATTTACAACAAAGTCGGAGTGTTTCCATAGAATTCCCCGTATATACATTTGTGTGCCTTAGTAGGATGTACTGTAACTCAGTCGTAATAGCCCATGATTTTCATTAAATTATGTCCATTTCCCGTAAAATACCCCACAAATATCTACACCTCAGATACCGAATGATTCAAGATGCATAAAGTAGTGTAAGCACTTTGGTGTATTTCATACTTGCCGCATATAAAAATTCGTACGTCTTGTATGCATAATATGACGATATATTTTCTAGTGATTATCAATGTATACATTCTTTTAAGGTCTACACAATAACGTCTACAAGCTAAAATGCATTGAAGTATAAGTGATTGCTTAAGAGACTATAGGTGAGTTCGCAATCCTGAAATTGAAGGAAAGTATAGCGAATTCAATTATTCGCCTAGAAACAACATAATTCGGTGTAACCGCTACAATTTCAAATTAAAGCCTGTGGATGAAGTGTTTGAAACACCTGCAGGATCGTACGCGAAGTAGACAGTCGGGCACAGTGTTCCTGAAGATTTCAATCAATCTATGGTCGTGGAGGGTGCAAGATTAACGTCAGAATGACCTATCCTAACAGTGATTATCCTTTAAGAACGGACGCCGCCCTCCATACACTAGTTCAAAGAACACATCATTGTGCAGGTTCGTTTGTGAGAAACTTCCCATTTACGCGATCTCTGACTTTCCACTCGACTGCACGCAATTAGTTTCTTCGAGTATCGTCAAGGGACTTATAATCTTACGCTTAGGACTGGTAGAGAAAAGAAGACGATGGTTCGACTGTAATTTGTGTAGATAATGGATAATTCAATATGAGGATAACAAATCTAGGTCTTCAGAGGAAGCGTCGTCCTTTGAGTAGCGTACCAATATGGAAGGCAACGAAATGTAGACTGTTTCTCCTGTATTTAGAGCCACTAGTCCTCAATGTAGTTTTTCCACTAACCCCGAATGCTAATTTAATGCGATTATCTCTCAGCACCTAATTAATATCCCATCCTAAAGCTTTTACAGAATACCATGGATCTGTAAAATGTGATCTACAGAAACTTCTTGTAGAACACGAGGCCACTTACGAAACTCAAGTCATTTACGATTTGCATTCATTGAAGCATGTTGCAGGCGGTGTTGTACACGGAAACAAACAATTTCCGTCTTTCCGTATGAATCCTATATGCAGAGGATAAGGCACAGCCGGCACATCAATTTCGCAGTAGACAAGCAAGTTGTTCACCAGAAAAGCATCACCCAACGAAGCCTATACCGAGAAGTAATTTGGAAACTGTTTCAACACTACGGAGTACAAAAAACCGTTATCAATCTCACTCAACAGCTATATGAAGAAGCCATATGCCAAGTGATTCACAATGGAAAGCTCAGTGACGCCTTTGAAGTGAAGATAGGGAGCAGTAAGACGAGGCTGCCGCCTACTATCACCGATGATCTTCCTGATTGTGGCCTACTGGATTATGCAACAAACTGTGAGGAGTGAGATGGGCATAAGCTGGCTGGACCGATGAAAAGACCACAAGATTTGGATTTCACCCATGATTTATGTCTAATGTCACACTACCTCGAAGATCTACAGGCAAAAACCAACAAGTTGACAAGTGACAGCGAAGATGGGACCTCAAGTGGACGTAGAGAAGACAGGGGCAATGAAGATACCCAACCAACAACACTAGCACCAATCACTATCAACGGGAGAAACCTAAAGGAATTAGTCCCTTTAACCTATTTAAGCAGTATCGTTTCCACCACAGGTGGCATAGATAGGAACGTTAAACCCAGGATAGAAAAAGCAAGACAGGCCTTTCTGCATTAATCGGAAACCAGTGTGGAGATCTACTGCACTCAACACAAAGAACAAGACCCGGATTTTCAACACCAACGTCGTCAGTTCTTCTATATGGTTCAGAAACTTGGAGCGTTACGAAAAGCATTTCCAACAAACTACAGATATTCACCAACACCTGCCGCCTACGCTCACTTGACACTGACAATAAAGATCAGATAGCCTGAAAGAATAGTCAAGAAGGAACTCACTTTGGCAACGAACTAACCAAGAATCTATCGTCCGACAAATATGCAGAAGAAAGTGCAGATGGATTGGGCACACACTGAGAAGCCCGACTGGGGACATCACGCGCCAAGTTCTCGGGTGGAATCAAAGGGGAAACGACGAGTTAGGCATCCGAGGGTGACATGGGGGATATCAAGTGAGGAAGAAATGTAAGCTTCCGGGCAGTTGTGGAGCCAGGTTCAAAAGACTGCAGAGAACAGAGTGCAATCGAGGCGTGCTACTGAGCCCTATGTTCCACTAGGAACCCAAGGGACAGTAATAATAATAATGAAGCCTATTACTTCTATGGACGACTTTTACACGAAATTAGACGTAAGGAGTAGTATGACATGCAACGAATGTATTTTAGCTGCTTACAATCCATATAATGTTCGATCACCTGAGGGGAACCTGGCTTACTCACAAAAATTACTAAAGGTGATCAATTACGATTTCAACTTTACAAGGACCCTAGTAACTTTTTCCGTCAACTCTTCTCATCCAGTAACAGTAACACTAGCGTACTTAATTTTTTGCGGTAACCTCTAAATGTAGCTGGATTTCTTTAGACGACGTCACGTGCAAATGTGTGCTGATCCCCCAAATGAATCATGAGATAGTTGTGCCACTGGTGCCTACATTCAAATAAAGTTTTTGCCGGTTGCTATTTTATTCCACTACACTCATTTGTTATGTTAGCTGTGAAGGAATAACTTTCTGGTACGATCAGACTGATATCAGCGTTAGTCCATCTTACACATGATGTAACACTCGAAATGCAATAAGCAGCCTTTTTCACACTTTTGCAGAAGGTAATGAACCACACCTACTGTGTGAGGGCTATTGATGATACTACCTGGCTACCCAAACCTTGATAGGCCGAGCGGTTTTCGGACCCGTGACCCACCATTTGAAAGACAAACGGCTAAACCAATGAGTCACAGCTACACTATTGTGTAATGAACTCATTCATGTTTCCATTACTCTCGTGTTCAAGCAAAGGTTACCTGTACTTAATTTCCCGAAGAACGACGGATTGTGTTTGTTTCCCGAGGATGGATGTTTGTCTGGTGACATCAAAGAAGTACCAGAATTGTTTATTTGCAAGTGCAAAGTTACTATGGAATTTGGTAATGTTCAATAGGTCATCCTAATTACTTATCCTAAAGATTGTATTTCTGAGGTAATGCTGCTCCCAGTTTTCTCTAATCTGCATGCATGCGCAGCAGCAGAATGAGATGGCGACATAGTCCCACTTCCGGTTGGGGTCAAAGAATTTATTCTTTGCAATGTTTTATCAGTTTTCAGAAATATTAAGAAAAACAGTGAGGAACATTTATACGATTCTGTGGACATGGAACTTGTGGCGGCGGAGTCTAATTGTACACCTGTGGAGTACCCAAAAATAAACTTACTGCAGCAAAACTTTTACTCAACTGCAGAGTAGGTTAACTAAATGCAATATAAGCCCTGTAACTTTTCAAAAAGTAAAACGGGGTTTATCTCATCCTCATCTATAAACCAATCAGCAAGTAATTCACAGTAAATGAAAACTATACATGGCTAATACTTTCAACGAATTTAATCCATTGGAGATGAAAGTGAATAAAGTATTGGAGTTCCTAAATGAAGCCATCACTATCCATACCTTATCACCAGTTACCTTGTAGCAGGTAACAAAGAGGCCATCACACACATCACAGGTGGTAAACTATGGGAAAACTAAATCGAATGCGGCATTCACTGAGAATAAAGTATACACAGATTCATTGGGATTTTACTTCCCATTGGATGGAATAGATTAGATGAACGTTTTGGAAATGTCACTAAAGGGAAGCAGGTTTAGAGAGCGTTGTGTGAGTTACTTTAGAAAAATTACTGCTCACAGATTACGAAAAGGGCAATGAAGCTTATATGGATGATCCGAAGAAATCAGTAAGTATGCAAAGGTCAGTTTTGAAACCAGAGATTGGATTTTAGTATACACGGCTGGAGACTCCTAAATAATCATCCTTGGTGAAATGCATAACTTACAAGATCATGAGGATTTTAAGAACTTATCACTCCACTGACGATAATCAAATAACTGTTTATAAATGTATCACGGCCCGAGAAAGTAAGTTGCGAATAATACGTAGCTACTCAAGACTGTTTATGAATCGAAATCAAAACGCACTCTGCAACCTTATGCAAGTTCGTGAAGTGGGCAATGAGCCACACTTATTGTGTTAGGACTTATGACACTACCTAGTTGTCCAAACCTCAGTAGGTGGAACGGGATTCGAACCACTGGTTGAAAGTAGGATCACCAAACCAATGAGCTACGGCTACTAACACGGCGTACGATATAGGATGCGCTTATGGGATGAGAAAAAAGTCTACCGGCAGTACTTTATTCATTTATTCACATAAAATAGATTTACCTATGGAAGTATTTTATCATTCCTACCAACATGATTGTTACTGTGAGAAACACCGACTTATTTATTAATCTGTTATCTATCATTTTTCGTATCATAGGTGTCATCCTCATTACAATTCAAGTGAAGTGTTAGCTAAGGTGTGGCAGTTGTATATGATCCCCCCCCCCAACTGATCACAATCAATGATCGTCCCAGTATTCAAGAAAGCTTAGTAATCATCTTGTGGAAGAAGGAGAGTCAAAGATTCTAGATTATATATTCATCAAAGGCCTAAGAGGAGCTCGGATATAACAAACCGCAAAAAACCCAGCAGGTTTCATATTTGGCCGTGGGTGTATCGACCAGATATTCACTCTCCACCAGGTTCTGGAGCAAAGGCAAACTTAGTTATGCCCAACACTTGCTTTATCTCGACCTGATTGCGGCACTCGATTCTGTTGACAGAGAGGTCCTGTGACAGTGTCTATTACTAAAACGGGGTGCCAAGAAGGTACATCACTCTGTTGAAGACTCGGCACTCGGACACTCGTTGGGGTGTCAGGTCCTAAGGTGTTGTGTACTTCAATCGGTGTCCACTGAGGATGTTCGCTCTCTTTATTCTTATTCAACTTTATCATTGACGTACTCATGGGGAGTTCCCTCATCCCTTCTGACTACAGTGATTGTTTTCATCAAAGGAGAAGCCTTAGTAGACCTAGAATACGCAGATAATCTTTTCAGGCGAAGACGCTGACAACATAGAGCCCTCAGGAAATCTTGAATGTCAATTTGGGAAAGTTCGGGATGCATTTCGCAACACCAAGGCGCAAACTATTGACCCTCTGTTTAACACTAAGAGGTGAAATGGTTGAGCGCGTTGACCACTTCACCTACCTAAGAAGTTGGATTTGCTCTGGTGGGTCAGTGGTCGGCGAAATCCCCAAACGGATAGAAACAGCTCGATTGGCCTTTGCCAACTCAAGCTATCTAAGACATCTCCGTGACACCAAATTACCTACTAACAGCCGAGCTCACTGCTCTGCACTTCGCCCTACCCTACCACATAGCTGTGCAAAATAGCCATTAGAGGTGGAGGACACGAGAAGGCTACAGGTATTTGACCATCGTTGCCTTCTTAGCACAAGTCACTTTGAGCTGCCAGTACGTCAGTAAAGTAGAAATCAGGCTTGGAATTCTAGGTAGGAAAGGAGATTCAGTTAATAAGCTTCTGAAGCTTCAGTTCATACGAAGGACATGTGTATTACCTGTGACTAATCACCACCTGTCTTATAGCAAAATGTTAACTGAAGCAGGCCCAGACAGCAAAAACGTTAGAGGCAACCAAAATGAGACGCAACATCATTGCATGATGGTTTTGATCGTTGGTTTGAGAAATTTAAGGAAGTGTAGACTTTCCAGTCGTAGTCCGTGTAATAACAGAAATCAGTGGTTCGAGACTAGGTGATATGGTTCAGAATTTACGTCAGTGGTGCAGATGTATCCACACATTATCTTTGTCCTAATCGTCACACCAGTTTTCATTGTTTCATTCCTACCTGTTCTCCTTTCACTAATTACCACATTGACTATTTTCCTCCTTATTTCTTAGTGTTTTATCTTCATGCATTTCCGCTTGATATGCGGGGCAACTGCATCGCTAAGCAGTAATGTTACATCTCATCTTGATTTTGCCTGTCTGTCATTGGAGTTTACCGTACGACTAGGCAACTTCCACTTTCAGCATCCCATATGGCCAAAGTGAACAAAGTAAATAGTGCAATATATTCACCTAGGTTACACCTAATTGTACGTTATTTCTAGGCAAATAATTGAATTCGCTATACTTTCCTTCAATTTCAGGATAGCAAACTCACCTATAGTCTCTTAAGCAACCACTTATACTTCAATGCATTTTAGCTTGTAGACGTTATTGTGTAGACCTTAAAAGAATGTATACATTGATAATCACTAGAAAATATATCATCATATTATGCATACAAGACGTACGAATTTTTATATGCGGCAAGTATGAAATACACCAAAGTGCTTACACTACTTTATGCATCTTGAATCATTCGGTATCTGAGGTGTAGATATTTGTGGGGTATTTTACGGGAAATGGACATAATTTGATGAAAACCACGGCTATTACGACTGAGTTACAGTACATCCTACTAAGGCACACAAATGTATATACGGAGAATTCTGAAGAAATATGCATGTCTACCCAGATTTTAACTGATCTGATATCATTCAACCGCAATCTTTCCATTGCGAGCCAAAATGTCTCTCACTACCCAAACATCAGGGTTTGGGGGTATATCCAATATCTGTTTAACAGGTTTGTGTAAATCAGTTGATTTTTCTTGCTGACTTCTCGGTCTTGCGGAACGGCTCCAGGTCTTTGGCGGATTCCGATGCAGTAGATCCACTCACTCATCTGCTATAGGTCTGTAGTAGTGTAGTATAGATGGTCAAAAAACTGAGCCCCAAGAGCCAGTAGAGAGGGCTGAAAGACTACAAGTTCTTTCTAGATGGGACTTGTAGTTGGTGGTGCCAGTAGCCACTAGTACCACTGATGATGGATGCCGGAAGTGCAGCAAGATGGGACTTAAACCGCTGGATTTATTCAGTACAGACCAAATGAAACCTGGCTTATCTGCAACGAAGCGAGACGCTACACGCAAACGGCCAGGAACCACTATCGCGGTAATAAGAACGCTGACAACAATACACTACAGCTGACCTAGAGGTTTATATATGGGCTCTTTCAAATCCAATATCCAATATCTGCTCATGAGCCAGTGTAAACCAATTGATTTCTTCGCACTCTCTTCTAGATTTTGCGGAGCCGTATCAGGTTGTTCATGGATTCCGATGCATTAAGTCTACCCACTGGCCTGCTGCGACTCTGATTAGCTCGACGGGCTATTGTGTGCAAGGTGTGTGTGGTTTTTTGAAGGACTGCAGTGCATACGGATTCCCCAAGTGTCGTGTAGCTAGACAGTTAATCAAACCGGTTGTAAAAATAAGATAGAAAAACACCCAGATAAATCAAGGGAGAGGAAGCGCGAAGAAAAGAAACAAAGTAACAATGATGAAAGGAAAGGGAGCGAAAGTGAAGGAGAAACCTGGGTAGATTCATGGTAGATGAGTGCTAGTGAGAAATTTTATTAAGCAGCTTGAGAATATAAAATCAGAGGGAAGAGAAGGGTCGAGAAAGATTTTAGGGCGCGTAAAGGGAATAGAGATAGAAATACTATTATCAGGAGACGTTAACTGGAAGGGATGTTTACAGGGAAGCATAAGGTTGAGCAGGGTTCTAGATGATAGTGGCGTCGCAAAAGATTTGCGACTGGGTTCATTATGCTCAGTTTTGTGGAGTCAGGAGATTGTATCAACCTAGTCTACATCCCAGTTGGATGAGCGTAAACCGTGCGTCGCTGCTTAACTGCTTAACCTCTTCTTAAGGCTGTCAACAGACGGGGCAGTGGCAGTCTCGGCAGGCAACGCTTTCCAGTAACCGCAAACCCGCAGAGAGAAGTGTGGTCGCACTCGGATTTTCGCTCTTTGGTGGGCGATTCTCCTTGGGTTACCATGACGACCGCCATAGTGGCCGTTCGGTAGGATTCCACCGTTTGGATGACTTGGGTTACATAGCATTTTGTAAGCCGTTATCAAGTCACTACGTAATCTACGGTAGCTTAGAGAGTAGAGTGCTAGACCTTTCAGCCTGTCGTGATATGGTTTTCGCCTCATCCACACGACAAATTTTGTTGCTCGCCTCTGGACTTTCTCCAGAAGGTTGGTATCTCTTTTCGGGTACGGTGGTACATTGACGTTGTGGACCTGTATGCGAGGTCGTATGTAGGACTAGTACAGCCTCAGAAAGAGTTCGGAAGTGAGGACACCTAGTTGTCTGCGCATAAATTGTAGCACTGATTAGGCTGTCACGACATCGGGTGTGTAATTGGATGTGGTGCCTAGCTTGTCAGTCAGTGCTGTTCCTAGTCCTTTCTCAGCGGTGAGAAAGTTGTGCTCCACATGGAGTGGGGTACTATTTGAGGGTCAGGCATGAGGGGAAACATGGTCCGTCACTATCTACCCACTCTGCAAAAATCTGATTTTGCTTCGGATGTCACGGCTCTCCATAACTAAACATTATCAGCGTAAAGTAGAATCGGTGGGCTAAGACTCGATGGAGGTAGTCGACAAAAAGGAGTAGCGGTAGACTGAGAATCGCTCCTTGTTACACATCAGGTCATGTCCTCCAAGTTGAGCAGACCCTGTTGGCTTTTGCGCAGAATCCTCTACCGTCTGGATAGTCCTGTGGCCAGGAGAGTACTTGACCGTTAATATCCGACGGTGTTCTTAGTTAACAGTATAAGGACAGTGGGTAGGTTGTTTTGCATAATTCCTTGTATTTGATATCTTCGTGGAGATCCCAGTTTATTTGGAATCCACCCTCCGGGTGGTCTGATATCATTCAAAAAATTCAATACCAAAACCTCAATTTAAGAAAACCATCGGCTCTTGAACATTTGCATATGTGTCTTCAGAAACCTATTCTCCTTCGGTCCTTTAAGTTTAACTGCCTATTGCGATTGTGTATCTGGAGGTTTTCTCCAAGTCTCTGTCTGGTATTTCGGTGTAGCAATTCATGTCTTTAGAGCAGTTGTGGGTGCATATCATGCGTTATTTGAACCTTAGCATGAAAGGTAGGGTGGGCACATGAAGACAGGAGAAATTAAGGAGCTCTTGTGTAGAACAGATGTTGCAGGCAGTAATTTGGAGAGCGGATGGTCCATAATGCCCGTACTGTGACTTGGTAACTGAGTGATGGGTGAGTATGCGTTCCATTTCTACTTATGTGCTCACATAGTTGCCAAGACTTCACCTGTCAGATCAACCTGAGACAGCCGTACGCAATTTCTTTTGGCAGTGTTTCATAAGCCACACACTGTGAAAGAAGAGATTAGATCCAACTCGTGCCCTAGCCTTCAGGTGGGATATATGGCTGAGGCCCATACTAGACTTTTGGTCCACACGACGGATAATCTCGTAGCGTTTTACCAGGGTGCTACTTTTCCTTCAATAGCAGCGAGAGTAGGAGCTCCAGCCTCGACGAATCTGCGGCAGAAACTCAGGTTCACCTTCAGATGATTCAGTCACTTTTTGACTTACTTGTGTGAGCCTAGAGGGTAATCTCTATTAAGAGGATAAAAAATATAGGTCAGATCAGTACCGAAGTTATCAGTGGAGAGACAGAACTTCCATGCAAAAATGTAGTGGGCATTCGGCATGACATCTGTCGATGACCATTTTGTATAAGGCTTGTTCGACCTCCTTGATACAGAACATTTTGTTTCGTTCCTACTGGCTTCGAACTTGCTGCCTTAGTGTCATTTCAACATTTCAGTTTATACTTCTCGCTATCTTCTGTTTTAACATTGTCTGGCGTAGACAGATCAACAGAGTTATGGGTAGTTGGAAAAGTGACAGTATTTCGGGAGCCCGATACGAAGATTGAAGTCATTCACGGGCTCAACAACATCACCTCTGTTTCTACGGCTTGAAGGTGGGAATACATACAGTCTATCTGATCGTTTCTCAAACTGTAGATCTCCAAGAAGGCTGCCAAAAGGGTCGATGGGCTCCTATCAATTACTACTAGGCCAGCTGGGATCCCTCGTTGTTCATAGAAATGGTTGTCCGAATGCAGCATCCTAGGTTGGACTTAAAGTGTGCAAAGGAAATTGATAGTTGTCGACCTTTACCAACCAGGTCTTAGGGCTTGACTACTTTTGTTCATATGTAGTCTCTTATGGGCCACAAAAGCTGTTTTGGTTCGTCCAGATACGGACCGAAAGTAGTTGTCGTCTGCCTACAGATTTTGTTTTTCCAATTGTAAGTTTGTTTTTTCAGAGTAGCAACATGTCTGTTTGCAAGTCCTCTAATTATCTTTCAAACCCCGTCTTTATAAGTACCTGCGTGTGGGTATTCAAGCGTCATTCTATAAATGATGCCTAAGATTGTTGCTTTGTTATGAGCGGGTACATACGAGGGAGATTAGATTCAAAATTACCGGGGAAAAGTTTGGCGTCACTAGTGATAATGGGAAACCAGTATGTTCATCGGTAAAGGTGTTGGAGTGGGATAGCATGAAGACAGGTTGCTACCAAAGTATGTTGTTGGTAAGCAGTATCATCTCACATATTGGTCCAGTATTTGCTTGAGTGGGTCAACTATGGGCCTACATTTAACTTTGTCACAGCGATCCATGACGCGCATACTCTGTGAAAAAGTGATTTACACACATCCGTCGTCCTAGTTCTCTCGCGCAGTACGCGAGTGTAGATCCCATGAAACTATCTGTCTTGGACGGATGATGTTGTCCTGCTTGCATGATTTTTTGCGCGCATGGTGTTTCATGCTATCGTCAAGTCACTTCCTCTACTTCACCAGCTCAAGGTGAACAGATTAGTACGCCTTGGTCTTTGTGTGTACCTTTTATCTGTTTGTCCTACAAGTGGTTTTGTGGCTCTTCCCTTCCACTCTTATGGCCTTCTCCTTATGTCTTTCTAAGGCGGGTTGGTTATCTTATTGAGTAGCCCTTACCCTGCCCTGATACAAGTTTCGAAACTCTTAAGAAACAGTAGAAAGAAGGGGTCGCCAGTTGCCGCCATAGAAATTTCACGGTGGTTCAAGCTATGGCTGCTATTTTTTTGCGGTTGGTCCCGGCAACCTGTATATCAGAGATGCCTGCACCTAAGTCTTTTTTGTGGGGATGCTCATGGCTGCATTAATGTTGAGTTTGGCTAGTTTTCTTCGCCTCTGCTTTTCTAAGATGCGTCAACTTGCACTTCTGCATGTCGAAGCTCAAAATTTTGATCAGTCTAAGTTCCAGGCTGCAGTTAACAGTCTCAGAATATTCTAAAATCCTCTTCCATACCTGTTGCCCCTCCGAAAGATTTAGAGAGCATGCAGGATACCTGACTGTGGTGCGGCTACACAGGAGTATGATCCTCTGTAAGCTCCTTTCTCACTTAATAAACGTAGATGTCACGATTTACTTCGGAGAATGTCCATTCTAACAGCCTGAATTCCTTAATATCGGCAAAGATCGCCGACTCCGTAAAACGTGAACCCACGGAACATCTACTGCCTTCGGTCTATGGAAGGAACTGCCACACGACACGGCAACAGCCCCCAAAGTAGGGCCTGTGTGAAGAAAGCTGGACATTTACGCTAGTAAGTTGTCCCACGACCGAACACTTTTATCTCCCTTCCGATCGCCTCGTATACTTCAGTGACCCTCATTCCTTAATTACCTCTTCCTGTTATTTATTGAATCCGTTCTATCTGTGCTTGGACAGCCATGCCCCTGCAGTCTCAAGAAAACTTATAACCATACTCCTAGTCTCTTGGCTTATCAACATGTCATTCTGAATACTGACGCGTTTTGCTCGTCTCCAACCCACTCATTTAAAGCGGCACTTACGACTACCCACATAAGGCTTTTGCGCTCAGTCCAACGGTTTGGAACACTCTCCGCGGAACATACAATCTTTGCCTGGTCGCTACTGTTACTCCACAGACAGAAAACTGTTCTGTAGGTCTAGCTGTTCCATAAAATTTCTATAGCTTAGACTTATCCGTCTGCAAGATCACATCTTTCTCATTTGTACACCCAGAAGTTGAATGTAGCCCTAATCCCAACCAAAAGTGGGATCGACAGCTTACTTTTCAGGTCATCCACTTTTGCTTGCCTGATATATTAAATCCCCCTCTTCCCTGCTTTTCGTGTGTTTGCCAAAATGCATCTTAATGGCGCGTTGACTTTGGTTAAATCCAGACCTAAACTACCTCAAATTAAGCTTCACCTCAGTTACTGACCAATATCTTTTCAGTAGCGGCTACAACCAGAGCGAAGCGGCATAATAAAGGCTCAGATAATTTTGGCTCGTCGTCTAGGTCAGATTAAGCTGAGCAGTCGCGGGTACCTAAACATGTAAACGGCCAGCTCTCTGACCTTCCGTCACTGGTCAGGGAAAAGTAGACCCTAATAATACACTTGGCTCACATACATGTCTGCTCGTAAAGACTTCCGAAGAGGAACGACAAAGAGTAGGAAAAAGACCCTGACCAAGCATACTGGCCATAGTGACTACTGTCACACAAGTGGACTCACTGTAGCCGGAAGTGATTCATCCTTAGAGTGTAGCCTCTGTAGTAGGTGGGTACACCATCAGGATGATATGGGTACACCGGATCAACGCTATACTTTCTTGATGCGTCACTCATGCACATCAGTCCACGGCGTCGCATGAGCCCATTTCAAGCTAAAAGTCCAATAAGAGAGATCACAGAAAGACTTAACAGTTGCCTAAGTGGAATCCTCCCACATCACTGCCATGAATGAGGGGGACGACGGAAAGACGGTCGGTGATGCTCCATTTACGGTGATGGCTGTGAGTAGTTAGAAGACTGTCAAATGACTGGCAACCACGAGACCAACCACATCAACCTCAATCCTTGAAACCACCCTTATGATTAAGAGTAACAAACGTCGAAGAAAATGGCTTTAAGGGTGGAAAAATACACAATTCCCAACGATGCTCACCCATGGTAAATGATAATAAACATTTCGATCTTCATTCAAACCCCGTCACCTTTTTCAGAGTTTCAGTAAACAACTGCCATCTTTTTCAGCACAAGGAACAGCCAGGCAAATAGGAGTGGGATACCTTATTCCGCAAGGAGAGATTAGGTGGCCAAGAGGTTAAATTCTGATGGTTCTACAAAAGTAGTCGTTCATATCCAGTGAGGCCTCAGCCAAAGAATGTCAAGAAGCTCTCCTAAAGAAGCCAAGTGATAAATCTTACTTCCACACACGGTAGTTATCAATCAGTCATCCAGCGCAAGAGCTGAACAGGATCGCTCAGCGAGGTAAACGCTTCGAGAAGCACATTGCCTACAAAGATCCCCATCTACACCCATCCGTGGAAAACCGGGACCAGTGAAGGGCACCATGGGAGAAAATTATGCCCATATTATCTGGCAACAGCAGTAGCTAGCAGGGTGAATGGGACTGAAGGCAGAATCAGGGGCATCAATATGTACGTTACCACATCCTCCAAACCGTACAGTTTTGGCCTCACCGGGATTGACGGCTGCCAACTTCACATGCTTGGGGCTTTAAACCAGTGTGCTCCACAGTTAAGACTTTAGCAGCGGCAATGTTCATTCCATTGACAGTAGGCGTACCACAATTCGGCTACTGCAAACAACAGTCTCTCTTCGTGCTCAGGCCGCACTACTCTACATCGACATGATGAGGACTAGGACAATAACTTTCACTGAGCGACAGGTACAGAAACTATCCGTGAAAAACCTAAGTGAGCAGGCCCAACCGGAACTGTTGGGACAGTAACGACTCTCTTCGCCGCTGCGCATAAGCTTCCGCCACCGGTCTCCGCAGAAAAACTCGACTTTGTGACTAGCACCTCCCAGTGTCTTCACGCCAGTTTAAAGCGACTCACTGGTAAGACGAGGGAGCCTAAGCCCCTATGTCGTCACTTCCTCCGAAAATTATACCCCTGTCAGCAATTTGCCCTCGATTCGATATAAGTGGCGTCGATGCGAATATATTACGTAGTCTTCTGTTGAGTGGAAATAGGGAAAGTGAAGGAGCTGGTGGGGTAACAACGTTTATGAGTAGCCAGTTTAAAAGTGAGCAAAGCACTGATATTATGTTGACAGACTTCAAATCATACAGAATATGAAGTGTTGCCGACCAACAGCATTCTAACAGTGTTGTTAGAAGTAATGGAAAGTTTGATAGTCTTCCACTTCAGAAAATAACTGAAAGAATACAGAGCACTTAGCGAAGCTCGACATGGATTCCGAAAAGGTCGGTAGTGCACTATGACCTTCTAATGACCTGTAACAATTGTACTCCAAAACGAGACCCCTAAATTCTCTTTAATATGAGTTTTCTAGATGTAACTAGGGGATGTGAGAATAAGGATAACCGAAAAAGGGTCGACTGTACTACGGGACAACCCTGGATTGCTTGAGGATCGGGCAGTTAACCTGTACAAATCCCAGGGCGAGTTTTCAGCGCACGCAACTGGCAAAAAGTATCCCCCTCCTTTTATTTTACTTACTTTTTTCAAACGATAACACGGAAGGATCTGGATCCGGTGCTGGCCCATAAACTAGACTCTATTTCAAACTATACAGGAGGCGCCTGGGGATTATACGCCTCGTTACACTTTGCCTTCAGACAACGAGATGCCATCACCCTGTGACTGCAACTGAACCTTCACGAGACCTGTGTATGACGTAAACGAGAGGTTCGCAAAGTCTCTGTACTAGAACGCCTGGAATGAGATGCAAATCTCCTTGACGAAGTCCACAGGCGATTCACAAAGGGTGTCGTAGGTATGTGGCGAAAATCGTGCGGTGGAAGACTAAAGGAAATAGGCATTTAACCTTTTCGTTATCTTAGGACGTGTGGTGACCCAATAATGGTCTACAAGATACTCAATAAGCAAAGACACTAGAACAGGATATTACTGAATGATCACTGTGGCAATCCTTGTGGGAAGCGAAAGACAAGTGTCTGTCATTCAGTGAAAGTCCGGTCAAATCCACATTTCTCTTCTCTCCGAGTCTGCGGCTAGTGGGAAGCAGTGCCTGTGGAGGAACCCACTGCAGCTTCGAGAGCTTTGATAAAATTTTGGACAGGAACGAAAAGACATGGGTTGCTCTTGTCTTGTCTGGATAAGGACTAGACTTAGGCAAACAGCTGACATCACATCATTTCAAAACTCTCTTCCCTCCATACCAATTCCTTTTCATTACCATTATTTTTATGGACTTGATTCGGTCCTGTGCTCCGAGTAAAATGTCTAATTTCTCCAGCTACTATGCCACTACTAATGTCATTGCTACCTCTGTTTCCATTATTCCTACGATTACCCTCCCTGCTCCTTTCGCTTGTTCTTGACGTTTTAACTCCGTCCATTTAAGTCTTGCATGCTTTGGTTTTCTTTCCCACCCCTCTTGAATATACATTCATTTTCCCCTTCATTTTCCTTTCCTTCTTTTCGTTTTGTTTCTGATACCCTTTCCTTTGTTTTCTTGGTCTTATTTTCATTATTTTTATGTTCCTCTCGTGACGGTGATTTTTGAGGATAACGTCAATGTCAATCATGGGGTGAACTATACACATCCATACAAAATCATTCAATACCCAGCCACTCATATGGCTTGTCAGAGCTATAGTAGGCGAAAGGCTGGACCTGCTGCATCGGAATCCATCAGGTATCTGGAACGGTTCCACAGGAACCAGAAGTGAGCTCCAAGAAATCACCTGTTTTATGAAAACCAGTGGAACAGGTTTCGGTAAAAACAAAAGAAACAATAGCATGCAATCGAACTTACAAGCGAGTAAATGGAGGAGACCCTCTCGTTCACCTAAGGAGTATAATTCAGTAAAAAGTAAAAATTCCAGGAAAAGAAGCTAGGGTTCAGATCCTACCACTTTCCTTTAACTGCATGTCTGTTGCTGAGTTTTACGTTGGATATTGGATGCTTGCTGGAGCATTTTATGAAAATCAGTTTCTATGGTGTTCATACTGTTTACCTGGCAATTCAAAAAGACTGAAAATTCAGACAGTAATTTCACAGATTGAAATGTCTGATTTGGTAAAATATGAGAAGGTTGAAAACATTGGGGAGGGAGCTTTTGGAAGAGCAATACTCGTCTTATCAAAATCAGACAATATTCAAAGGGTTATGAAGGAGATAAATATCAGCAAAGTATTCTTAGCCAGTTTTGTATCTTGATTTACTCAAATAGATGACTCTGAAGGAGAGAGAAGAAGCTCGAAAAGAGGTAATCCAAAACGATCACGTTTTTAACATTTTGATTACCACAGTAATGCATCATAAGATATCTTTCAAGATATATAATATTCATTTTTTTATCATAAAACTGACAAATTTGATTTCAACATAATCAGGTTCATGCTTGAGCGCACTATGAAAAAACATAAATATTCTTTTGTTTAGAACCTTCATTGTGCTAAGGCACACACACTCAAGCTATTTCTGCAGTTTCACTATCTTAATATATATATATATATATATATATATATATATATATATATATATATATATATATGAATCGCTTCGAATTTGTGTTTCAGGTTTATAGTCTAAAAACAAAAGCTGTTCAGATGTAATGATGATTTTCCAGTAGATCTTTTTACTTATCTAGTCCTCTTTCAAATTCAGATTCAGATTTGTTGTTTGAGGATAGGAGGCTGGAGCCCATGTTAATCATTTTCCAACAAATTTCTGTGCTTTTCCAATCTGCTTTTGAGCGAGTCACTTGGTGATGTGGACACCACTTCTTCTGGGAGTCGGATCCAGGAGTTAATTACTCGACGCGAGAACCAGTACTCTGCAGAGATTATGTTCGTTCTTTGCTTTTGTAGTCTCCTACTATGTCCTCTGAGGTATTTTAACCTAGTGGGAAGAAAACGAGAAGACAGAACAGGTCCGAAGTTATTTCTTAGAATCCTGTATATCATGATTAGGTCTCCTCTCTGTCTGAGATAGGACAAAGTGAAGAGGCTCAGCTCCTTAAGTCGGTCTTTATAGCAACGGCCAGCCATAGCAGGGATCATACGAGTGGCTGTCCTCTGAACTCTTTCTAGAAGGTCTGAGTCACCTTTCAGACAAGCATTGGCCGCCTGTGTACAGTTTTCTAATTTCGACCTCACTAAGGATGTGTATAAGGTGGTAGACATGTCACCATTTATTTCCATAAACATTCTACGTAATGCCTAGAGAGTTCTAAAACTCCAAACTGTTACTAATCACAACTCACCGTGACTGCAAGGTTATTGTGGGTCAGTACTGATGGTAAAGAAGTCCCATCAATATCGCTGGTGTTGCTGTGTGTGTGCCCCAAGTACATTCTCACACATCTACCTATATTGATAGGCATCAGCCACTTCTCTGACCAGATAAACAAGCTGTTCAGGTCTATCCGAAGCCCACGTATATCCTCATCGTTCCTAATTTTCTGCCAGATTTCTACATCATCAGCGTGGAGAACCAGAAAGTATTTCATGATATTTGACAGCTCATTTACGCATTGGAGAAACAGTAGGGGGCTCAGGACTGTACCTTGCGGCACTTCACTCTCTACCGGCTTCCAGGTGCAGAGTTGAGAATTGATCCTAACTCTTCGTCTGCCACCAACAAAAAAGTCTCTTGTCCATGCGAGCAGACTGCCAGTGATTTCAAAACTTTCTAGTTTCCCGAGCAACCTGCAATGAGGTACTTTGTCGAACGCCTTACTAACTTCATCAATGAGTCCATTGATGATATATTTCATTAATTGTATTACTGGCATATCTGATTGTTCTTCATATGTTTGTCTGCAGTAAGTCGGTTTTAGTCTAGTTCAAAAACGCTACCTTTGTCAGACTCGGGTTTAGACTTGTTATTGTCATGGACTGTGAGCCCGTATCTATCCTTTTCCAGTAGATTTCTGCGCTTATCCAGTTCTTTTCTGAGCCAGTTAGTTGATAATGTGGACACCACTTCTTTTGGAAGTCTGTTCCAGCAAGTGGTGAAGCGAAGTAAGAATCAGTACTCTACGGAGATTACTTTCGTCCTATGCCTTTGTATTCTCCTTCTATGTCGTCTTATGTGTCTCGTCCTAGTCGGAAAGAGAAGAGAAGATATATAAGGTCATTTCTTGGAATCCTGTTTAGCATGGTTATATCGCTTTTGGTCTGAGATAGGGTAAACAGAAGAGGTTCAGTTCCTTGAGTCGGTCCTTTTAGGTCTGGCCAACCATCTCAGGGATCATACAAGTGGTTGACCTCTGAACCCTCTCCATAAGGCTCGAATCACCTTCTAGATAAGCATTTGACACCTGTATACATTTTTATGGTTTAGATCGAACTATAATTGTGCATAAGGTAGTGAATATATTACCACCTAATTTTATAAACGTTCTGCGTAATACCCTAAGTGTCCTTCAACTCCGAGCTGCGATCATTCAACAGTGTGCGGGTGGTCTACCTTGTGGTACTTCACTCTCTACCAACTTCCAAGAGGAGAGATGTGAATTTATCCTTTCTTCTATCTCCTGCCAACAGTGAACTCTCTGATCCATGCAAGCGCATGATCAGTGATTCCGAAACTTTCCAGTTTCCCAAGGAACCTGAATTGAAGCACCTTATCGAACCCATGTGACCTCCCAAACTAAATTTCCTCATGATTGATAAGTCTTGTAAAGATAAACAGGAGCTGGCCATTAAGCACCGTTATGTTTGCACGTGGAAATCTCAGTATTTTTACCCCGCTTCATGAACCGCATTCCAAAACATCTTTATCAGCAATAACTTCTAAGACCTTTTGTCTGAAATGCAGGCCTCTTTACTTCAGGTTTGACGTTTCTGGTTGATTAATAATTTTCATAGATGAATTGCATTTGAAAATACCTCTTACTGCTTGCAAGTGAATTTAACAGTTTTTCACTAAAAGTACAACTTGTTGGTACAGACGTGTTTAAGATCTTTGGTTAACTTTAGTTATTGGATGAAATTTAGGTAGTGCATGCAACTGCATTCCAAGAGCCATTATGTCTCACTCAGTAACCTTTTAGCAAAGTGTAATACTGTACCTACACCTTTTCTATGAATGGTTGTCTTTTGAAGAAGATAACAAGTGGTTAAGGTATCCCCCATGATAAACGCTTCTCATGGATGTTTTAAAGTTTACTCAGCTACTATTTTTATGTCACAGTACACATATCTAAGCAATGTCAGTTTTAAATATCCTTAGGTCATAAGTAAACATACAGACCCCTCTACAGAATTGAAATGGGGTGGTTGAGGTCGTCTAATGATATCTCTGAAACTCAGAAATCCTTTGCTCACAGAGTCTTCCTCATGAAAAAGACAAATAAAGGTCTGCTACTTCTCCTAACCTTAACGACTGACTACTTGTATTTAAAACCAACTGTCCAACGAAGTCTACATGTAATTTTTAATGCATAGTGATACATAAATCTAATCGATTGAAGTTTCTCAGTGCTACAGGCCCCAGAGTATCGTAATAGCTCTTGACAGTATGATAAATATGATGTTGACCATCTTATGCCCAGAACCTGAGCAATTTTCATCCTGAAGTGTTTTGAGTTGTGAATATTCACCTTTCTGCATATGCATTAGAAGTATCTTTGAAGTTGTAACTTTCCTGGAGACGGCCACCAGTGGAATCCAGGAGGCGCATTTCTTCTTATTTGGCACTCGTGAGCTGGATTGAACTGCACACCAGTGAGTACTTTTGTCCCCACCAGGACTCAAACCCAGCACCCATCACTTCAAATGACAAAGCGTTCCCCTCTGAACTACTGAAACACGAAAGATACCTGTTTTGGGACGTGTATCAGTTATTATTGCTTGCTGATACTTGTAACTTTCCGTTTTTATTCTGGATAGAATTGACTGACTTCAGTTTCCATATGGTTTCTAATATACATGCCTCGATATTGTCTGATTATTGCTCATGTTATAACTTTCTTGGTGATGACTAGCAATGCAATCTAGGATGCACATCTCATCCTATGTTTGAGTCCTAGTGAGAACAAGACTACTCACTAGGGTGCAGATACATCCAGATGACGAGTCCAAGATGATCTGCCAACAGAGGTTGATAGATTCACTTCAGAATAACAACAGGAAATTCAAAGTATCAATAAGTAATATCTTAGAAACTATTGTACTGTTTGAAAATTTCCAGTGGACATTTGTTCACAGCCTGTTAGATGGCATGTTGACTTTTTATTATCCTTCGAAAGTTTGTTCCATTACATTTTCCACTTGTAAAACACACATGAAAATTTTTTATCATTGTTATAAAAGATTATATTCTATGTTTTCTAGAATGTTCCGTGTTTTAGTGTCTTCTGAGTCTGTCATCAACAAAATCTTTGAATCTGGTCTGTGATTTAACACAATCAATTGTTTTCCATGCTTGTATCTCATTTTTATACTTACGGCAATACTTAAAGGTACTGTGATTACAGATCGTATATCTTTCTGAGAGAATTAAGGTAGGAGTGAAAATGCAAATATTCTTTAGAATATGGCTGAGGAAAAGGATTTCTTCCCTTAAATGTAGGTGTGTATTTACCTCTCTATTACCTTGTTTAAATTTCACCTTCCTGATTTTTCATTTGGCTATTGTTTTACGTCACCAATTCTATGAATTATCAAATATTATATGTCATACTACGACCATCTTGATTCAGATTCGTCAACAAGCTAAAACATTATTGCTTATGGTTGTTTATGATAAATCTGGACAGTATTCTAATGTTCATGTTTAAAATGCCATCGTTTGCCAGCCGAACTGCGATTTTGTCAGGTCTGTGACAATTGTGCTAATAACTGATTCATTGGTAGAGCAGTGGATCAGACTGTTGCAAATAATGTAGTTCTTTATAGATGTATTTTAAAGCATTAGCAGAGGATAAAACAGCGTTCTTCGGTACAAATGTGCCTCATAATGAGACAATCCTTCAATGATTATTTTAAGACGACGTTTTTTTGAAAACACAAGTGGTTTCTGAGTGGCCTCTTTACTTGCATAGGGATCGAATGAACGCCAAAATCCATCAACAAATTATAGGCTATTTGTTTGGGAGAGTTATGAAGATTCTGATGAGATTAACGAGCCTTTGCTAATTTATGTACTTGAAAGTAAGCTTAAGATGGCTTGAAAGTTAAGGCATTGGATTAGGAGTGGATATAGAAAGCAGAAAAGAGAATAACGGAGATTTTAAACATAAAAAGATTCCCGTAACAATAATTAAACAACACCAACCTAAACAAAGAGTAATCTTTTCAATAAACATTTTCAGAAGGTTCTGTAATCATGAAATGCACTTGTACAGCGTAAGAACAAGCCAAGTCAAGGGAAAAAACATTTTCAGAATGGAAGTGAGATTTAAGGGGTGTAAGCAGATAAATTTTTCTTTATAAATTTGTCAATATTGGAATGACATACATTCAGATGAACAGTGTGATGGTGAATGAAAAGACAACGAATAAAGAAGATAGATTTGGCCTTCAGTTTACTGAAGATCAAAGAAGGAATAACGTTTCAACACTTCCTTCCTGAATGCTAAGTTCACCTTCGATCAGTCTTATTTCGACAGCACCAACTGTGTTGAGCAAGCGTTGGTGAGCTACACGCGGTATTGTACTTGGTGCATGATATATGACATTAAAAACTTTATTGAAATCCATGTGATGGTCTGTGCCTACTAGTTATATTGAGATGGATCTTTTCCACACTTTCACTTCATCTTTTGCGAATCAAGCCGATAAATGTTCTTATATAGGGATAGGCACCTGTCTAATGTTACGTTCTATGTAACTTGTTGCACAGGAACAGTTAAACTGATATGTGCAAGATGAATAATAATGATGCTAGCAATAATAAGCGAGAAATGTGATCAGTTTCATCTTGTTACATTCTAGATACAAACGTCATTATATTTTAGTGCTTGTACTAATTAACGTCAGCAGTAGTAGTTTAGCTATATAAATGATTCCTTATTCATACATTGATAGAGAACAGGTTTGCTACGATTCTCGTCCCACTTGGACATGATTACGACTTCTAATAAACAAACAGATTTCGAACTTACGCTTACAGGACATACCAAGTAAGTGCCAGAAATTAGTTATTTCTATTACTAAGGGTGATCAGGAAGGCAATCGTCCAAGCATCTAACTTCTTAGATAATGTTCGTAGGGAAAATATGTAATTGATCACGTTTAAAGAACTGCAACGGTTCAATTGAACGTTAAACATGTTTGCTAACTATTTAATTTAAAAGGTGACATAGATGAGATATGAAAATTTAGAAAGTATTCAAGAGATTTATATTCCTTATTGTGGTTATCAAGGTAGTGGACCTATAGCTCTTTGTATTTGTAGTTTCCCATCCACTATGTTGTTCTGCTCTTGAAATATTTAATATTTCACTTCACTTGTCTTTATTGCTCTGAGTCATGTAGGGAAAGGTAGACTTTTCGGTTCGGGTCTATTTGATAATGCAAATCAACGTTTGGAGACTCTATGTGATGTGGATCAGAATAGATGTCAATGGCACAGATATGTCCACATTTTATCATACTGAATTTCACTATTGTTTAAATATTCCTTACTCCGTTTCCATGACGTTGTATCATTTTCGACTGCTTTCTACTGTATTTCTTGATTTTTCATCTTGGTGCATTCCTCTTTAATATGCTGGCATGAGACTAGGTAACTTGAATCACTGCACAGTGATGCTGGTTCCTACGTCACAACAACCATTAAGTCTGCCTATCCATCTGTCTGTTTGTCTGTCTGCCTGTCTGCTTGTTTATCTATCTGAACTTTTGTATGTATCTGTCACAAGTCTATGCATCAATACATACTTCCTAAATTAATTGTTTGTCTTGTGCGCTGATGGAAATTCTTTACTGTCGGATATATGTAGTATATATGCAATTAAACTAAGTTAAGTGGGTGAACTGGGTTTCTTGTAAGCAGCTAGGAGAAGCTGCTTTCCTTCGAACAAAATTATCAACTGTAGATAAGCTTGTTTTTCATCGGAAACCTATGAGTAATTTTCATAGGTTAAATTACTATCCTTGCTCAGTTTAGGTCTTAAAATATCAGTTACTTTACTCAAGAGTAGGAAGAATTTCGCCTTTGGCTTTTTATTCTGTGATCAAGTTGATATGATTGTAATTCCATTTTAGTCTGTTTATTAGAAATACTACAGTATCATTTACTGGAGAACATTTTGGACACAATTTATTGTCCATATGAATATGGACAATAAATTGTGTCCGAAGCGTTATCCGGTGAATGATACCGTTTGTTCCCTATTTGACATTTGTAATAAACAGACTAAAATGGAATTACAATTTACCACAGTGTCCAAGTTTTACTCTTATATTGATATGATTTTTTTGTGTCAACTACTCACACATGAATAGCTTTATTAAGGTTACTACACTTTTGGGACGTAGTTTCCTTCTAGTTTTATCTTCATAGTATTCGATTACACACTTGTGCTTGTCTCCACTCCATATAGTAGTCGGTCCTTGATAAAACCTATCCAGTATTTAATTTGCGTATACATGAGGAGGCAGAAAACTAATTTACTCTTTGTCAATGACAGCCTTAGTGAAAACTGTAACCCCCCAGAAACATAAAATCAAAAGAAATGAGGATATAATGAAAACAAAATTTATTAAAAAACCAATAAAATCTCTTAAAGTGTTGATCTCCTTTTGGTGGTGACTATCAGGGCGGTCCAGGGCACACATTTAGTCCTACTTGGAACTCATCAGAAGAGTGTACCTGCATCTCAGTAAGTGATTCTGTCTTCACTAAGGCTAAAAAATATATCTCCCGTCGATTCGAACACTAGAAAGTTATTTACTAGGCTACAAAGTCATGGCAGACATCCTTTGTACAACAGGTATCATTTCTTATTTATTGATGCTTATAGCTTACTGTTAAGTATTTTACTGGACCGAATTAATTGGTCTCTGCTGGCTTATCCGCTCCTGGAACTGATGCCTCTATAATGTTTCAAGTTTCGTTTTGATTTCAGTCACTTGGCTGGGGCTGGTAGAGGGATTCAAGATGTATGTTTCCTCGTATTTGGAACTCGACAGCTTAGTGCACCTCCATCCTAGTGAGTGACGGAGTCCTAATACTTACCGACTGATTGCTTTTGGAATTAGATGGTGATACAGTTTTCCATCTGTATTCAGACAGTATGTAGTACAGAGTTTATTAAAGACTTTCATTGCTTCTATAGCATAATTTATTTTCTTGTATGCGTTAGATTATTTAATCTTGAAGCATTAGGGAGATGGGGTATTACTTGTCTAAAACTACAGATGATAATTTTGGAACTTTAGTCGTTTCTCCATTTTTGATAAGCTAATTCTTGAGCGTAAAACGTTTATAAAGATTGCTACCCCATGACAAACCTGTGGGTATTCATAATTCAGTTTAAAAAATTTAAATACGCGGATTTAGTTACACTTTTCTTTATTTCATAAAAGGCAATCATTATTTATTGATAACGTTTTGTGGTTTGAAGTAATGAGTAAAGGGTTCAATTCTCTATAGGGACACTGCCACTCACTCGGGTACAGGTACATTCAGCTGACGAGTCTCAAATTGGAAGAAACATGCATCCTGGATTCCACTGCTAGATACCACATAGACAATTATGAAAGGTAATGAATACCATAGAATAAAGGGGAATATCCTACTATTCTTCTATGTTAATTGATGCACATCTGAATCACCTTGGTTTATTAACTGGTTGGGCTTCAAATCCTGTCTAAGAGAGATTGCTTTTGTACTTATCCTGCAAAGTATATATTCACAAATGTGTTCTGTCCTTTTCTTCAATACTTTTAACATGAACATCAGTTATTTCAATTGAAATGGATAATGACATTCTCCAGTTACTCCTCTGATAGTAATATGGTCTTTAGGCAACCGCATTACCAAGCATTAACCGATTATGGTGTATTCTTTTGTTTTTGTTATAACTGCTCAGTTTATGAGTAGCCTTAGAAGATGTTTGATACTCAGGTAATATTGTGCATTTGTTCTGGCCTCTATTTGAAGCTTTTTGATGGTAAAGTTTTGGTAGTATCTACGGCTAAGTATGTGGGTGTTCTGAAAAGGAAGTGGTCACTGAACTGTTAGTGTTTCTGACGGAGCAATTGATATTGATTCGACGGAGATGAAAACTAAAGCATCTGTAGGAAACGCTTGCATTAACAGACACTCATTATCCAATAAATTTGTTTTTTATCATTCCCTCGTTGACTGAACCAAATTGATCGATCTCTATTGGTATATGGGCTTCTAGACGGACGCCTCGACATTTTATATGGTTCCAATTTCATAATAATGATTGATAGTGACTAGCAGTGGAATCCAGGATGCACGTTTCGTCCTACCTGGGACTTGTCAAGTGGACGTGCTTCCCTCTTAGTCAGCGATGCTGTTCCCACTATGATCCGAACCTAGCGCTCATCACTTCAAATGCCAGATCTCTGCCCACTAGGTCACCTAGTCACGATAGCCAATTCTTGAACATGATGTCAAACGGCACTTCACCCCAGAAGTCGAAAAGTACTGTCTATTTACTCACGATGAGCTCTTAGATTATCAAATAACAGGGTAGAATTCAGTTGTCTGGTGTATAAATCTCAATAAACTCATGCATACTGTCCAAAAGTTGCAAAACAGGACCAATGATATTTTACTACCTTTGGTTTTCTGAATGATTTCTACAGACTAATGGGATAATTAGTACCTAGAACCAGTTACACTAATGATTATGCCTCATATGATATTGAAACATTTTCATATCAGTTCTTCGGTTCAGACAACAGCTAGAAATATTCACTAACTTTTTCATCAAAAAACCATAAGAAACTTTGTTGAAATAATTCAGTTTAGATATTTGAAGTAATATTTTTACAGGATTCTAAAAATAAAGTTTTGAAGTTGTATTTAATAGGATTTTTAGTGGATGTTGTAAGTTGTTTAATATGAATTTATGTAAGCCAGAGAAGAATTACAGAGTTAACTTGTAGTTTTACTTGCTTTTCTAAGAGGTGAATTCAAAGGCTTCATATTCCATAGTAATTTGATTACTTTTCATCTGCTAGATTGAAAACTAGTTATAAAAGTTTCTTAAATGCCATTAATTTGTAATGGAGCTTGAGAGCTCTACCAGGAATTAGCTGGTGGTTATTTGTCATTGTTGAAAGCTGTAAATTACCACATTGAGAGGAATATTTCTTCAGAATTAGTTCCTTAATGACCAGTAGATCATTACTGAAATGAAAAGTTTTAGACATTAATTTTGTTAGGCAATACTTCTCTTCATAAATTGACACTAATTGTAGAATAATGTGGAATATGAAGTCATTCGACAACGAGAATATTTGTAGCGCAGGTGGATGGTCTTGGTCCTATTGAGTTCTCTGAGCTGGGTTGTTTAGTCGTGAAGCCTTCATCGTCTTTCTGGACGACATCGCCAGCACTAACTTCAGTATGAAGTGAGCTGTCAATATCTCTCCGTGAGTGATTTAGTGGCTTGCTCTGACGATGTGGTCTGTGATTGGTTGTTTCCTTCGATTGTTGTGTCATTGATTGTATAGACTTTCCTGTTGGCTGTTCCTCTGCTTGACCTCTCAACTTTCTGTCGTTTATCATTTTTCTTATTGGTTGATAGATCGGGTCTATGTCTATACATCTATTGATTGCTGACTGGCCTGAATGCCAGGCTTCTAGGAATTCTCTGATATTTCTTGTGTTTCCTCTCTCCGTCCAAAATTTCTACATTGTCGAAATTGAATTCATGTCCATAATTATCCACATGCATTGAAATGAGTGACAAAATGTCGTGACTTTTAATAGCCAATCGGTGCTCATGTAGACGAAAGCGAAGAGGGCGGCCATCTTATTCAATGTAGTGTTGACTACAGTTATTGCAGTTGATTTTGTAAATGATATTCGATTTGTCTTCTTTGGTTGTTGCATCCTTTGATCTGCATAATAGTGTTTGGAGGGAATTTGTTGGTTTATGAGCCACACCAACTCCAAGTGGTTTCAGTAATCTTGTCATGATTTGTGATATATTCTTTAAGTATGGTGGTAGGATGATGCGTTTATTGATTTCTGTCGATGACTTTGCAGATGATAATGTACGGGATAGGTATCTTGTGATAAAGTTTCTTGGGTAGCCGTTCTTCTTTAGGGTGGACACCAAGTAATTTTCTTCGTTTCTCGTTGAAGTTGTTGTACTGCAGTATGTTCTCAGTCTTTTGAATAGAGTCTGCACGCAACTGATCTTGTGCGTTGTTGCTACTGTAGCTGAGTATTTGGTCAGTGTGTGTAGGCTTCGTATACACTTGGGTTTCCAGCTTTCCGGCATTTGTCTTACTGACTAAACCATCCAGGAATGGTAGTTGGTTGTTTGACTCTTTCTCCATTGTGAATTTACCAGACAGATCGCAGTGATATAAAAACTGGGCAGCCATTTCGCTTGTTTGGGACCGAGCTCGTCAGTGGTGAACTGGCTGGATCACCGTAACTGGCTATCTGACCTGTATGAACCAGCTTACCTTAAATGGGATGATCGAACTGTAAATGACTTATAAGTCGCGCGGCCCATGCTGACATTTCTTACAGTTGAGTAGTTTTCAAGCTGCCCAACAGTGGTGTCAACGTGGTTTCCACTTGAAACTAGTTGTTCTGAACTATTCAGCTCTATGAGCTGTTCTTCTTCAACCTCAATACAGCGAAGTGGCCACCCGGTGTTTACATCCTTTTGATCTGGCTAGTGAAATCTGCCGATCAACATGGATGTTAACTGACCACTTAAGTTGTTCATTAGTATAAAAGGAAACTTTATTCACTACTTAATTCAAAACAGTATCTTTTCAATTATTGACTGTCTTCTGCAACAGTTAAACTTGAAATCTAACTTCCAACCATGATTCATATCCACCTCTCGTAAAGTGTAGTTGTGAGCTGTCGAATAGACAAGAACCAACTGTCTGTTCATGCCATACTGCACCATTCATCGAGTTAGACATTTTCATCTCTATCCAGAATGACTGTAATTCAGTCGGAGCAACAACAAAGACACTCATATTTAGATTGTTTGTGATGAAATTATCTAGCCACCTTCGACAATAGCGAGGTACACAACGAATAAAGCTGACAAGATTCCCTAGTCTAAACTAACTAGAGTACGAAGTTACGCTGAATAGTTTGAGCTATCTTGTAGGAAATTTATGGCACAATGAATAATTTAACTGACCACATTACATTATTTATGCATACTAATAATAAGACTTTTTTTGTTGAGATTTATTCAGAATTTTTATCATTTTCTGTGTTGCTTCTTCTTTCTTAGGTTTCTGTCCTCTCTAAAATGAATCATCCAAATATTGTTCAATATTGTGATTCATTTGAAGGTAATTAGTAATCTGTTCCCTTTGGTTATTAGATCACTTGGTCCGTTTTCATTCAATGCTCTAAAAAGAATCTGGATGGTTATATATTATTATGGAATACTGTGATCAAGGTGATTTATACACTAAAATTAATAAACAAAATGGTGTACTAATGCCTGAGACATTGGTAATTGAACTCAATCGTTGTTTAAATACATCAATTTAAATTTTCTACAAGATATTGGATTATTTTGTTCAAATCTCCCTGGCACTCAAACATATTCATGATAGGATGATTTTACACAGAGATATTAAAACACAAGTAAATTTGTATTTGTTTTAACCAATTGAAATTCTATTCTGTTCGCTTACTAGAATGTGTTTCTTACCTCAAAAGGTCGTTTGAAGTTAGGCGATTTTGGTATTGCTAAAGTATTGAATCATACATTGGATTTGGCGCGCACCTGTATTGGAACGCCGTATTATTTATCACCGGAAATTTGTGAAAATAAACCATATGATCATAAAAGTGATATATGGGCGCTTGGTTGTGTACTCTATGAGATGACAACATTGAAGCATGCTGTAATTTTCGAAACCATTTGACGTTTATATTTATTTATTTTTAGTTTGAAGCTGGTAATATGAAAAATCTCGTGTTGAAAATTATTCGGTAAGGTGAAGAAATAATACAAATTCATTCTTATCTGTATTCTGTTTTATTCCGCTGTAGAGGAACTTATCCACCAGTTTCATCAAAATATAGTTATGAAATCAGAAGTTTAATTTCCCAGTTATTTCGTCGGAATCCAAGGTAAAATGACATAAGAAGTAAATTGTGGTAATCTGTTTATAGTTGTCATGTTTGATAACATTTAGCACACTGAATGGTCTGTCCATTTTTCCTTAGACACAACAAACTGAGACTTTGAACAAAATGCGCTTATCTGAACGAAAGTTCTGCAGTTATAAACTGCATTTCTTTAGCGCAAAATCAAGTCAATGGAAGTAGGATTTAAGGGCTGTAAGCAAATCGATGACATATATATAGAAGAATAACGTGATGGTGAATGAAAAGAAAACGAATCAAGAAGACAGGATTGGTTTTCAGTTTACTGAAGATCAAAGAAGGAATAACGTTTCAACATCTCCTTCTGAATGCCAAGTTCACCTTCGATCAGTCTTATTTCGACAGCACCAACTGTGTTGAGCAAGCGTTGGTGAGCTACACGCGGTATTGTACTTGGTGCATGATATATGACATTAAAAACTTTATTGAAATCCATGTGATGGTCTGTGCCTACTAGTTATATTGAGATGGATCTTTTCCACACTTTCACTTCATCTTTTGCGAATCAAGCCGATAAATGTTCTTATATAGGGATAGGCACCTGTCTAATGTTACGTTCTATGTAACTTGTTGCACAGGAACAGCTAAATTGATATATACAGGATAAAAAGCCAAGATCAAGTAGGTTTTTCTTCAGTTTGGGACTGAGTATTGGCTAACCACTGAAACATATGCAAAGATGACCTGCATAAGACGTTCGATTGATTGCTTTAGCTAGGCGTCGTGACAGGATGTCACTCGGAGCATCTTCCTTGAATTTTACTCCCAGAAAAATAGGCATCTTCTCCACTGTCATAGGTTCTGACTTAAGACCAATGTAATAGATGTTAACTTTGAGGAACTTATCCGGATATTAATTTTCACGTAGAGTATCACGGATACACAACAGTTCTTTTTCCACACACTCCCTACTTTGAATAAAGGTGAAACAATTGGGTGTGCTACACTGCACAACAACTGAAGATTTGTAATCAACAGCGTAACAGAATGACGTGAAAATTAGCAGCAGAACGGGCGTTAATGTATTTTTGAAAGATACTAATAAAGAGATATTTATAATTCTGATGAATATCAGTATGACTGGCTTTCAGCTATGACACCTAGGCTCTACAACTATCAATTCTTCTTATCCTGAAGATCTTAACTATGCAGCCTATACTTCTTCGGTCCGCAGCTAAAGCTATCACGGAGTCCTTTCATGACTGGTTCATTTTCATAATCCTATTGCTTTGGACAACTTTTGTAAACAGTCCCATCTTGATCAGCTGTACACATAAAAGCATGAGATGTAACGGTATGCTCAACAAATACCTCAACTATCCCACTTCGTAACGATTAGCAAACTTACTAGGTAGTCCAGTTCATCTATCCATACTTCAGCAGTGCTTACTTGATCGTTGCATCATCACTTGAAAAACATGTAAAACTGAGTTATTTACACTTTCAGCGGACTAGCAGTTAGTAGTAAATCGATGATAGTTAACTGATGTTGAAAATCACTTTTAGATCAATTAAAAAGTCATCATTACTTTTGAAGCAATAGTAAGTAAGATTTGAGCACTTGTAGACTTCTAGATTTTGTTGAAGATCCGCATCGTTCGTGAAGATTTTTATGAAAATCTTTGTACCAAACGTATGAAAAGCTATCTGGGCTATAATAGGACCCTATATAAACCTTCTATAATGCATTGGATGAAAACTTGCATAATCATCATTTTACATGTTATGTTATAGCTTGTAGCCCCCCCTTGTTGACTAGACTGAACTGGTTACATATGGGTTCCCGTGAGGATGCCCCAACATTGCGGGAGTTTCATCTTTATAGGAATTATGGATAAAGGTTAACAGTAGGACCCAGGATGCATGTTTCAACCTGCTTGAGACTTATCAGGTGGATGTACTTTGCTTCAAGCTTACTGATTTTTTCCAATGACACTAAAATCCAGTACACATCACTCACTGTAAGGAGAGTACTCTCTGCTAATAAGTATCAAAAAGGACGAAATGCACGTCCTGAATTTCACTGCTAGCCATTATCCCTCACTACTATCCCTTCTGTATATGTTTGTATAATACTCAGAGGGTCCCATGTAAAAAATGATGGCCAATAATACCATCCATTTGTTCTTAACAAAATATGTAAAAAAGATTAAAGAATACCTGACTGAATGGTTGAAGGTCAAATACTAAGACTTGAACTGTTCCCTACTATCACACATCATGACAATGTATAAACTCTCCCCTGACCCCTTTTTTTACTACTAATACCATACTCTATTGTTTCTTCTTTAAAAATAAACAAAACAAAACACGACAACTTATGAATCATATATTTCTGTAAATTTTTGTTTTTAATTTTAGAGATCGTCCAGTATTAATGCAGTCTTAAGAAAACCATTTCTGTCAAAACGCATTTATCGTTATTTAACAGAAACTGTAAGTTCATTCTCATAAATGAGTAAAAGAAACATTTCATACATTAATTAATGAATTTTTTTTAAAAAGAGTGATAACAGTAAAAAAAAGATTCACAAATTTCACGATCCACTTTTACATTTTTCTGAGTTGTATAGTTGTTCACCTACCACCCAACTGTATTGTCAACAGAATTTCTGTTGAAAACCACAGTATTTTCAGTAGTATATTTGTTAGTTAGATGATACGCGATCTTGCCTGTGGGATGGTTTTCAACAGAAATCCTGTTGACAATACAGTTGGATGGTAGTTGAACAACTATACAACTCAGAAAAATGTAAAAGTGGATCATGAAATTTGTGAATCTTTTTTTTTTAACTGTTATCACTTCCTTTTTAAAAGCCAGCCAGCCAGATCAGATCAGAGTTATCTAAGCATCAGACGCCTGTTTTCCTCCTTTAGGAGTCAGGCTTGTCAGCGGTGTACCCAGACAAGTTTAGCTCACAGATTTGAACTAGTTCAGATCACCTGTACCTAGTAAGCTGACGTGCATAGAGCGGTATTGATCAAATCGGATAATCGAATTGCAGACGATTTGAAAATTGCACCAAAGTGACATTTTTGATCATTGATCAGTTGAGCCCCAAAACAGCGAAACGGTCGTCTGGTATTTAGATCACTGTGTATTGCCTAGCGAAAGTTATAGATAAGCGTGAGTGGTTTTAAACTACCCATGTTTCTCAGTAGCATATTTTAATCATATAATAATTCCCATTGTAACATCAAGAACAGCGAAGGGACTCTCTTCAACGAATTTATTTTGTGGGGATTGGTGCTAGATTCTGGTCTTGGTGGGAAAAACATCACTTACTGGGAGGCAGGTACATCTAGCTGACGAGTTCTAAATAGGACGAAAAGCGTGTCCTGGTTTCCAATGCTAGGCAGCATCCACCATTACTTTACGATTTTCATCTTATCTTACGGCGTTTCATAACTATTGATATCATTAATTTCCTTTCCTTATCTTTCTCAGTTTAAGTGATATCTTGATATGCTGATGTATAGTGTATCAAGTAGTTACTATCTGCTCATTTTATCAAATACTCGATGAATTTCATCACCTCAGTGTAGTTTTAATGGTTATCATGTATGTGACTAACTTTTAGTACTCATCAAGCGGATGCTCTTGACATCTGAAGAAACCTCATATGTCTAAAGTACTTCATATAAAATCTTATTGATCTATTAACGGGTAAGTACATCACCATCACCTTGATATGATTATGAACGTGAGGTTGTTCTCCAAACATGGTCTAGAAACATTCCCATAAGCGTAATGAAACTGATACATAAAACAATTAGTCTCTTTCATGAACTTAATAGTGTAGTTAGGAGATCAAAACCTCGCCTGATTAACTAGTTCACTAGTTACTAGCCCGTTCTAAGCCCTTGTAAAGAAGGAAGGCTGGGCGTAGGCTAGCAATCCTACCCCGTAAAAAAATCTAACCGCTAAAGAAACTTCAAAGCACAAAGAAAATATAAAACATAAAAACAAACTCGTTCCTCGCTGGAATCGGAAAGACGAGATGACGCCGGTTGATGAAAGCCTTCGGGAAGCCAATTGGCTGATGTGTCTTCTCTCGATGAAAGCGAAAGTAAACGTCGGGACATGGAATGTCCGCACCATGTTTGAATCTACCAAGGCAGCCCAGATTGCAAACGAGATGAGAAGGTATCACATTGAAGTGCTAGGAATTTGCGAAAGTAGATGGAATGGAAGTGTACTCTCCAAACAGTCAATTGGAGGATCAATAATCTACTCCAATATTGTCACCCACACGACAAACACGAGTACAATGAGTTTTGGAGTGGCTATCATGATGTCCCCAAGAGCATCAAAGGCTCTCATGCAGTGGGAACCAACCTCATCCAGAAGGATCAGGATCATTACAGGAAGATTCAACTCAAAAGGAAGGAAAATCACAATCATTCAATACTACGCACCTACGCTACAAATAATACAGATGAAGAGAAGAAGGATGAATTCTACAATTAACTGAATCACTACAGGACAAGACTCCAGATGGCGACATCAAAATTCTAATGGGTGGGGTGACATGAATGCCGAACTGGGAGCAGACAAAACAGGGAGAGAACTGTGCATGGGTCCACAAGCACTCGGTGAAATGAACGAGAATAGAGAATTGTTTGCAGAATTCTCTGCAGTGTGTACAAACACAAGGATATCCACAAGGCAGCGATATGGATTTCAGCAGACACCAGGACACACTGAAAATCAGATCGACTTGATCTCAATGTGAAGAAAGTGGAGACGCAGCCTACTGGACACAAGATGAAAAAGGGGAGCAGATGTAGGTTCACACCACTATCTAGTGCAAGGAACCTTCCAATTAAGTTGAAAACCTTCATAGAAGTTGGTGATAGACCACAGTTCAAGTTCAACACCCAGAAACTGAAGGATGAAACTAAAAGGGACGTCTTCACGTCAGCCATGAAGACAAAATGGGAGACATTGAGCAACTTCCCTGAAGGGACCTATACTGAAGAGCACTAGGACTCTTTGAAAGCTACGTGGAAAGAAACCTGCATAAACATACTAGGAAGGAAGAAGAAGAAGAAGAAGAGGCAAGACAAGAATGGATCTCAAACGACACATGGAAGCTGATAGAGGAGGGAGAGGAATGTGGTGAAGCAGAAGATGAACCAGTGCAAGGATGCACAACAAAAAGACGAACTGAGTAACACGTATAAAACACTGCACTGGACAAAGAAGTGAAGAAGAGTGCGCGTACAGACAAAAGATACTTCTACGACACATTGGCAAGTGAAGCAGAACAGTCTGCAGGTAGGAGAGACAGAGACCTGAAAACATTATGTCAAATAACCAGGTTACTATCCTGTGAGATCAATGTAGATGAAACCAATGAAAGATAGCGAAGGAAAGCTAATTACCAAAGAGGAAAAACAAAAAACAATAGGCTGACCACTTCAAAAAGCTCTTGGATCGACCACCACCACAACCTGCAACTCGTCCAGAAATACCACTTGCAGCCCAGCCACAGAACTACCAGTAAACACAGGCCCTCCAACAAAAGCAGAAGTCCTGAATGTCATAAAACTGCTGAATCGGCAAAGCAGCAGGACCAGATAGATCCCGCCAGAAGCACTGAAAACAGACGCAGAGACAACAGCAGACATGCTCACACCACATCACTACTGCAGAAGGTGTGGAAGGAAGGGAAGGTACCTGCCAGTTGATTGGAAGAAGGGCTACCTTGTCAAACTCCCAAAGAAGGGAGACCTAAGCTTTGCAAGAACTGGCGAGGAATCATGCTGCTGTCCACCCCAAACAAGCAATATATTAAGCCGTATCATCCTGTAGAGACTAAAGGATGCCCTGGATTCAAAACTATGACCGGAACAGGCTGGATTCAGGAGTACAGATTATGTGCGGACCAAATTGCAACGCTATGCTACACAAAATCATAGAACAGAGTATAGAATGGCAGTCAACTCTCTAACTCAACTTCATCGACTTTGAAAATGCCTCCGACAGCGTCAACCGAGAATTAATTTGGCAGTTGTTTCAACACTACGGAGTGCCACTAATCTTTATCAACCTCATTCGACAGCTATATGAAGACGCCACATGCCAAGTGATTCACAATGGGAAGTTCACTGACACCTTTGAAGTGAAGACAGGCGGGAGTAAGACAAGGCTGCCTACTTTCACCCATGACCTTCCTGGTTGTGGTTGACTGGACTGGACTGAATCATGCAGCAAACCGTGAGGAGCGAGAAGAGGGGGATATGCTGGACTGATGGAAGAGCCTAGAAGATTTGGATTTTGCCAATGATTTATGTCTCATGTCGCACAAACTCGAATGTCTGCAGGCGAAAACTAACAAGTTGACAGAAGAGGCGAGGTAGCAAAAACGGGACTTCAAGTGAATGTAGAGAAGACGGTGGTGAAGATACGCAACCAACAACAGCATGAACAACAAGCACCAATCACCATCAGCGGGAGAAACCTAAAAGAAGTAGTCTCTTTCACCTACACCTACCTAGGCAAGGCAGTATCGTTTCAACTACAGGCGTCAAAGGCAGGATCGGAAAGATAGCAAGACAGGCTTTCATTAATCTGAAATCAGTGTAGAGATCTACTGCACTCAGCACAAAGAACAAGATCCGGATTTTTAACACCAACGTCAAGTCAGTGCTCCTGTATGGTTCAGAGACTTGGTGTGTTACGAAAGGGATTTCCAACAAACTACAGACTTTTATCAACAGCTGCCTATGCTGGCTAGATACTGAAGATCAGATGACCAGAAAAATAAGCAACAAGGAACTCTGAGAACGAGTCAACGAAGCAAGAACCTGTTACCCAACAAATATGCAGAAGGGAGTGGAGATGGATTGGACATACACTAAGAAGGCCGACTGGGGACATCATGCGCCAGGCCGTCAAGTGGAATCCAAAGGAAAAACGACGAGTTGGGCGTCCGAGGGTGACATGGAGGAGATCATATGAGGAAGGAACGAAAGCTTGTGGGCAGTTGTGGTGCCAGGTTCAAAAGACTGCCTAAGAGAGAGCGCAATGGAGGTGTGTTACTGAAGCCCTATGTTCCACTAGGAACTCAAGGGAAAAATAATAATAATGGTTAGAAGACCAAGTTTTACTGAACAATGTACGAAGTATTTGCGCAATACATTTTGAACAGTCTGATAACACTCTTACTTGTCAAGCTAATTTACATAAAACCGAAGAATGGAAGGACAAATAGGATAATTAACACAATAGGGGATTAAAAAAGAACAAAAAGGAAGAGTGACAGTTGGTCTTAATCTTGGTAAAAACGAATTTTATCGAGGTAAATGTAATGTAAGAACAAACTGCTTTTGTATACATAAAGGTGGTTTCAATTAGTGTATGGCTGTCACTTCCGCAAGTATCTCAGCTTCAGTTCCTGACTGTTTCTACGTACAACTTTCATAGCTGTGTGAACAATAATTTTGTGACCATTTTCTACAATATGAAGAGGGTTGTTTCCCACCTGCGCGTATCAAAGTTTTACACTCCATTTGCTTTTGAAGCCACTTTGGTACATGTTCTCCACTCTTACTGCATGGCTCAATTACTCCTCTCTGTGTTTATGTGACCACACTTGCACATGTAAACTGGTAAACGCAATGGGATGTGACGTAATCATTGATGCATTGTTTGGGTTTGTGGTGAAGCGGGGACTTATTGAGTTCAGGTTGATATTCATCATGGACTGACATCATCTAATGAAGCACTGGTAACCTGGCAGTACTAGACAACTGTTTCGTCCTAACGCGACTACTCAACAGTTCACACCCATGACCCCAGCAGGGATCAGACCTTGAACCTTCAGGTTCCACAGCCAGCGCGTTACCACTGAGCTCCACATATAGCGCGAACTCTAGCCAATGCCGACAGTCACGAATTCTCAACAAACTCCAACTGATATCACTCCATGGTAAATATCAGCCCGAAACTAATAGTTAAACCCCCATAAACCTCCAAAATGAATTAATCGGGTGTTCATCAATGACTTACTTGGAGATGAGATTCCGGAAGTTCTAATGAGAAGTCGTGATCAATGAGGCTAAGCAAGTCATATTTGAGGACAGTTACTGGCGATGGCATTGGCTGAAGGCCGCGCCATATCGTGAGCTGATAGAAGTTGAAATGTGGGCCACTGGATGCCGAGCGAGTGGCTCGTCGGTAACGTGCTGACCGTGGAACCTGAAGATTCTAGGTTTGGTCCCTGGCGAGTTCATGGGTGCGCTGTGACGTAGTTTCTCATACTAAGACGAAATAAATGCTCAGCGCTGCCGGGTTTTCAGTGGTTCTCAACTGATGTCCGTCCATGATGAACATCAACCTAGAACCATATTGTTATCATCGAATATCATATTTTCTATCTCATGTATCCTTTATTTTCTTATTTTTAAAGGAAATGGCCGAAGAATTCAGTCATACAGTGCTACATCGACATTCTAAACGAAAATTGACAAAGCGTCAAACAATTCAAGTCCAATGAATAAACGTCCAGCTGGTATCTTCAACTTGAAACATCCACATCTTCATCAGCAGCAGCAACAACCTTCAGTAGTTAAAAAGTCGAGGTTAAAGTACGTTGTTTTTCATTGTATAGAATGGCAAGTTCTTTTAAAACTATCCTATAGTCAATAAAAATATGATGGGTAATCTGCTTAGACTGGCATTTCGACTCATACTGAAAGGAATTATAGATACATGACACTCTGGAGTTTTAGGACTCACAGGAAAGATTATGAAACAGTATACAGTCCTCACCAATTATTTGACTGACACCAATTTGAAGGTTTGTCGGGATTAGTTGATTTTAACATGGTATTTTATCACTGACTGACATTAATGAAAGAACCATTGAAACACTGGAGCAATCTACTGATGTTTCATCTTAGTATGGGTATCTTTTACAGTGTGTAATCACAACTGAATCGGGATTGAACTTAAGATTGTGAGGTCTTGCAGAGAACTCATTTGTTGAATCAACAACTTTGAATTTTATCAGAACTCTGAAAAACTGACAGACTCTGAGTTATATTGAGTGTTGCGTAACAGTATTTAAAAATATGACACCGGAAAATGTTAGCTGCCTTAGAATCTGAGTACTTCAAGCCTCATTTCGGAGGTTTTTCCAGAGAAGTCCTATAATAAGATGAAACCACAGTTAAAAAACAGTATGATATGCAGCAATTTAAGCCATTTATATACCCCAAGTAAAACTGTTGCAAGTACCAATAATGGCCTGCTAGTGCACTCTAGAAACTTGTTAACCTGTAAGTTTATAAGATGGTTAATCAATACATTTGTAATAAGAACTTCCATTTACGAATTGTAACACTTTAGTGATTCAGTAGTATAAACTTGGTAGCTGAATGTTGCCAGTAAACTAAGCAATACCATAGTTCAGTGTGGGAAACTCAATTAAATCTCGTTTATATTACAAATATTTTTGGCTACTGTCAGATGTTAGGGTTCGATTACCAAGGAGCCCTGGACCTAGACTTGCTGCTTGTTCACACTCATCTCCAAGGGATATCTGCAACCATGAAGAATTGATGTTCCTTTCAGTGGTCCGAAACTACGTCACTCAATAATGAGTTCACGGAATCTACCACTAAAGTATTTAGGCCATGACTGACCCCTTCTCCGTCAAGTTTGCAATACAGCCACTGACCTAAATGACGTGACACCCACAGTGTATTGTATTTGGATGTTAAGTGTCGTTAATTGGTCACTAGGAACTCCTGGGTCTCTGTTTCGTGCATGAGGGCACTCTTCAGCAATGTATAGCTGCAACTATGAAGAAGCTGGAACCACAGAGGTTCTTACTGATTGACTTACTGCTCACTGGTACGTATATTCTTTACTGCTGTCTGTGAATAAGAACCAGAATAGGTTATCAAGAAATCCAGCACAGAAAAATAATGCATCTTGATATCATTATACTTACTATACATACAGAAAGTCGATTCTTAATCGATGGCAATTTATTACGAATAATATCGGAGCACTAAGTTGACTAAGTCTTAGAACTGGTTAACGTATATATTTAGGTTATAATGAGGCCACTTCTTTCAGAAGTTTTGTTGACAAAATGTGTCTAATTAACACTTTGAGTAGTGATAGCTCTAATCTCAGCACAGGCATGGGCATTTAGAAACTGGTACCTTCCACATGAATACGAACAGGCATAAAGTTGGTCTTGGATTACAAACCAGCTGCTTCTACGAACAAAATACCATAAACAAGAAATACATCTATTAAATTTTATTATATAAATGTAACAGTGGATGGAGTAAAGTCTTTCATTCTGTTATGTGAGGAAATCTGGTGAAATTTAAAATTTAAAAACAGTCTGTCCCCTCTAAAAATCTCAATAAGCAATAAGAAGATAGTGTTCATCAGAAACGTGTGTGTAATGTATTAACGCAGTATAGTTCCAACCATCTAGTCAAACACGCACACAATTATTTGTCATACATAGTTATGTGAATTACAACAAAGGATAAATGGATGGATATGATGCAGAGTCGAATTGTTAGTCTAAACGTGAAGAGATATTAATCGCCTTTGATATTTAAGCTGAGTTACCAAAGTATCAGTTTAGTGTAACAACAAAAGAGGATTAAACTTCCTCTTCTCTGCAGCTTCAACAAACCCAAGTATATGTCTTCGATAGGCTTTTTAAATAGACCAGGTAGATAATATTTTGGTGGTTAAAGCGATGAGTACGAGGTTAGAGTCTCAGTGGGAACAAGATCATTCGCTGGAGTGCAGATACATCCAGCTGATGAGTAAGTCCGAAAAAGGACAAGATGCTCATCCTGGATTCTTCTGCTAGACAAAACTAAGTCAACTATGCTCAAATTTGGTTCTATTTTGATATTTATTTTATTAAAGTTACATGTTAATCCAGATGGTTTCTCTAGTCTAAGATGTTACAGACGAAGAGGATTTTTTGAAATCATAACTTTCATATATGAAATTAGGTGGTAGGCATATCTATTTACACTTTGTACATTCAGTGCCAGTATCACAACCTATCAGAATGTAATCAAGGCATATGAATGGCGAGCACGAGTACCTCATTAGTAACGGATCGCTTGACTAACTACAAATAGGCTGCATGTACAAAAAACAAACATCGATAAAATTGGCAATCAACAAGCATTGAGCAATATTTCGAGGACATGTTAATATCGCTATCCCATTCAAAAGGCTACATTGCAAAGGTCTAGGCTTGGTTCAAAAGTGAAATTAATTATTGAAATGAAGGACTCCATAGACTTATGCACTGCAACACTAAAATGATAATGAGATAGAAAGAGAGTAGTGATCATGATATGAATAAAAATTGCTATATGACTGAAAGGACAAATATGTATTACAAAGCAAGTGAAAGCATTCACGAGGACTAGTAAAGAAGGAGACTGATTGCTTGCTTATATTATAATGAGTTGAGAGAAGCCCCATCAGTCCGTTGTAAGTCACAATGACTTCTAGAATGTAACTGCCTGTATACTTCTGTTTACGTTCTGAACTGAAACAGTAAATGGTAACGAAAACTGAAGGAAATATGAAAAAATTTCGAAAAACGTTTGCTCAGTACCTTAACTGTTGAAAACAATCCATGAAATGTATATTGATCTATTTCAGTTGGAGTACTTCATGCTGAAGTGACTGATGAACTAGCAGGTTACAACAGAACTTCTCCAGATTGATGAATATGACGTAATGCGATGAGACTAAAGTTCGGTTTATGCCGAACAGCAATAACTGAAGACTTAATACAGTTAGTCCCCAGTATTACTCTTCAACAAAAAGATGGAGTTTATCCAAAACTTGTGTGTGATGTATTGGTGCAATGCATTCCAAACCATCCGGTCACACACAAACACACTTAGTGGCCATCCATATTTATGTAAATTGTAACCTGCAATAAACGGGTCTGAAAGCAATAGTAGTCGATATAATAAAGAGTTGAATTGTTATTTTACCTGGGAAGAGCAGTATATTAATCACCCTTGGTACTAAGTTTGAGTTACCAAGACACAGTTTTAATGTAACGTTAGATAATAAAAATTTAGCAGGAGGCAATCCAGCGAAATTTTTTTTTCTTTTCAACAAATCATTTTCAAAAGCTGGTTGTATATGCCGCACAAAGTGTGTTCTCTCCAAATGCATCTCTAAACACTATCATCCCGCCTAGCTGTCTAAAGGAGAATGTATGACCATTAACAGCTCGTTTCTTGACCATCTGGTTAACTCTTGTCACTCTGCTCCATAAGAATATTCCCTTAAAATCATTTATAAAGTCAAATCAAGCATTTCAATGGAAGTACGGAACTGCTAACTGAACAGATCAAAAGCTTGGCAATTCAGTAGTTTAAGCCTGAACTAAGCGTTCAAAGAGATACGTTCATCTCTGTTTTTATCTTGGTAGTAATCTTCCTCAGAGATTTTATTTTTTTTCTTTATTTATTGTAAGCTATAAGCAGCTTTTTTGATCATCTTAAGTTCCTAGTCACTTTATGGCCCTATTTATAATTTTGATGATCTTGTGATTGTAACTATAATTCAGTTATGCAGCTTTTGGAAATGATTTGTTGAAAAGAAAATTTTCTTCCCTGAATTGTCGTTTGTTTATTTTTAATATCATGGCAAGCTGTTTTTGAATATATAGATGAGGAATAAATTTCTTTACAGTTGGAGCTTCAATAGACCTAAATGTATTTCCCCAATAGGTTTAAAAATGCATACAAATAAACTTTATGATTCCTTTCAATGAAATGTTTAGCTATAGACAAAGTTGAACGTACATCACCTGGGCTAGTGAAATTATTCGATCTGATTTGTTGTTGTATCCATTCTGGAATGTGCTCTATGGCCCTTACTTGCATAGATCTTTGAGTCCTCCGTATGTATGTGAAACCACTCGTAAATATAAACTGACAAACCCATTTGGATGTTGCCCTTTCGTCCAAATGTTATGAAGGTTTGCTGCAGTATATACGTTTCTTTTTCTCCATGAATCTGACTGTTACTGCATAGTATGCCTTCCTGATGGCTGCCTTAAGTTTTTGTTTAGTTATCACACTCTGTTGTGATTCATATAAATATACCTGACAAATACGTCCATGTGATGAGATTGCTTGAAATGTATTGATCTAATACATAACACACATGTTTCACATCAATTTCATCTACTTACAGCTTTGTCGAAGATGTAAAAGTTGAATTTAAGACAAGTCAAAACTTTCAGAGGGTGAAAATGTCATAATAGTTTCATTCACTTATTCTTCTATTCATGATGAATGCTCAGTATTCATTGACGTTAACAAAAGAACAAAATTAAAATTCATGTTTACATACTATCAGTTAAAATGTATGTTTTCACATCTTCACAGAAGATAAATTTAAGGGAAGCCCAGTTACAAACCTGCCTGGGGAATATTTTATCTAACTAAAACCCAATAAAATTTTGAAAACTATCCTCCGTTGACTCTCTGTGTTTTGCTAGGACTAATCAGCACTGTGAACCCGTATTTCCATGAGAAACTGAAGTCTTTGTCTGTCAACACTAAACTATTCAAACTGTGACCAAATCCTTTTGGAGATGGATTTAATATTCAGCACATAAGTCATTCTTTCAGAAGTAAAAGTTATCACCTCACTGTTCTGAGTTCTGACTGGTCAAACTGTGCAATGGAGACGTTGAACTGAATACCACAGTGAGATGTATTTAACAACGAATAGTATATAAGACATCTATGTATATCAATATAGTTCATTTTAGTTTGCTTAATTGTGGCTAGCAGAAAAATCCAGGTTTCGCATTTCGTCCTATTTAGGACTCGTCAGAGAGTTACAAGGATATTAATAAATAGTGTTAACATTCCATTTTACTTGGTTTATTAGATATATCATAGTGATGTTGATGATGATGATCATATGACAATGGGTAGTAAACTGCGTCCGCAATCTAATGCAGTAAATAATGCTGCTTCGCCATGTGATATATCGAATAAATCAACTAAAATGGAATCATATTCTACCACTGTACCAAAGTCTTCCTCCTATCTCAATACGTGTTTAGAAGAAACTAACAGATTTTTAAATTAAAAGCTTTTATCAATGAAATGTACTTATAAAATCCAAATGAGGTAGAAAAATAAATGTCCATGAAGTCATGAAACACCAGAAATTTATTTTTCTACTTCATTGGAATTTTACAAACATATTTCATTTATAATCCATATACCCAATGCTAAACTTATTCAACTTTAGCAGGTTAAAAGTTTAACTACTGATGAAGAAATCAGTAGTCAAAATGCATTCATATTTTTCAATTTCAGTGATGGGCTTAGTAACAAATTGATGAAAAAAGCAGAAAACAACAATAATAGTAACAATTCACATAGTACAAATTCAGAGTATGGATCTAACGTCGAGAATCATTATTCGATGCAAATCGTAGACGACAAAGGGAATTGATTGAAAAACAACGGGTAAGTAAAGTTTTCCTTAAAAGATATGATGTTGCATTTGTATTTAAGTATTTATTATGCCGAGGAAAAGAGAAATAATTCACTGGAATAGACTTTCTTTATGGATGATTTCATCTTCTAAAGCTGTTTAATGGTATTTATACGTTCAAATAACATATAGTGGTTTATTATTTAAAGAAAGGGTATGGCTCCAACATTAGATAAGTGCTCAAAGATGCAGTAAAGAGTTGAAAGCAGTTATGCAACAATCTATCACTCCACCAGTTCATAAAATCCCTGATTATTGATCTTGGACGCATATAAAGGTGTAGAATATCTCGCTGGGGTCGCTGAGACGACAGGAATCAGTGGCTGAGAACTCTTGATGAAATGGCTAAAAATCAGTCACAATGACGCAGACGTATTCATTCTTTAACGCCTTCTAAGGCTTAAACATTTGATCAACTTTAATTTTTAAATCCCATCTCCTTCTATACACCTTTTCCTACTTTGATATCAGTTTTTTCTATCCACTTGTTCTTTGTATACTACTGTGGGATGTGGTAGCCTGCACCGATACACTTGTGTATGAGATTCTACTTTCATTCTGTCGATCTGTCTCTCGAAAAGTTCAAATCAAAATAAAGACAAGGAGTTTGACAACGTTGAAATTGTTGGTGGGTTAAAAATGCAATAGTTGAGTATCCACTTGATGAATGTTAAGGCGGTGTTGAAATAAACAAGGGGTCATATGGAAGGTGATAGTAGTAAACTGATTAATTATGACAAAATTGAAAATAGGGAGGGAAAAATGAGGGGAAAAACTAATGTACGATAAGTGACTGAACATACTTATTCTGGGTGCAGAAATCGGCCTTGAAACAGTGAATTGCCAGTCTCTCTGCTATCTAAAACTATCGAAAGTGCACTCCTTTTGAGCTGTTCCTTTTGACTCTACAGATGATAATGAAGGACATTTGTGGTGGAGCTATTGTCCAGAGTTGAAATGATAATTGTTTTGCATCCACCCTCAACAACCATGTAAGATAATGCTTAGAGATACGTTTGAAAAATGTACTCTTTGCATGGCCTATATTACTGCTCTCAAATTGTTATGTAAACACTTCTTTTTGGTAAACGTATGCAGTCATAATGATAATTTCACATGAAATAGGCCGTAGCGATTTGTGATTACTCCATTTGTATCCTCAACAGCTCTCTCTCTCCCCTCTCTGTCTTTATCAGTAATTTGTTCAAATGATATTTACGGTTGTCAATAATTAATATTGAAGACAGTTCCAATGAACGATGAAATACAATACAGTTTTCTCGTCCTGTTGTTTTGCATCTTTCCCTCAGTAAACAGTCTATCAGACTTATTTTCTCAACCGTAATGTATTTTTCACCGAGCATGCAATTCCTATCGGTCAGGGAGACAGACACACAGAAAAAAAATCAAAGTAGCACACAACATACAAGTCCATCGGTTCACGTTGCTACACTTCATAGTACCATGCCGGAGACTTGTGGATAGAAAAAGACTGATATCAAAGTACACAAAGCTGGGTGAGAGAATAAGAAGTTTGAAGATAACGGTTAATGCATATATTCAAACTTTAGATGTCACAGTGAATACATCTACACCACTGTGATCCATTTTCAACTTTCTCATAAAGAGTCCTTAACCACTGGTTTCTATCGTTTTGGAGACCCCAGCCAGCCAGGTAGACTACATCTCCAAAAAAAAGCTCACGCCAACAGTCAGGGGCTTCATACACTGGTGCCACTGCTTGGCCTCGTCACTTTGATGCCTCTTCCAACCCAATTTCTATCATGGCACATCCAGATAGGCGGTGGATCAGCATATGCAGTAAATGTCCAAGCTATCTCAGTCGACTAACGTTCAAAACCTCATCAATCGAGTTGCATTCCTTCCCTAGTACCCTCCGTCTGACTTTAATGTTGCTCACACGGTGATGCCACGACTTGCGAGGAATGCTACGAAGACGTCTGATACCAAACCATGCAATTGCTCCATATCTTCTACTTTTAGCAGCCATGTCTTATAGCCGTATAACAGGACAGAAAGGACTGGTGTGAGGTATACTCATCTTTTGATAGATAGTCGGATACGATACAAATCGGTATTAGAGATGATCCTAGTCGATAAGTGCCAAACGAACCTTCCGTGTCGGAGATGATATTTCGTCGGCAATTAACCCATTCGGGTCGATTCAACTGCTCAAGTAAAAGAAGTGGTGGACACATTCCACCACTTCACTCCTTTCCATTAAACTGAGAGTAATTGCAGCAGACTAGTCCTGGAGCATGATCTTAGACTTGAAAGTTGTCAGCAAAAAGCATGTCGAAAATAAGTGAATTTGTGATCAACGCGTTCAAAAGACTGATTTTCGTCAGCATCTTCACCAAGCGAGACAAGTCAACCAGATCACCTTCAGGAGTAGATCAATCTCTTACGACGTCAGACGTACCTAAGGCTATGCCCATTAGTACGTGTATAACCAAGTTAAATTATTCTACTTGGACCTGTATGAGATCGAAAGTGGATAATAATTTGAAGATTATAATATTGGTGAAACGATCATTACGTGCGTTCACTTTTATAGAAAACTATTTATTGAAATAGCTTCATTTTATGATGATTAATTGGAAATAATCAGTCTGAACACAACAATAGCTAACCAGTGGCTTCAATATAAACAGGGAGACAGACATACAAACAAAATCAACGTAGAACAAACATAACATACAGGCGCATCGGTTTACGTTACCGCATTTCACAGTACCATCCAGGGATATCATTTAACCGTAACTACTTTTGATCTTCAATACAAATCCGAATATTCTGCTGAAAAAACTATGGTATGCACCACGAAACACTCAGAAAAATCTTATTTCGATTTTTTAAACGCATTAGAATTATATTAAAACTTACTTGTCTAAAGATTAAATCAGTTTCGATGCTCAACTTCTTCCAGGACGTTCGTAATAACTGTGGATTAGATATTTATAATATTTACTAGAAACTTGTTTGCTTCTAAGTGGGAAATATCAATAAAACAGGGCTAATTAAGTTTAGAGATTTGAGGGGTATCAGTGATTCCAGTATGGTATACATCATTGATTAACATCAACTAGAGAACTACTGAAAACCTGGAAGCACTGGATAGCTGTTTCGTTCCAGTATGGAACTCCTCAGCAGTGTGCAACCACGACCCCGCAAGGGATCGTGAGTGAAAATCCAATTTTTGCTCTTGATGAATTTCTGATATCAATCTTTCTATTTTTGCTGCTTATTTGAAGCTTGTGAACTAACTTCATCAACTTGGCCTAGGGGATAACGCTTTTGCATTTCAAGCGTTGGGCAATGGGTTCTAGTCTCCATGGGAGCAACACCACCCACTGGGGTACGTGTACATTCAATTCATGAGTCGCAAGTAGAACTAAAAGCGCGTCATGGATTCCACTGTTAATCATCAAGATAAATAAATTAACATTGTTTACTTTTAAACTTCACATGGAAATAGTGTAACTTTATAGTGAAACTTACCTAGCAAATTACGCGACGGAAATGGACCCACTCATATATACTATTCTGAAGTCATTGAGTGATTCGCTGTTGACAGTCACTTCAGCCGTACTTATTAGGGCATTAAACAACTTGATATCTTGATCTATGCATGTACCATATTCATGAAAGGTATAAATTCTCATAACTAAAATAAGCTTTTAAGCTTTCCATACCTGTCATTGGGGGCGGAAAGTAGTTTCCACAGTTACCTGATTCAACGTTTATATGAGGTTATTTGGCTTAGCAAGTTATACAGATTTTGTTCAATTTAAAGTTTAAATTATGATATGTGAAATCACTTGTTTAATAAATACACTGAAATCTATGTGGTTTTCATCAGAGACGATTTCGATGAAAAGTTCACACAGTCTGCTACTTGAGACCACCAATACGAAAATAATAATGAACAGACATAGAATGTGTCTCTGTTAACTGATACTGAGATAGATCTGATAAGAATCAACATTTATCTGCCACTAGGCACTAACAGATCAGTTTGGGAACCATTCAGTGGTTGACGAGTTCCCCGTGAAACCTGAACGTCTTGAGTTCGATCTCTAGTAGGGTCGCGGGTGCGTGCTGCTGAGGAGTCTCATACCAGGACAAAACAGCTATCAAGTTCTTCCAGGTTTTTTGATGGTTCACTAACTAATATCACTCCATGATGAATACTACCTCAAAGTTGAAAATTCGTTAGTTAATGACAATTTTGTGTCTGAGTTCACACTTTGTTATATTGGCTGACATGGTAGCTCCCCACAGAAACTCTGTTGATCGCAAAGTTAAGAAGTTGAAAATCTACTCAGGTCTTAGGAACAGCGTGGATAGCAAGTCACTTGCCTAATTGGTCGTTCTATTTATGGTAGGATACTGGTTCATGCAAGTCACCTAGCTGAATTCAGATGATTTGAACTAATTTGGCTCTATGAGCTGAATTTGTCACGGTACATCACTGATCACCTTGGACCCAAACAAGCAAAACGGTCGTATGGTGTTAAAATCACTTTGTTCTGGCTGGCTGGCGAAATGTACATATCAGTCTGAGTGATTTCCATATACTGAAGTTATTTAGTAGTATATTTCAATGTTTTTATTATCATCAGTTGTATTTTCTCAATATACACGATCTAATGCTCCGTTGGACTTCTGTTCTCCTTCACATCACTCACTTATCAGTTTCAATACGCGTGTATTTTGAAAAAAAGACTGTTTTACGTTATATTTTTCTGTAGAAAATTCCTCTTATGATTTATCTACACTATGTATTTAATTTCGATGTTAAGCACAGTACTTTTCATACAACGTTCGTAAATTGAACTCAGTGTCATCCACATTTGAGTGCACATAATCCAAAGTATATTGAGTACATGGATGTATTGAATCAGTAGCCATATATAATTCCACACAGTCTACGTGTACAATATATTTTTCAATGTATTCAACCTCAGAAAAATTTTATATGAGATTGTTTTTTTTATATACCACATAATGTTATAAGTCCTAACAAATTTTTAATTGGCGGTAATTGAAAAATACCTAAGAGAGAATTCAAATCCTTGTAGTGTTGCTATATAATGAAGGCACATTGGAAATGCTATGTAGGATACCCAACAATGCTGTGTTTAGGGTGGCATTGAAACCCACAAACTGGTTCAGAGACAAACTTCGTAGGCTACAAAATCGAATAGAGTCAATTAAACAATATAGCCTAATCTATTAAGTATCTACCATGTAATGATTGTAAGATCAAGTATGTAGTCCAAAGCTACCGATGTAGGTCAGTCAGGATAGCAGAACACAAAAGTTTAACGAAACACACAATGGTAGACCCTAAGAAGATAAGTAATCTGGAGAAAACCTTGAGCATTACTCTGCATGCTCTTATCCATAATCAAACAACAGATTGGGATAGGGTGACAATTCTAAAATCCATTGCACTAAAGCAGAGGGAGATGTGGTTCACAGAGTCTTTATTCATTGAATCGACACCTAGCACAGGTAAAACAGGAATAATTCATCATCGCATATTGCAGTTATCTGAAAAAGTTTACTACCAATAGAATAAAAGAATGGAAAACTTTGGGACTATGTAGTGAGTAAATTTTGAGCTTCGTATGATTACTTTGAGATATGGTGGCTGAGGGATAAATTCTGTTGAGCAGACTAAAATGGAATCACAATCTACCAGAGTGCCCGAAATTAATGAAACATTTAGTCTTTCTGTTCCAAAACTAATCAAAAAATTCACGCCACTTTCACACACAGAAGGCAGATACACAAACTAACGTATATTTAATGTCTTAGAAATCAAATCATTGTCGAATATCTACGTCTTTGTGCACCAGTTCTAACAGACAAGGTTAAAGCATCTATAGAGATTCAGAGAATGGTCCAAAAGTTGCGCAACATCAAGAATTATACCGAAGAATTAAAATGTAAGCTCACCGAATAGTCGGTGACAAGATTGTGAGCTTCTGATAGATAGTTGCAACAAAGCAAGTTCGGCTGCTTTCAAGAAATCTAAAACTACTCAAATTAAGAAGTTTAACAAACGTATAGAACAAAAGTATACAGTCGATAATAATGAGATTTCAGACAATTAAAAATTCCAATTTCATATATTAAAATTTATATATGAACGGAGAATATTCTTTTCAATCACTTCTCATCAGGTTCTACAGTTATAAAATCAATTTCGTCGACATATTAATAGCCAGAATTTACAGCGAATGTATTTTAGAGTGGGTATGGAGTTATGATTAAAATTTGATTCCTTGACCTTGTAGAGATTGGTGTAATTTATATATGTGTGTAAATTTTGTCAATTGATTGGTGACCAGACATTTGGAGAATACAAATTAATAATAAAGTTCAAGGCTGCACATTGAGTGATTAGTACAAAGAATGATGACATGAATTTATCTAAGGGTAGAAATGGAGTGGATATGTCATCCATCATAAGATGGTTATTATGTGAAACGACCAAGATAATTAGAGTAGTGATAATGGGAAAAAGGGATTTTAACAGGAATTTCAAATGTTTATTATACCGAAATGGTATCCTGCCTATCACCACGCTTTCGCAGTATTATTATTATAATTATGATCATTGCGAATTTCTTCCCAAGAAATTCGGAACCAAAAAGAACAAGCGACTTCTCAACAATAAACCAAACGTTCCAGTTGCACGTAAAATCCAAATCACGGGATTTGTTTGAAATATGGTTCTATATTGATAAACAGTATTTATTTTCTCACCCCTTATCTTCATGAATTTTCATATAAATACCCATGACAATTATGTGTGTGGTCAGATAGTTCGAAATGTGTTACGCAAATACATTACACGGTTCAGACAATTTACGTTTTCTTATTGTTTTGTCGAAGCAATATTGAGTAGTGAAATGCAAACTTCAGATTGTTAGATATCTGTGGGTTTGTTGCCTTCAAAGCACTTGCAAAGAGTGGATCAACATTAAAAACAACAAGGCTGTGTCCAAGCAACCGGAAGGGAGTATAAAAGACACGCATTAGTTCTCACGGTGAGGTAAATATTTAAGGTAAAATAGAACATCAGAGAACAAAGAAAGAGATTACAAGAGTATCATGAACTATAAAAGATACTGATATCTATGGTTGTTAAATTGTGGACAAGATATAATACAACAGAATGGACAGCCAAGACTGCGAGTGAAGCAATATTATAAGGGAACATGAACTATACTACTTAAAAATACTAAGTAGTATAAAAGTTAAGATAAAAAAGGTAGTAAAAGCGATCATCCCGTAGGGTAAACGAGCATAAGTAAGAAAGGAATTAACAGTTATTATTATTATTATTATTTAAGTATCAGTATATCAGGGTCTTGTAGTGACCGTTGCTTTTTCCATCTTATTCAATAATTTAGTTGGAGGCAAGAAACAGAATAAGAGAACAAGGTTGGAAGCATTTATTAGATTATTCACCTGCATGCATTACACCTATAGTAAATGAAAAGAACGCGGTGAGTAGTTTGAATCAAAATTAACCTTTGATTTCTCATCTTTAATATACGTCTGAATAATGTTCAGAAGCGTGAAAGAAAATCAAACACTAGTGACTCTAAAAACCATTCTGGTAAACTGTTGAAATAACCAATAAGCTTTATTCAATTATCTGTTTATTTATTTATGAAAAAGCCCACTTTCTAACTGAAATAAAGAAAAAAATGTTGATGCTATAGCTTGTGAATCTCCTTTGTTGATTGGACTTAATTGATCGGGTACTATTGTTAAATGGGCTTCTATTCGGATGACTCATTACTGTCTGTATTTTCAGTTTTGATTTTACTAATGAAATGGTAGGTAGCAGTGAAATCCAGGATTCACGTTTCGTCTCATTTTGCGGCTCGTCAGCTGGATATCCTTCCCTACCAGTAAGTAGTGTTATTCGCACTGATTCTTGAGCCGTGGACTGATCGCTTCTAACGCTAGAGTTTTATCCATTATGCCACTGAGTCACGATAGCCACTTCTTATGCGATAAGTATGATATAGTTTTCTTGATATCATAGCTTTTGAGTTGGTTTTGGGCTCGAGTCTCAGTAGAAACAACACCACTCATTAGGATGTAGGTACATTCAGCTGACGAGTCCCAAGCAGGACGAAACACGTGTCCCGGATTCCACTGCTAGCCACTATCTGTCAGTAATATCAAATCTGAAAATGCTGGCAATATCAAGGCATCATCCACCCAGGAAGCCATATGCCAATAGTGGCCGATCAATTGAGTCCAATAAATGATGGCGATTCACAAGCTCTCATGTCAAAAACTGTTATCTTTAGTGTCTGAAGAAAAGTTATTATAATGGCTAGTAGTAAACCTCTATACATACGGGCACAATTTAGACGTGATATGTCCGGAGAGATATCAACTCATAAAGTATGCAAATCAACTCGAAGAACTTTGAATGCTGAAAATTTTCAAAATATTCATATTCCTTGTGTCTATTGGTGACACCAAGATTGAAAAATGAATTTCTTAGACTGGTCAGTTCCTATAGTGCTCATCAGTTCATTTGCTCCTATGTGCTCACAGCACGGTTAAGTGAAGGTGTATTAAAGATCATTAGAAGCTACATTTTAGAGCTGTTCAGTCAAAAAATCATGCAGAGGATATGAATAAGTCATTTCCCATTATTTGTCAAGTTCTTATCACCTTACCAAAACTCAACTGGCTCTGAATCCTTTCTGATACAGAAGCAGCAGCAGTCAGCATTAAACCACTCGAGTTACGTGTTCCAAAAAGTAATTATTGCTGCTACAACTACCATGACGTCATTCGAGATTGATAGATGTCATACTGTGGATATTCTCTCATTTCTATAATCTGAAATATTTCCCCAACGTTTTCCTAAAGTATTTGCTGTCTGACATGAGTAGCATTTTATTGAGCTATTATTCATCTAATTGTCTCTTTGTTTACTGCGTCCTATTTTCATGCATAACTGGCCATTTTTTAAAATCAAACTATATCTGATATTATATCAATTTAAATCACCTATATATATATATATATATATATATATATATATATATATATATATATATATATATATATATATATATATATATATATATATATATATATATATATATATATATAACCAAGGATACACCACATGTATTATAGATCTGTATGATGTCAGAAATACATGAAAAATGGGGGAATAATCCTCATCACACCACATAATAAATGAATTGGAGAATGTAGACAGTGGGAATCTGATTCCGAAGTATCGAAATCAGACGTTTCCATAGTACAACCAGACGGATTTCAGTTCAGTACTGAAAAGAACCACTTGTTTCCCATATCTACTCATCGAACACAACGACAGTCTTTTTTTAAATGAACACATGTATGTGGGTTTTCCAAATTTATTGTACTTTTATCTTTTCAGGTTAATATAATCAATGATAACCCGAAAGCAAAAGATACTTTCTTCAAGCCAGTAATCAATCCAATTAGTCAGTCTGTTGAATCCGATCCCCCGTCATCACCAAGTATGATCGTAGCAGAAGCTTTCGTGAAATATAAACTAGAAAGAGATCGTATACAACAAATACATTGTTCTAAAGATTATGAGTACATAAGAAATGATGCCTATAAGTGTAAGTTTGTTTATTAAAATGGTGAATTTTTGAAGAGAAGGAGAGGTAATTCAAGGAAGAAAATATTCTTTTTTGATTATATCATATTCTTATGGCACATAGCCGTACTTCTGTTTACTATCGGTTTGACTATCTAGTGAAGCCGTGGTCTTATAGACTTGTATCAACGACCCTTGTTGATGCTTGAAGGTCTTGTCAGGACTCGAACCAACGGCCCCAAGGTTACATACCCTGTGATCTACCAAAGGGGATATGAGACCCATCTGGGCAAAAGGGTAGGTCAGAGTAACGAGATAGTAACGCATCACGAATTCAGGCAAAACTCCTGGTGATCGGAGTGAAACTAAGATCTGGTTTGCACCTGGGTGTCGTAGCTCAGTTAGTGGAATACTGGGCTTGTAGTCCAGTGGCCAATGGTTCGAATCCTTCTGCGTCGCAGATTTCCAAGATCGAACTAAGCCTGAGTGATGGTTAGTCACTTTCGTGTGCACCAGTCACTTAGAATTGAGTATTTGCAAGACAATCTAATTCATAAAAAAATGGTATTTTATTTACCTAAATAATAAAGATATCTAAATTTTCAGTAGGTTTATCATCTTTGCAATTATACCATTTCTTTATTGTGTGTCATTCATATGAGGTCATAACATATCTTTTCGTGATCCTAATACAGGTTTTAGAAACCTGTTAAGATGACTCCACATTTTTCCCACGTTGTTTATCTTCACTCGAGTTGTCCGATCAACGAAGTGCTTCTTCCAGATAGTGGTTTATACGACTTTCAATCATATGTGTATGTTGTGGTATCCGATATTACCCATTTCTCTATGACTGGTAGGACAGATTATTCCGACCAACTCTTTATTCACTGGAAACGTACTTTCTTCATATTTCGATCATACATACCAAGAATATACGATTCGTCAAGACATATATATGTAACTTACCAAGTCCTGTTTAATTCGTCTTCCTCGGTTATATTTACGTTTGCGAACAAGACGTTCATCTGTTTCAAGCACATTACCTTCTCCACCAAACTTCACATCCAAGCTGCATATTGCATCGGAGCAAGCATCTCTTTAGTGCTGATGCTACCGCACCAACATCTGTCAGACCTCTTGCTGATGTTACAAGTGTTCCAACAATCCATTGTGGTGCTAAGATTATTATTTGTTGGAGAATAAGATGAGATCTTTTGAAAAATGATCTTGTTCTCGAAGATTTCTTCTTGTAAAAGGTGGGATAACAAAATTAGAAACGGTCCTTTTTGTCATTCTTAGGTACGCAATCCATTACAAAACTACATTCCCAACCCAGACTTCTGGCGAGCATCGAAACCTCTGAGAGTAACCTCTGACGTAATTTCCGTCATAATTCATCAAGTTTATTCAGCATCACTAGCATCGTAAATAGACGTAGTGAATGGCCTTGAATTTAGGTGTCTCGAACGTGATTGGTCGCCGTCAAGGTTTCCTGTCACTAAAGTTTAGCTCTGCCTTTTCATTTCACCTACGACCATCACTCATTATCAGTATTTACAACTATTCACATGTACATAATAATAATGGTCATCATATTCGCAACAGTATGTATGCTACATAGTGGAATCTTCGGCATTTTGTATTTCAACATATTTACAAGTTTGGTAATATTTTTTGAGCGAAATAATCATGGCGTCTCAGTAATGTTAATAACTAACAGTATCACAGGCAATAATGATAAACAATCAGAAGTTGTTAGCTTATCGTTTAGTCTGAAAGAGGAATGTTTGTTGGTAGTGGCTGACACATTCAGTACGAAAACCTGAAATTCGAGCTAGCTATTACATGAATAGCATTATGACGTTTTCTTTTATTCCATTGGTAAATGTATAGTGTTGTAATGACCGAATCACGCAAACCTGAAATGACTCTGAACCGCCAATTAGAATGCTAGGACATGAGAAAGGCATTAAAGGGCTTATATAAACGTATGGATAAATGCACGAATTACTTATGTGACATTTTTGGGCGACATATTAAATGAAAGTGTTCCAGCTGTACACAAATGTGTCAGTAGATAAGTTAAATCAACTTCAGTACATAAATTTATCCAGATGGTTGGAGATAATTTTATTCAGGGACTATGAACTGATCTTATTGTTTTTAAGTAGTGACCTAAATGTTTCGATGGAAGTTGTGTGTGTCTCTGTTAGGTGGTCTACGGAGTCAAAGATATGGTTAACCGCATGATGCGCTAACCGAGAGCGCTTAATCACTGCTAGGTATCCCACTGGTCTGTGTGAATTATTGTTCCAAGAAGAACTAAATGTTACATAGTTGGAATGATAACATTGATGCTTCGGTTATCGATTCTTTGCATAGACCTAATTGCTTGAACAAGTCCTTGCAAAGCGTAGTCAGAGGGTATAAACAGAACTTTTTCAAACATAATTTGGATTTACAAAAGAAGATACCTAATGACGAATTCAATAAACAACGACAATATACCATCACGAAAAGATTTCCTTATGTGAAAAATGGAAAAACGGAATATATCGCCATCAGTAGCTTCCTTACGCCTCTGAATAGTAATATTTTTAACGAATTGGCAAACTTTCTACCTTACAATTAACCCGTTAACATATGAACGTATTATTTGCATGTCGTTCATTGCTAATAATCTATTAGATAGCCCATCCATAAAGTGACTGGTGGTTCAAGGTCACTAAAGTGTTCGTTGAATTCGGTCGTTATTCTTTAACATCACTATTTCATTGCTAACTCGCAAAACAACAAGTTGAAAATATTTTAGAAATGCGCTAGATTAAATGATAATGTTTAGAAGACTTACTTTAAAGATTAAAACAAGTTGAAGTTGATAGTTTAATATTCAAGTAGGTCGTTAGTTATAAAATTATGGAGTAAAGTTACTTCATTAGAGTAGCATTCAAGAATTAAATGTAGAGACTGGTTTTTAGGGATGGAAGAAAGTTGCATAATAATCTGTAAGACGATGCTGGAAACTAGGAAGGCAGGTAAATTGCTCGTAGTCAAGAAGCGAGATAGCTGGTTTCCCAGTCGATAAATTTAAAGAAGGACAAGACGAACAAAGGACATAATGAAAATGATAACAGCAAACTGATTAATTGTAATTAAATTAGACAAGGATTAAAACGGTGACAAGAAAAGAAGTTGATTATACCACTTCTGTGAGTAGAGATCAACCTTGAATGGATGAATTGTCAATACTTCTACCGTGCACAAGTTTTAAAAACGCATTTCGTTTAAACAACCACCTCCAACTGTGTTGATAAGATTGAAGTAGAACTCCGATAGAAAAGTGTAACCAAAGTTGATCAAATATTCAAGAATCGAACAAGTGATTGACTTGCACTCTCCTCTCAACAACAGTGCCGAAGACTATCTCGAGATACATTTGGAAGGTGCATGCTTTGTGTGCTTAGTGAATGAGTTTCTAGTCAAATCATGTTAGTCAAGTAAAGTTGAGGCAATTTAAATGAGCTGCATCTGAATTTATTCCCTAGGATATTTTATTAGCTATATCTATTCCTCATGGACTGACATCAGCTGGAAGAACATTGGAAACCTGGGAGCACTGGTCAGCTGTTTCATCCTAGTATGGAGCTCCTCAGCAGTGCCCACCCACGACCCAGCCAGGGACCGAACCAAGGATCTTCAGGCCCAGTGGCCAGCACGTTACCATTGAGTCCAATGGTCTATATTTCCAACTTTTGACAGTTCGCGGCATAGCCCCACCGTCACCCAATGTCATCGTTGAGTAGTTGTCTTCATGTTCATCAAGTTTACCCCGGCGGTCACGACTTCTCATTGGAATTTCAGGAACCACCTCTCGAAGCTAGTCATCAATGAGGACTATATTAATTTAATTTAGGGGTTTATGGGGATTTATTGTTTTCAAGTTGGTATTCATCACGGAGGAACATTGGAAACCTGGGAGGATCGGACAGCTGTGGCTCAATGGTAACTTGCTGGCCACGAAACCTGAAGGCCCTGAGTTCGACCCTGGCAGGATCGTGGATAAGTGCTTTCGAGGAGTCCCGTACTAAGACGAGACAGCTGTCCAGTGCATCCGGGTTTCTAATGTTCCTCCTACTGATGTCGGTCCATGATGAATACCAACTTGACATCAATAAATTCCCACAAACCCCTAAATTATATATATTTGTTCTCTTTTTATGACATTCGAGTGAGGGGAGATGGTAGATAAAATACCCTCAGGTTGCAGATACATTTTCGTCATAAGTGTCAGTGGGTTACACTGCATTATATTTTGATGTTAGGTGGTGGTAGCCGATCGGTAAAAATTCCTGCTCGTGTTTGATGGCACTCATAGAAGGTTTTCAGAGATCCGGAACAATTTTCTCACTTTATTTTCTTTAGATGCTGCCACCGTCTTGCATCCTAATATTGTTTTCAGTCTCGACAAAGATGCTGTGCATGTTCGTTTTGCCTTCTTGGATTATACATCAGCCTCTGACATTGTTCCTAGACCACTCTTCTTAAATAACCTTGCCGCTGCTTATACAGGGTTACAAATTGGTTGCATGCTTAGTTTTCTGGAAGGAAACAGTATACTGTTTATGAAGGGAAGCGTTCCAGTTAATGACTGAAACTGGTATGCCTCAAGGTGCAGTACTTTCTCCGTTTCTATTTTCTTTCTTGCATGATTTATCTTATTCTGCTGAAACTAATTTGATTAAGTATGCTGATGACCTGAAGGTTTTTGTGTGCCAGCTAACTCTCACTAGAGATAGCTCTCAATTAAATGATTTCTTGTCTGGAAATTGACCAGTGGTCTTTCTCAACTGGTTTTAAGTAGAACCCTTCTAAATGTCAGGCTGTTAATTTTAGCTCACTTGTAAATAGAGTTGTGTGAGCTGCTTAGGTTCTATGACTCGTGTTGTATTGATGGTATTTCTGTAGAAAGCAAATCGAATGTTAACTACCTTGGATTGAGTTTTACTTCTGATCTTCGATGGTCATCTCATATTTAGTTGGTTTCTCAGAAAAGTTTTCGTTTACCATATGATATAAAGAAAGGGAGACTCTGTGGTATAATTTATTAATTCCTGTACTTCACCTATTCTTCTCTATTACTCCCCGTTGATCTTTCCTAGTCTATGAAAAAATGACTCTTTTGTATTGCATGGTGCTTTGAAATCTGTCAGTAGGATAAATGCAGTGGCTCTGGCTCAAGTGATAAATACTGTAGTTGACAGACATTTAAATTGTAGCAGGCAACTAAAGTAGAGTCACTTTTCTGATACTGAGCATCCACCTTATTCACAGCTCTCTCCTTGCATCTCCTCAGGGAGTACCAGAAGAAATTATATGATACTGTGCGCTTGTATGGCTAAATATAAGAATTCAATTGTGCCTGTTTTACCTAACACGAATCTTATGTGAAGAGAAAAGTGTAGAACAGAACTCACTTATCAACTGTGTAGCAATAAATAACACTATTCGAATTGTTGTAAAGGAGCATACGTACATTTGTTGTAATATTACATGCTGAGAGTTCCGAACTGTGTTAAATTGTTTGGAATGATATGTTTTATTATTACTGTTATTGCCACTCACCATTGAAGCGTCTCTGCAACCATAAGTAAAAGACTTTGTTCAATGCTAAATAGTAAGGCGTAAACAGCTATAACGGACACACTGAAGAACTGCTCGTGTACACGGTCCAGTCCTGCAAGAGGTCGGTCGCCGCCTGAATACCTCAGTGGTGGCGTCTCTGACCTCAGCACTGGTCGACTCTGGTTCCAATCCCATAGGGTGAACGTCAGTTCCCTAGTGTTTACAAATACACTTTACTGACGAGTGCCAATAAACAAGAAACCTAGACCAAGAAGGGCCGACTGTTGGCTGATTCACAGGCGACTTCAAAGGCCAACTTAACCTCTGCCAAAATTACCAATCAGTTTGCGGTATTTTGGCTGAGAAGACAATTTTTCATTGAATACAGAAACGTGATTAGTTTTTCATCAGATGCTAGTAATGTTAATGTTAGGAGGACGGGAAGTGAAAAGACTAATCTGGAAATGGACCAATCAAAATGCAGTTTACGTCAATCATGCATACTACAGTTAGACACATAGACGATTGATCAGCCAATCAATATCATTATTTCAAACACTGAACTATGTAAATATTTACATATATTCTCCTTTGATCTTCTGCCCAAATACGTGTCCCTACACGTTCAGTGTGTCTTTTTCCATCTAATTAGTCGGGTAGGGAATCTACTAGGATGCTGTTGAACATTGGTGGCTGACAGTAGATATCCGAGCATCGGTAGCGGCCATAGCAGTTTCAAATCATAACAATTGACCTTGCAAGTAAGCAGTGAATGAAACAGATAAACACTTAGTAGATTCATTTAAAGACGCTGTGTGATTGGAAGCTATAACAACTGAAGCGTGTAGTTTCACACCTTGCTCAACGATTGGAATTCAAAAGTTAACTTCTCCTTGTTTTAAACGTTGTCTGTGAGAGCAGTTCGACTCGAAACTGAAGGTGGAGACAAGTAACAATAACAACAAAACATAGATTGGAAGTAGTTAGTACTAACAGGTCAACAACGAAAAATAACTTTATGTAAGCAATCAGATAGATCTGGTATGCACTGGAAAATAACTACCCATAGAACTTCGCAAATATCTAAGCCAACACCTGAATTCTGAATAATTCAGTGGTAAGGTTGCTAACTGCACCACTGACTGAAGCAAGTTTGAATCTCACCGGAGACATTAGTTCCCTCGAAGCTAGAGATAATTTTTGCTGACGCGTACTAATGAGCTGAAAACCCAGGTTCAAGGCCGTCTGTAGATTATCTCCAACCAACAGTTCACCATGATGTTGATCCTCCAAGCTTGATGACCAAACTGCAAAAGAAACTGGCCCATTGAGTTTGGTAAGCACTTATGACTAGACAACATGAAGTTGCCTGATTTCTAGTGACCAATTAATCTGTCTTATCAGTCCTACAGGATGCCGAGCACGGTTTCAATAACTTAGTGACAACGTATCTAACTGCTGCATTGGGCCGCACAGGCCTGAATTTCACAGGGAACAAACATTTAATTCCTTGAGTTTGTCGAAACACCATGCTGATGACAGTCATTGAGTACGAAGCATAGGTCAACCATGTCAGGCTTCCTGCTGATTGCCTCCATCCGTCAAACATCAGTAACTAATGAAGACAGTCCACCTTTTATACCAGATTAGGGCATGAAGTGCTTTTTTCCAACTTTCAGTTTGACAAAGTCGTGTACTTACGTGCCAGTTTATCGTATTTGTACTACATCTCAAATCCAATTGAAAGCATTTATGATTCGAAATATTTCGTATGCAATTTTGTGGCTAAAACTGTTTGCTTTGTTTTCTTAACATTCACTATTTTAGGTTACAATGGATGTGAAATAAAATCTCCCAAACCAGTTAATGTATTTGACGTACAGTCTCTGCACAACCTCTACCAATAGAATGTGGAGCTGGTATGCTAGTATCTGCATCTGTAACACCCCAAGTAGACACAAAACCATCTAACCCTCAACCGTGTAAAGCTATTATACCACTGAAACTGAATGATATGTGTCCTTTACTATATCCAACTAATAATCTTAAAAATAATGATAAAGGTATCATCGCCATGAGCAATAACAATAATAATAATGACAACTTGTGTACTAATGATATGACAACGGATCAAAGTCTTAGTGAAGATGACAGAAGTAGAGGAAGTAAATTTCAATCAGGTAGCTTATCTGTTATTGTTCTCATTGATTTCTTCATATGTTGCATATATACATTTTCCTTAGGGGATTGAGAGATAAGTGGATCACCTCAATAGTGCAAACCCACTATGACCCGGAGCCCCGTTACAATCGAGCTACCTACCCAACCACCATAGCAGAATTCAATGGTCTACACTCTTCTACTTCTGCCCATGCACGATATACTGCGGTTATACACAAAGGTCTCTAGCTGGCATCCACTTCACTCCCAACTGGTTGACCCTACAGGTGATGACCTCTCATCAGAATTCTAAGATATCCATCACAAAGCATGTCACAAATAAACAATATGCAATAATTTAATGTGAGGTTTAAGGGGAGTTTTCTGATTTCAAGGTAATATTTATCATGGACTGACATCAGCTGGAGAATTTCTGAAAACCTGTGAGCATTGGATAACTGTTTCGTCTGGTATGTGACCTCCAGCAGTACGCATCTCTGACTATGCAGGGATCGAACTCAGGATCTCTAGTTTTCATGGCGAACGCGCTAACTATTCAGCCAGTGAGTTGAAGCCCAATCATCCACAGTTTTCTACCTCTGTCAACTTTGGATTTAGCGCGACTACCCATCTGTGGATAAATTGCTGTCGATAGCGTTCCCAAGGCTAGTCCTTTGATACCTCTAACTGTGTTTGAAACCAGTTTAACAATTCACTGGAAGTACTGCACTTTGCATGGCATACTTCGATAAAATATGACAAGCTTGATGACACAGTGCGCCCATTAGAGAAGATGAATACAACTCGAAATCATATGAGTCATACCTCTGGAAAAAAAGAGGAACAGCAGATTGCTTAATCGACAGGAGAATGGTTCTGGGTCTAAATGTTTGTCAACAGGTAGCCAAATTGGACAGGGCAATATCTTTGTCATCATGGCTAATACCTAGTTCAATATAAATGCGGTTTTAAAAGTGCTTATTTAAAATGACAGATTTTATCTATAGAGAGGACAAAAAGGAAGATTGGAGTAAGATTTCCAGAACAGGGATACGGTAAAGGTACTCCCTAAAATTGACCAACTGGTGCAAAAGCTTAATCAATGTCTTATCACTATGATTATTACTGTTAGACCAAGGAAATAGCTTATTTAATTTAGTGTTCACCACGAATTGACATCATTTAGAGAGTGACTGAAAATCTGGCAGCACCGGACAGTTGTTTCTTGCAAGTATAGGTCTCCTCTGCTGGACGCACCCATGACCTTGGTGGAATGAAGCTCAACATCGCAAATTGATAGAATTAGGAAAGTGTGGACCACCATACTCTAACATAGTAGCCGAGTGGCCATCGCTTTCGCCCGAAGGCTTGATATGTCAAAATTCGATCACTCGTAGAGACATTGGTGCATACTGCCGAGAAGTTCCGTACTGAAACGAGACAGCTATGCAATACCCCCAGGCTTCCAACGAGCCTTCAACCGATGTTAGTCCGTGATGAATGCCATCTTGAAATACGTAAGATCCATACGAACCTCTAAATGCAATGGTGATTACGATTATAGCCTTCAACTGTGGCGGTTCCATCTGGAAAGTTTGCCAAATTAGTAGAAACGTTGCTACCTCTCTCCTTAAATGAGAAGACTGGCTAAAAGAATACACTAAATCAATCAGAGATTATGACAGCCAGTCAAATAAAAGTTCACAGGCGGAAAACGGGGATAGCCATGGTTTGGCAGACTTTTATTGATATAGGGTGATGCTTGAAGATGAAACGAAAATCTAGGCCACACAAGGACTCTAACTGTTAGCTGTTATTTCGCTAAAAACATCACAAATACACAGTGGTTCTTTTTCTACACACACTCCTTGGAAGGAAGTTATGTTACTCTAAATACTAGGCACCTGATTATATTGCGTTTGTACTTCATTGGTACGAAGCTGAAAAAGTGTGTATACTGTGCCTTAGAAGTTGGTTTTGTATACTGTACTTTTCAGTATAGATCTATATTCTTTAGTTTTCATTAGCAAATCAAGAGAATGGACCGAATCACTGATTTCATTTTCCTACGTAAAATGAACTGATGGGTGAGTGCTGCTGGAATGATTCAGAACAGAATTAATGCATAGGCATATATCAAAGCAAATAACTACTACGTACTCTGGACCAATTTTCATTGGTTTTTCAGGCATTTCCTCTTTCCAACGACAAGTCAAAATAACATTCTTTAAATAAGAATATGATGTAATGTAGTAACTCTGTTATAAGTTATTTGACTAACCTGTTACCTAGCCCTTCATGATAATGTCCTATAACTATCCAGATAGTTGAACTCATGTAACCTGGAATGCTTATCAAGACATCCTCTGTGACGCATCTCAAAACATTAAAATACAATACAAAGGTGTGATTGCATAAAGTTTTTTCAATTTTCCTCTGCATTTGTTGATTTCAAGGCAATCTCCATTTCTTTATTTCTTATTTTAATGAAAATAAGATTGTGAAATTATGTCTGAATGAAAAACAGGTAAGCTTATTAGTGTACTCTTATGTATATGGGTCTTAGATTTACACTATTATTGTCTAATTTTCTACTCTTTTAAGCATACAATAAACCTTTTGAACGTGAACTAGTGAAGAATGAAGAAATCTGTTCAGCAATTAAACAATCTAAATTAGTTGAGGACTTCATATCAGTACGCCAACAGGCAGCAATAAATCGTGCACGTGGAGCCGGTCATATTATGGGCGTAGCTGGTATATTAGCCGGTTCACCATTTGTTAACATAAATGAAAAAGGTAATATAATATTATGACGATACTTCAAAACCAGATTTTGATTTTTGTAACATACTACTTATAAGTTGTGAATAGTAAACAGAATTTTTGAGTGCTCGCGTAGCGAGTTTTGCTGGAAATACAATTATATGAAATGTTTTACACTGAAAACCCTTTTAATCTATAACATATCGTCTTTTATGACAAAATATTTCATCTGATTGTATTCACGGCTTTTTTTCACCAATTTATATTAATTTGTGCTGATATTCCTGCCACCTAAATGCATACTTTTTTCTATAAATTTATACAGGGCGAATCCTTGAACATCAACGAGAGGTAAGTAATTCATAAGCTGAATCCAGTTTAGTAATCACTTCTCTTCAACACTTACCAACCTCACGCGTATATTAGGCATGAACTTATGGGAACCGTAATTGAGTAGGGTGTGATCTACTTCCGATGATTAATTTGCAAAGTCCACAGTCCATGTTGGTATTTCTTACAGCTGAATTGATTTCCACTGCCCACCTGTGATGTCAACAGAGATTCCGTTGGAAAACACCTGACCAAGACCCCGAGATATGATCTCTGACACAAGAGTGTCGTGAACTATCGAAGTATACTATTAAACATTTAAAGAAGTTAGAAACAAGTCATTCTGATCTGTAGATTTCATGGACCATGGATTTGGGAAATTATCTGCGAATTATTCATTCTATTTTACATGTAATGGTCCATCAATGCAAGTCACCTGGCCAGATCAGTTGGTGAGAACAATTCATCTGTGCAAGCTGAATTTGTCCGAGTACACCCCCGATGAGTTTGACCACAAAAGAAGGAAACAACCCTTTGGTGTTGCTATCCCTCTAATCTGGTTATTGAAATGTGTAGAGCAGTGCGAGTGGTTTCTAACTTCTCATGCCTTTCAGTAGTATGGTTCGAGATGATATACTTTAGTGAAAGTGATGTGTTAATATATTCGCTATGCAAGTTCTTATGGAAATATGCTGCAATCAAGAGTTTTGTAAGTTGAGTGGTCCCTGCTTATTGATACTTGTAATTGCCCGTTGATAAACAGGGTCAAATTGGTCGATCTGTGTTGGCATATGGGCTCCTATGTGGATGCCTCGTAACTACCTGAATACTCATTATATTGTAACATATTTAGTGTTTAGCAGTGGAATCCAGGTTGACTCGCGTTTCATCCCGTTTAAGACTCGTCAGCCGGATGTCGTTTCCACTGAGAATTCGACCCAATACCCATCGTCTGGTGGATAACGCTTTGGTATTTGAAGCGATGGGCACTAGGTTCGAGTCCCAGTGGAAACGACATAACTCGCTGGGAATCAGGTACATCCAGCCTACCAGTCCCAAATAGGACGATACGCACGTCCAACTGGATCTCACTGCTAGCCATCAAATAGACTACAATATAGTGGAGCCATCTCGTTTCATCCAACTTAATTGGTTCAGTCTTCATGGTATGCACTACCTGACAGTTTTGAAATAATGGAAACGATTTTTTCTTTAGAATGACAGTGAAAACGTTTTGGCGTTCTCGAAGTTTCGGTATTCTGTCCTGGCCTGTCATGACTAACATCATCAACAGTAACTTTGTAAAGAAGTGAAGCGAGTAAAATTAGTGCACGAATGCCTAAGTAGTGCTTTTTACTCTCCTTAAATTGCCCAAATGTTACTTGGGGAAGAGATTTCTGTTTCACCTTTACCTTTTTGACTGTAAATTGACTGTAGGTAACTTTAGATGAACATCTTTGTTAGAGTGAAATTGTGCTATTCTATATTAACACTGTGCTTGGTTATTGATTCGTTTGATCAATTTCCACTGGATAATGGATAGTTGCTTTCTTATCGATATATTGTAGATCTTATCTGTATCTAGATGTCCGTTAATTCGGGTTTCATTTGTAATTGAGGCTTATCGGAAACTTTTGCCCGTTTTAAACTTTCTCTGCGTTTAAGTGTAGATGCTGATGCAGTCATCAAGTCTGGTGAGGAAACTTCTAAACAGAATATCAGAACACAGAGTACACTAAACCATTGTCTTCAGCTATTTTAAGCTATTAGTATTCACTGAACAGGCATGTCTCAGAGCATTTTCAATGGAGTCACATCATCTTTTCTGTCTTCGAGTTTATCGTTATGATAAGGTATCATAACTTCACTTGCTTACCACATTGGTAAAAGGTTCACGTAGAGTTACGCACAAAAATGAAAGAATTCAATTTGTCGTTACTTTTTAGCTTCACAGAAAGAGAATATAGTAAAAAGTACAGAATGATCAAGAAACAGAATACAAATGAACAGAACAGAAATAGATATCTCATAAGTAATAGGATGGTCAAGACTTATAAAATTTTAGTCGTTTGCTGAAGAGACGTTTAGCAAGCTCAGTCGAAACGCAATTAATATGGGTACTATACTGATGTCTTTCTGTCTAGTCATCTATCCGTCTATCTGTCTTTCTGTGTCTGTCTGTCGTGAGCAATGAGTGTTTCTACGTTAATATATAATCAAGTATATGTATGTTAAAATTCCTACTTTCACTGCTGCATTTTTAAAATTTAGTTGAAGGCATTAGAAGAAAAGCGCAAAAAGTTCGAAGCACTGAGAATAAGTGATGAAGTGAAGTGAGAAATCTCATCATACGTTGTTTCTTTGTTTTTAAATTGAATTATAGCACAATTTCAAGTGATTAGATTTAAATGCAATTGAGTCACATGAGAATCATTTCCAATGTTGTCTGGGTGTTTAAGTGAATGAGTGGGTGTCAGTGTGCTCTTATACTAATATTACTGGACCAGCCCGTCAGGGAATAGGAAGCCAACAAGAATATTACAGAAGCATAATAAGTCCTTACTTGTAAACATATAACGACCACCTGTTGGTAGGTTTTCCTCTAGCTTGTGGGTGCGTTGTGCAGGGGGGGGAGCTGGATAGCAGAGTGTGAATTTTGCAAGGAAGATGAAATCTGGAAGAGAGAGGGAAAGAAAACAACGTGAACCGATAACTCAAAAAAACACACAGGGGTATACTTACATCTAATGATAAAAGATGACTGCCAAACGGTGATTCCCAGTGAAAAGAAGCAGTTTAGAAAATCAATACTAGAAAGCATTCAAATGCGTTACTAACATTTGTACAATCTCAGTCAGTATTGTCTGTCCTTTGAACGTAAATAAACCGGTTTACTATCCTCTCACTATGCATCGAGTCGATTTGATTTCTATTTTGTTACAGGATCAAATTGGTGTGAAACGCCCAGTATGCAGTTGTCGACACTATGCCATTAAGGAGTTTGCAAGCAACAAATACGTTTATCCTTATGTGAACATTATTCACCTGGTTAATAACCGTAAAAGATTTTTCTACATGCATTCACGTCAGAACTTAAAGTTTAGATGAATTTTACACTTTTGAAGTGATAAATTTCGATAAAAGTAAAGAATAGAAAGCTAGATTTCGCTTTCCTAATGATGATGTATAAATCAGTGAGAATACGATTTATCCTTTAAGTATAATTCGTGACAGTGAGCACAGTATTTATTCCAAGGAAATCCTGAAGAACAAAAGTAGATACATACATGGTCAGCGATTTTCAACAAGGGTTATTTTTTGTCTTAACCTCGGCTAGGGTTTCTTATTGGGTCCTATGATTAACGCAGTGAGGAAATGCCCTATGCTGAACCTAGCTAGTATTATTCCTCAAGTTACTATGTGTGGGTTGATCCTACGGCTTCTGACGTTACACCAGCTGTCTCAAAGAGAAGAGAATTTTAGGCCGTTAGTCCACACAATGCACAATTATCTGTATTTGGCAGAATATAGGGGAAGGGATGTACAAGGTATTAAAAGGAGCGACTATTGAAGGGCACCCTACCAACTGTGGAAATAACCAATCAGGTTTCAGTATTCCCTCTAGAAAGGTGGCTTTTTATAAAATGGAGAAACCTAATTCGTTATCTCAGCAGTTTGTAGGATAACCTTTAAAGTCACTCCAACCGCGGAAGTAACCTATTAGGTTTCTGTTTTGTGAAAGCTAGTTTTCCAGCTGGAATACCGGAACCTGACTCGTTATTACAGCAGTTGCTAAGGCGGCCTTGTAAGTTGTTCTTTCAAAAGTGTAAGTGGCCCAGTCAGAATGGACGAGACTCTAAAGACCAGCGTAACAACTACCGACATAACCATTTGGGTTTCTTTGTTTTAGGCGAAACTATCTTCCCAGACTAAATCCGAAACCCGATTGGTTACTTTAGCAGTTGCTGGGGCGGGACATCTAAAGTCACTCATCAGAATGCTAGAACGACTTTAAAGGCTACCCTAGCAACAACTGAAATAATCAATCAAACTTCTCTTTATTATTTATTATTATTAGTCCCTTGGGTTCCTAGTGGAACATAGGGCTTCAGTAGCACGCCTCCAGTGACCTCTGTTCTCTGAGATCTTTTGAACCTGGTTCCACGACAGCCCACAACTCTCATTTCCTCCTCGCATGACCTCCTCCATGTCACCCTCGGACGTCCAACTCGTCGCTTCCCATGGGGATTCCACTCGAGGGCCTGACGCGTGATGTCCTCAGTCGGCCTTCTCAGTGCATGCCAATCCATCTCCACTTCTTCCTGCATATTTGTTGCGTGATAGGTTCTTGGTTGGTTCGTTCCCAGAGTTCCTTGTTGCTTATTTTTTCTGGCCATCTGATCTTCAGCAGCGAGCGTAAGCAGTTGTTGATGAATGTCTGTAGTTTATTGGAAATGCCTTTCGTGACGCGCCAAGTCTCTGAGCCATACAAGAGCACTGACTTGACGTTGGTGTTGAAAATCCGTATCTTGTTCCGCATGCTGAGTGCAGAAGATCTCCACACTGGTTTCAGGCTAATGAACGCCTGTCTTGCTTTTCCGATTCTGACTTTGACGTCCTCGTCCGTCCCGCCTGTAGTTGAAACAGTGCTTCCTAGATAAGTGAAGGAGGTTACTTCCTTCAAGTTTCTCCCGTTGACGGTGATTGGAGTTTGTTGTTGTTGTTGATGGTGGTGGTGCGGTATCTTCATCACTTCTGTCTTCTCTATATTCACCTGAAGTCCCGTCTTCGCTGCCTCTTCTGTCAACTTGTTAGTTTTTGCCTGCAGATCTTCAAGTTTATGTGACATTAGGCATAAGTCATCGGCGAAATCCAAGTCTTCTAGGTTCTTTTCCGTCGTCCAGTGTATCCCCCTCTTCTCGCTGCCTACTGTTTGCTGCATGATCCAGTCCACCACAATAAGGAATATCATGGGGGATAGTAGGCAACCTTGTTTCACTCCTGTCTTCACTTCAAAGGCATCACTGAGCTTCCCATTGTGGATTACTTGGCATGTGGCATCTTCATATAGTTGTTGAATGAGGCGGATAAAGGTTTGCGGTACTCCGTAGTATTGAAGCAGTTTCCAAATTACTTCTCGGTCGACGCTGTCAAAGGCCTTCTCAAAGTCGATGAAGTTGAGGTATAGAGCTGATTGCCATTCTACGCTCTGTTCTATGATGATACGAAGCGTTGCAATTTGGCGCACATGATTTGTACTTCCTGAAGCCTGCCTGTTCCGGTCGCAGTTTTGAATCCAGTGCGTCTTTAAGCCTCTCCAGGATGATGCGGCTTAATATTTTACTTGGGGTGGATAGGAGAGTGATTCCGCGCCAGTTCTTGCAAGCACTGAGGTCTCCCTTCTTCGGCAGTTTGACAAGGTAACCCTTCTTCCAATCGTCAGGTACCTTCTCTTCCTCCACACCTTCTGCAATAGTGGTGTGAGCATGTCCGCTGTTGTCTCTGCATCTGTTCTCAGTGCTTCTGGCGGTATTCCATCTGGTCCTGCTGCTTTCCCGCATTTCAGTAGCTTTATGGCGTTCAGGACTTCCATTTTCGTTGGGGGATTTATGTTCACTTGTAATTCAGCGGCTGCAGGTGGTATTTCTGGACGAAGTGCAGGTGGTGGTCGATTCAAGAGCTTCTTGAAGTGGTCGGCCCATCGTTTCCTCTGTTTCTCTTCTTTTGTAATTAAATTTCCTTCTTCATCTTTTATTGGTTTCATCTGTGTTGGTCTCTTCCCTGATAGCAACCTGGTTATTTGATACAATGTCGTCAGGTCTCTCTACCTGCAGCCTGTTCTGCTTCACTTGCCGTTGAGCATCCTTGCACTGGTTATCTTCTGCTTCACCATCCTCCTCTCCTCTATCAGCTTCCAGGTATCCGTCGAGATCCATTCCTTATCTTCTTCTTCTTCCTTCCTAATACTGTTGTGCAGGTTTCTTTCCACATAGCTTTCAAAGACTTCCAGTGTTCTTCCACACAGGTTTCTTCAGGGATGTCCCTCGACGTCTCCCATTTTGTCTTGATGGCTGCCTTGAAGATCTCCTTTGTAGTTTCGTCCTTTAGTTTCCGAGTGTTGTACTTGAATTGAGGTCTATCACCAGCTTCCTTGAAGGCTTTCAACTTGATTTGGAAGGTTCCTTGCACTAGATAGTGGTCTGAACCTACATCTGCTCCTCTTCTTGACCTTGTGTCAAGTAGGCTGACTGCGTCTCCATTTTCTTGAGATTGAGATAAAGTCGATTTGATTTTTAGTGTGTCCATCTGGTGAAATCCATGTCGCTAGCTTTGTGGATATCCTTGTGCCTGAACACACTGCCTCCAATCACCAAATCGTTGAATGCACAAATTCTGCAAACAATTCTCCATTCTCATTCATTTCACCTAGTGCCTCTCGACCCATGGTTAGTTCTCTTCCCGTGTTGTCCCCTCCCAGTTTGGCATTCATGTCGCCCATTAGAATTTTGATATCGCCAACTGACGTCTTGTCCAGTGTTGATTGAAGTTGTCTGTAGAATTCCTCCTTTTTCTCTTGCTCTGCATTATTTGTAGGTGCACAGCGTGGCATTGTATGATTGTGACCTTCCTTCCTTTTGAGTTGAATCTTGCTGTCATGATCCTGGAGGAGAGATTGGTTCCCACTGCATGAGAGCCTTCGATGCTCTTGAGGACATCATGATAGCCACTCCATAACTCAGTGTGCTCGTGGTTGGCGTCTGGGTGACCGGAGTAGATTATTGATTCTCCCGTTGACAGTTTGGAGAGTCCACTCCCATTCCATCTGCTTTCGCAAATCCCAAGCACTTCGATGTTATACCTTCTCATCTCGTTTGCAATCTGGGCTGCCTTACTGGGTTCAAACATGGTGCGGACATTCCATGTCCCCACGTTTACTTTCGCTTTCATCGAGAGAGGTGAGGATACACCGGCCAATTGGCTTCCCGAAGGCTTTCACCAACTGGCGTCATTTCGCCTCTCCGATTCCAGCGGGGAATAAGTTTGTTTTCATTTTTTATATTTTGTTTGTGCTTTGAAGTTTCTTTAGCGGTTAGATTTGTTTTACGGGGTAGGGTTGCTAGCCCTATGCCCAACCTTCCCTCTTTACCCGGGCTTAGGACCGGCTAGTAACTAGTAAACTAGTTAACCAGGCGTGGTTAATCAAACTTCTCTATTTTATGAAAATCTGCAGTCTAGTCGAAATGAAGAAACCTAATTGGTTATTTCAGTCATTGCTAAGGTGGCCTTCATGCGCTACCTGGAAAGAATGAGTGCAGAACAACCAATAAATTACTTATGTCCTTCATGTGTCAATCTCTGTCTCATCCTTCGGCATGAGTGACCTTAAAGACCATCCTAGCAACAACTGAAATAATCAATTTGACATCTCTATTTCATGAAAATCTGCCTTCCCAGCTGAAATAAAGGAGTCCGATTGGTCATTTCGACTGTTGCTAAGGTGGCCTTTAAAATTGCCCGAACACCAAAAGGCGATTTTAAAGGCCATCTTAGCAACAGTCGAAATAACCAACCAAACTCCTTTATTTCAGCTTGGAAGGGAGTTTTTCATAAAATACAGAACTTTAGTCGGCTACCTAAGCAGTCATTCAGAATTGTATGGACTATAAGGCCAGTTAGTATGTGACGTGTCGCCATGTCCGGTTTATGTGGTGCGACCGACGTTAGCAGTCATTATTCTGCTAAAATACTGTGTGAAATCAGTGATTTTGAATGTAATTTTAACTGTTTTCTTCATTTATTATACTATTTTTAATCCAGAATGCCACATTAGGCTTGATTGACAACGTATCATATACTGGCGGTGGGCTATAAGCCATAAGAAGAACGATCTACAATATGTATCCATATACGATGTGTAGGAATTTCTTTACCTTTTATGATTCAGCATTAAGTTCGATGACTGACTTAAACGCTTTCATGAATACTTCTTCAAGTACGTCTTTTTCACAAAATATTTCAGTAATTTATACATTTATATTTCAGCAACAAGCCGAAGAACGTGCTCGTCTACTAAAAGAACATTTGGAACGTCGTCGAAAACAAGGAAAAGATTTTGAAATGGAACGAAGACACCAACTTCTCAAGGTAAAATAGGGCATACCAGTCCATTGTACAGTTAAAATTGTAAAGTTTATTCTGCAGTGAGTTTATGTGCACTTATTGAAATTGTGATTGACATTCATACAGACAGTTGAACTCATGCTATATAAGTTGGTTGGAGCCTATCGGAACGAAGTTTTGGGCCTAGGTTTCGTGCATGTTGGCACTCGTCAGCATCGCATATCTGCACCCTTGAAGAAACATCCCCCTCTTCCTCAAGATTTGGATTCGCATCATCCAGTGTTGTAGTCAGTGCTGTTGTCACTGAGCTACTCAAATCACGTTTGACTTCCTGTAGGACTGGATTACATACAATGACTATTCACTGAATAGAAACCAATTTCATATTTTCTAGTCATGATTGCTGACCGAATCCTATCGAATTCTATGCTTGATTTAATGATTCGTTTTACTTTAAAACTAAACTGTTGCTTGACTATTTATTCAAGACATAAGGGTGATAGCCTACCCTTTGACTTTTCATATATTATCCTCTTACACAAAGATTATCTGGACTATATATATATAATATATATATATATATATATATATATATATATATATATATATAATATATATATATATATATATATATAACGCGATCTTACTGGCTACATCATATACGGGATCGTTCAATAAAGTTAAATCAAAATCTGAAATAAAAACACTTCTACCCCAACTACCGATGATTTAAAATGTTGATTCCCATTTTTACCCTCTACCTATCAGCTGGTCACTTTAACAGAATTATCTTTTTCTTTTTTGCATGCAAAAAGACTTTAAACATCAGCATCAAACTGACAACAAATGGAAGCTTCACCTTCAACGAAAATCAATATCATAATCACAATTAATAATCAGGCAATATCAAGGCATCCGCATAGGAGCCCATACGCTAACAGAGGTCGATTAACTAGATACAGAATAACAACATGAAATTACAACTGTCAGTATCATTTTTACCTCAGCGTTTTATTCCACTTGGTCAGTTCAATCTAATATCAAGGTCTTGAAAATCGGAAAATTTATAATTCATTAGCTATTTATTACAAATGACTATTGACTAATATGTTAGTCACTACTGGTATAATTACGTAATAATGAATGCTTAATTTCACTTATTTTTAGCTTGAACAATTTGACCGCTTGTACAAACTACAGTATAAAGATATTCGGGAAGAAAGTAAACCAACCGATTCAAAGTTAGTTGATAGCAGATAATTTTATTTGCATTTTCTCACCACTTGATTGAGTTAAATAAGTATGCACATATCACTGGTTGCCTTTCCACTATCCATTACATATAAGCTTTATTTCAACATCCAGTGATAGTATTCATTGAAGTTGTTAATGTCTTTAGATGATTAAGCCCTTGGATAGTGAGTATGTGTTCTGGTTGAAGCTACACAATGAGAAGCCCAAAACTTAAGTTTCGTGGTTGTTGGTACTCGGTAGCAAACAACTGCCAACTTAGATAAATAAACCCGCTTCATTCAGTGCTCCTATCACAAACTTTACCACTTTACAATTTAAGCCGTTACTGATCACCTGTAGGACCAAATTTACATATACATTGATCACTGAAAGGTGATTATCAATATTATGATTAATTTGGCTTGGTGGCTGGCTAGAAACAGAATTCAGAACGTGCGTTTCATTCTACTTGGGACTCGTCAGATGACTGTGCCAGCATCCAGTGAGTGATGCAGTTTACAATGAGACTTCATTCCAGCACCAATTGTTTCAAACGTCAGAGTATTGTCCACTAGTCTACTGAGTCACGAGAAACATCTTTTGTGTGATGGGTATAGTTTGATATATTTTCAACTGTTCATTTGTTTTCAACTGAATTTGTCGGCCTCTCTTAGCATATGGGCTTCTACGCAGACGCCTTGATACTGCATGAAAATTTATAATGGTTTAATTAACGTTGGTAATGGCTAGTTGAAGAATCAAGAAGCCAATCGAATGGGTTTAAACAACCATCGAAGACGGGAAATAACGAGTCCTGGTAACTCATGTTTTATAGTAAAAAATGGTAAAACAATTTCGTCCATCAATTTTACTATGCAGTTAGTAAGCTAGTACAAGAACATTTTCCTCGTATTACCTCATCTAGATAGTGTATACTATTAACAAGGTAAATAAGCTGTATACCGCCTGAAATCAACAAATGGTGTACAATAACTCATAACAATATCTATGCTCGCATTCTAGAAGCCAGCTACCATCATAAACAATGAGTTTGGTTAAGATTACTGGCACTAAGCTAAATAAGATGCCTGTAAAACAATTTCTAATCTGTTGGTTACCAGCATCGAAATCAGAACCGAAAAAAGAAGGCTGCACGAAAGATACTACTGATTGGAATGAGTAGTTACATACTCAGCAAAGCAATCGATGACACTTGCTAGTCAGATTTGGGGATTACCGAGTGACAGAACATGAATAAAATTAGTTTCATTTGTTGAGTTATTTATTAAGAAGATACACATCAAGCAAGCTGTAAGTAAGATATACATTTTTTTCGTAATATATTTTAAAGAATTTAAAAATATAGATTGTGGTTTATGGTGACTAGCATCAGCCGGAGAACCATTGAAAACCTGGAAGTGCTTGGCAGGTGCTTTATCTTAGTATGGGACTCCTAAGCAGTGCACACCCTCAACATCGCCAGGGGTTGAACACAGGACCCTTAGGTCCCATGGCGAACTCATTAACCATCTAGCCAGTGGGTCGGAGATCGATGGTCCACAGTTTCCTGCTTCTGTCCATTCACCATATATTGCAACCATCCTTCAAGGCCTTCATCTGGCACCCAATTCACTTCCGATTGGTTGACCCCTTGGGCGACGGTTTCGATCCCTTGGGAGTTGTGGATGCATACTGCTGAGGAGTCCTATACTATAGGAAAAAACAGCTGTTCAATGCTTTCGAGTTTCCAATTCTCTAATTGATACCAGTCAGTTAAAAATACTACCTTTAAAATTTAAAAGTAACCATTTTTATCTCTGTAATCTCTTTATACGAATCAAGTTCATCCGATGCAACTCCAAGACCATCAGAAGCCCCTAGTATAAGTATGGTATTGGCAAAACTAAATGAAATGCCTATTCTGGAAAAAATCAATAAATCACCAGAAATAAATCAAGATATGGATACAGGTGGTGAAGATGAAAGTTCAGCAATGACTGAAGATGATCAAACATCAAATTCTAGTTCTGTTCACTCAAATGTACTTCATAAATGGTTAGTTAGTCTCTCCAAAGTAACGACACGTTTAAAGTAGACAATACTGCTAATTCATACACCGTTTTTCTTTGACAAGTTTTATAAAATTGTTCAAAAACCAGTTCCGCGCAGTTTAAAGAACTCATTTCTTGATTTAATAGTTTCTGTTCAGCTGGAACCAGTCTAAATATATGAAAATCATTATAGAGTGAAAACATCGATAAACCACAGCTATTCTCTTACTTTGACATAGTGGTTGAGCTTTCATATCATAGCGACCCAACGATCTGTATTGGTGTGGACACTTGTCCCCTTGAAGTCCTGACATACCAAAAAGGTCTGTTGGATAATGACAAGACGAAAAACACTTACCACTATAGTGTACATAGTTACGCTTTGACGGTGATCTGACAGTGAAGTCACACAACTAGCTGGAGGCGGGTGTGACAACAGTAATGTGTTTCCCACTGATGATCAACAGTATCATCCTGATACTGCCTTCTCTATGGAACGAAAGGGGTAAGAAAAGGCTGGCTGCAAAAATAGCACAACCCCTTCTCACCCATGGTCTTCCATTGCCCGCGGTTTTATAGATAAATTTAAATCAACCAAAACTAAATCTCAAACTTCTGAAATGGCCATGTGACTTCCCTAAAGCAGATATCCCTTGTGCCTCAATGTCATACATCACTGTCACCAATCCAGTTTCTTTTCCAGGTATCCCAAGATAAACTAACCCTTCATGGTGCTTTGGTCTATGTTCAAGAGGAGACTCCGAAATGAATCAATATAGACCTCTCAAAGGGAAAGAAATTTCTATCCCATCTTTGTAGTCTCTTTGTCGTTTTTCGATAGGTAGCGATTATCTTTTAAATATTTAATCAAGTAATCAAATAGGAAATTACTTACTTGATAGGAGCTGGCAGTAGAATTGAGGACGCCCGTTTCATTGTACTTGGTCTCATCACCTGGATGTACCTGCAGCCATCCCAAAGCAGATAATATTCCAAATGGGACACTTGAAGCAATATGCAGGCATCTATTCAAGGAGTTCATACGGTACAAGAGACCGATCAATCAAGTTCAATAGACTAATCAACGGAGAATTATTAGCACCAATAAATTAAAAAAAACTTATTCTGATACATATCAGTCTTCCATTATCCAAACTGATGTTTAATATTCATCAAGCCTCAATATTCGATCGAAAAGTGTATTTGTTGTTGGTTACAGAAGGACCACCAGAAAAGAAAATAGCTGGATAAAATGAAGGGAATGGATGGAGTGTAGGAACAGACAAATGAAGAGCATTGATATGTAAAAGGATTTTCATCAAGGTAAAGAGTTAGTATATCTACACCATTGAAATCGATTTGAAGTTGTATTATATAGGTTATGCAACTGATGAAGCTTAGGATTCCGAAGATTTTAGCTTAATAATCTACAACAGGATGATTAATTTACAAGCGATTGAAAAACTTCATGGTTCACGCTGACATTTCTCATACGTGAGTGGCTTTTTTCAACCACTCAACTATGGTTTCAATAGATTTCCCGTCGAAAAATACGCCACAGCCAAGATCACAAGGTGTATGTGTGTGATCTCCGACACAAAAGCGTCAGGAACTAGCACTTAGGCTGCTGATCTGTAGATTTCCCTAGGCAGCCAGATAAGATCGGTACCGAACAAGTGAAATGGCCGTTCGATGTTAAGATCACTCTGATCTGGTTGGTGGAATCTACAGATCAACCTGAGTGTGTGCTTTCTAATTACTCCAGTTTTCAGAAGCAGTATTTCTCGCTAGTTCATGACACTTTTATCAGAGATCACATTTGTGATCTTGGTTGTGAGCTGGTTTTCAGCAAAAAACCTTTTGACATCATAGTCAGGAAGCTACTTAGTAGTGATAAATATCAATGTAAACCGTGCAATTTGTAAATCCTTTTCAAACTGATCATCCCCTGTAGGTATACCGGTCCATGCACATCAAACAGCCAGATTCAAGTGATCTGAATAAATCGCTGTATGAGCTGGATTTCTTCAGATACACCACTGATAAGCTGGCTCGACCTGAAACGAGCAAAACGGCTGTCTGGTGTTTACATCACTCTGATCAGGTTGGCTGGCGAAATCTACACTTCCCTACATGACTCTAGCTAAATGTTAGTGACTTCATGCATCGGTACTAAGCATTCGTCGTCTACCAACTAAAATCTGCTTTAACAATCGTCGTCATCATCATCATCATCATCATCAAGAGCTACAGACGGTTTACATTGTTTTTATTAGGAAATGAAAGTGTTCTTTTCATCAGAACATTCTTGATATGGGTCGCTAATTTCATCTTGTTGTTGATTTGTTTACTATACAGTAATGCGATTCGTAAGAAAAAAGACAATATTCTAAGAAGATTAAATGCAAAATCAACTGATTCTCGTGGAAAATGGAATAAACTCCCTTCAAATTATAAAGCTGGTATCAACCTTAAACATTATCTAGTTCAAGACAAAGAAGTTATGAAACATTCAATAAAAGATCAATCAATTGAAAGTACATTTCTAGAGAATTTAGCTAAACGTACTTTAGAAACAAGTGGTACTTCAATGGAATTAACTAATTTACCAAAAGATAGTGAATTACCATTACAATATTGTCATCATGAATCTGATTCGCATAGATCACAATGGTTGCATCCAGCGCATATACTTATTCATAAACTAGGTGAAGAAACGGTTTTATCCGGTAAGTCTCAGTTTAAAATCTGCCTTATCTACCTTGAGTGAATTGTTGAAGAGTTTAACTTATGTTAATCTAGTCAAAGTCATTGTTGTAATACACCATAGTATTAGGTCAGATATTTCATGCATACATTTTCACCTTACCAACTTTAATAGGAACAAATATTGCGGTATAATAATACGGATCGAATCAACAACGAGAAATTACGAGTAATAATACAAAGAACTATGCGCGTTGCCCAAGGGTTGGGGATCGTGATTCATTAACCTATTACATAACGCTTCGGTATTAGGTGCGATCACTGCAAGGCTTGATCTCAGGAGAACAGCATCACAGTCCCAAATAGGACGAGACGTGTGTCCTGGATTCTACTGATAGGCACCAAACAGACTTGAGCATAATGAATATTCAGATACTATCGAGGTATCCGCATAAGATCCCATCCGCTGACAAAGGTAGAGCAATACGACCTAAAAGACCAACAAGAGATTACAAAAACCAAACAATGAACATGAGCAAGTTTTTTTCGTTAGCCCGTGTCTCATCTCTGCATCTGTATGCAGTAGGTTAGGTTTATCGAGTCATTCAAGCAAATGGCTCCATTGGTTTAACATTGAGTGTCTAAGTCAATTAGTCTAGAAATGAATGTCAAATAGAACCCCGTGTAACACTGGCACTCTGCACAGACTCAATGTTATGAACTACACTTATCTGATGAGACGTGATTATCCAGCCTTCAGTAGGATGAGGAAGAATGGAACACAAGACCCATTATTTGGAAGTCAACTACTTAAACCAATGAACCACACCTATGCAAGTGTATCACGATGCTTGATTTCGAAATTCTAATGTAGTTATAATCTTTATACGTTATGACGATAACACATAGCCCAGTGACAGTTCTGGAATTATGATCCCGATCTTATGACTTGTCTGTATCGGAATGTACACTTGAACCATTTGCCCACTTATACAGTAGGCAATAATCCACAAGTATTGTTTAGGGAAAGTCATACTGCCTCCCAGCCCAGATGTTGATAGGTGGAGTGCGGTTTGAAACTGAGACCTGTCTGTCCGGAATTCAAGTGCTTATAACAATGAACCATAGCTCCACTGTACATTCAGAGAATTTCAAACGTTTTTACCACAGCTTGGCAAATACTGTTGGGTAGGTTTTAAGGACTGTTTGATTTGTTTCTGTCACTACCCATGTATGCCAGATTTAAAGTTTACCTTCATTTACTGATAACAAAACAGAACTATCTGATTGTTCTATACACCTACTTCTCAGTTAGGAAGTCACAGGCCTGAACGCCAGTTGACGTAGTAGTTTTTCAGCATCCAAACAGCAGCATAGACAGGCAGGTAAAATCAACGTAGAACCTCGCATACAAGTGCATCGACTCAAGTCACACTCCGCAGTAGTATACAAAGAACATGCGGACAGAAAAAGAGTAGACTAGCTTGTGGCAGAGAATAAACAATCCCAAGATAAAGGTTAGTGCAAATACTAAAGCCTTATATGTCAAGAAGTGAATATATCTGTGTCACTTTTTGTACCTGCTCAACAAAATGAAGTGAATAGAAGTAAAAATTCAGCACAAAAGATTTATATATAATTTTTCTTAGTCTGCTTAGATAACTCAAAAGTATACTCCATATATTACAATGATGAATTTTCACTAACTGGTTGGGCAATTCCATTAGATATTTTAAAGTTTATAAATACAGCGAGATGAGTAGAATACCAAAATTATTTAAGGTGATAGTGTTTCTCATTAGTCTATAATAGCTATTGAAATAATATAAGGCAAAATCCCATGAATAGGAATTCACCAGAGTGATCCAACCTTTGATTGAAAATGAGGCGTCTCCAAGAGCTTCAGGTAGTTGAAACTGAGCCACTTCGTTTGTTGGTGATATACCACTTCTAACTCAAAACCCCACAGAGACCTGTTATCGTACGGTAGTTCATTGCCATTCCCACGTTTGTCAAAATAAAATATCCTTCCTTTCCTTGCACGAAGTTATGTTTTGCATATTTAACGCACACATTTCCACAAGCGATTACAACCTACAGCTAAACTACGTATCCTGTGTAGTACATTCCAGTTTTTCGACACTTAACACAAGTTGAGTGCAAAGAAAAATCGCATTTTTTTTATCTAGTTATCATGATATATTGAAGCAGTGATTTACTTGGCTACATAAAAACAATCACATCATGACCATCTACTGGCACCTCTCAAAAATAAATTAATTTTCGAATATCCACTAGACTTAATCCCTTAGACACTTCACCAGCAACTTCGACAGAAGACAAAACCTGGCAGAAGTAATAGGCAATTGAAATCTACCAGAACTCAAAGATAGTAACTGAAAGCCTCAGAATATGAGACACGGTGCCCCCATAAGTAACAGACAAGCTAAAAACATACTGCTAATTACCAACCGATACAAAACATAAGAAGGATGCAGCGAATTTCCAAGTAGTCGACATGAATCCTCTGTCATCAACTTCTCTCTACGCGACGGTTCAATTACAAGACTCAATATGGTTCTATGGACAGCGAGTGATATTGTGTGACAAAAGCGGCCGCCTGGGTAGTAGTCTGAATTGAGTTACACTGGTCAATCTCGCTACACGCGCCCAGCACAGGCCATCTCATTCCGACATGTACACCTCCCCCTCCCAAGGGTTACCTCGGTCACCGGGTATGTGGTGCACTTGTCAGAGCCGTTTCTGTTCACCTGTACTCTTGTTAGCAGAGTCCCTCATCACGAGAGTCATACGCTGCTTGCCTCAGACCTTCCCGCGAGACGGGTGTGAGCGACCAGGCGCCCGCGAGTAACCTCACAGTGACCATCTCCCAGGCGGCCGAGATCTAGGCTTTCGACACGCTCCCCAAATCACATTTACAGAAAAACAATTTAACCACTTTATTTGTACATGTTTCTCGAGTCAAACACTTCAGCACCCAACATCACTTTTGATCACAGACATCAAGAATTTAAACAGTGAATTAACCTCAACAAAACCCAGTATACTTCTTTTCTTGTGCATTTTAGTGTTTTCAACAATCGAATGTAAGTAGTATATGCAGTTCGACTAAATTTCCATGCTGACAATAGCCGGCAAAGTGAATGAATACCCGGTGAATCACGTATTGAATTCTCGATCTTGATCTTCTTTGCATCAAAATCATCAGTTTCTGTGTTTATTGCAAACTTCGTCATTTTCACACGGATTTGGAGTTGATTTAATATCTCGATCAAATTGTGGGGAGTGAAAGGTTTGAAGTGAGATTGAAAGCAGCTAAATCTTCAAAACTGCACATCATCTGAGTACCAGTTTATTCTCACATCTGTTAGCAAAAGGCCGGAAAATTATTGGTCATATATGTAATATGTGCAAAGTAGCTCATGTTCAGAAGTACCTAAGCTCCCAGTTCGTTTGAATAGACATAAAATGGTTGTATAACACTAGGCTAATGGTGGTGTCTACAATTTGAATTTGAGGCCTTCAACTGTCCAAACATTCACTTTGCCGGCTATTGTCAGCATGGAAATTTAGTCGAACTGCATATACTACTTACATTCGATTGTTGAAAACACTAAAATGCACAAGAAAAGAAGTATACTGGGTTTTGTTGAGGTTAATTCACTGTTTAAATTCTTGATGTCTGTGATCAAAAGTGATGTTAGGTGCTGAAGTGTTTGACTCGAGAAACATGTACAAATAAAGTGGTTAAATTGTTTTTCTGTAAATGTGATTTGGGGAGCGTGTCGAAAGCCTAGATCTCGGCCGCCTGGGAGATGGTCACTGTGAGGTTACTCGCGGGCGCCTGGTCGCTCACACCCGTCTCGCGGGAAGGTCTGAGGCAAGCAGCGTATGACTCTCGTGATGAGGGACTCTGCTAACAAGAGTACAGGTGAACAGAAACGGCTCTGACAAGTGCACCACATACCCGGTGACCGAGGTAACCCTTGGGAGGGGGAGGTGTACATGTCGGAATGAGATGGCCTGTGCTGGGCGCGTGTAGCGAGATTGACCAGTGTAACTCAATTCAGACTACTACCCAGGCGGCCGCTTTTGTCACACAATATCACTCGCTGTCCATAGAACCATATTGAGTCTTGTAATTGAACCGTCGCGTAGAGAGAAGTTGATGACAGAGGATTCATGTCGACTACTTGGAAATTCGCTGCATCCTTCTTATGTTTTGTATCGGTTGGAAATTAGCAGTATGTTTTTAGCTTGTCTGTCACTTGAGTGCCTGCATGTTTTACTCAGTTGTATTTTACTTTTCCATTTATCAGAATTGATTTGATCACAGTATTGTTTCACCTTCATTTGCAATTTGATGGAAAATAGTACCACGAAATTCACCCTTTGATTTTGTGTGTTTACTTTGCCACTGTTCAGTGAGCAGGCATATTTCGATATGTCTGAAAATGTATGGAAGGTGTGGCTGGTGAACTTCCATACAAGATTTTTAATTCTCATGTTTGTGTCTAAGTTGATTTCTGTTATTTTGAGTAGATTGAAGTGCGGCGTGCATCTTAGTACAGCATGATATTACTAAGACAATTTATAGGAAATTCAATTATTGTAAATCATAACATGGAAATTCAAAGGCTTATTAGTTTAGTAATTCCATATGGTATGCAGTCCTCGAAAGAAATAAGAACTATTCACAACTGCGATATAATATTCTACTCCTGTGGAATGGATTCTCTCCGTTCTACCGAAATGAAGGTAACGCATGTAATACGGAATGAAAATGAATAAACTGCATTGATTGGTCCCTGGAGGGTAACTTACTTCATGTTGTATAGTCTCGAGTGGTGACCGCATTCTATAGATTATTTTGCAGTGTGGCCAACAGGATAGGCGGCTTAGCAACGCGATGCACCTTGGTGGATGTTAGTTGGATGGAGGCAATCGACAGGAAGCCCCTGGACTTAGATTTCTGGTATTTTTGCTTTCATCAGCAAGGCGGGACATCAGTTCCGTACAGGTTACGGATACGCCTTGCTGACAAGTACCAAAAAGCACGAAGCCTAAGTTCAACGGGTCATCCTGGCGATTACCTCAATCCAACTAACATCCATCAAATAAAACTGCGTTTATGAAATAAAATGCACTGAATGCAATGCTTTATTTGTAGGGTAGACAGTCAGGAGCGTAAATGTAAGTGTAAAATAGTAAAAACTATGTCTAAAAACCATACTAAAGGTTAAAAGTCTAAGAAAAAAGTTAGCAATTGCATTACACTCAATAGAAATCGGTGGCAAAATTGATTTTGATTGAATCAAGCATCCATCAAAAAGGTTTTGCGTTAACCAACTTCCTACATATATGGATAAATCAAAATACACTTTGGAGGTCCATGAAGATTTATTGAATTCAGTGTGGTATCCATCACAGGCTGATATCAACTTAAAAGTCATTGCAAACCTGGGAGCACTGCATAGCTGCTTCGTCCTAGTATGAGACTCCTCAGCAGTGCACACCCATGACCTCGTCACTGGTCGAACCCAGGACGTTTAGGCTTTTCGACAAGCAGGTTACCATAGAGTCACTGGGACAAGAACGTTGTCTAGTGCTGCCAGGTATTAAATGGTTCCCTAACTGGTGTAAGTCTGGGATGAATATTGCCTTCAAACCGATAAATCTCCACAAACATCCAAAGTGAATTACCGTCCAGCACTTGTTATCGACATGTTTGCAGATGAAGTTGCCCGAAATTCTTATGAGAAATGCTAACGTATATGCAAAACCAAGTCAGTGGTGAAGACAACTACTCACCGATAGCACCAGGTGATGGTCTCACTTTATCGAAACTTGACAGCAGTAGAAAAATGTGGACCATCGAACTCCGATCTAGAAAATTAATTTTAACTTGCTGGCCATAAAACCTGGAGATCCTGCCTCTGATCTCTGTGGAGGTCTTGGATGCGCAATTCTATGAAGAGTTCCGTTCTAAAATGACTGTAATGATGATGCGTTCTAGGACTATTTACAAAAAACAATAAATTAGAAACCGTAAGTTTCCTCGTAACCTGTTTTGCAGATTTTCTTGTCTTTGTGACTTTTGGGAATTCTCTTCTACAGAAACACATCAACGTAGAGCCTTGCACAGAAGTGCACCGGTTCAGATTGCCACACTTCATAGCAATATATTAAAACCACAAGTGGACAGAAAAAGAATAAATGAATATTTAAAAAATGGAGATTAGTGGACGCATTAAAGAGCAAATACTTCTATGCCATTAAAAACGATTCTCTGCCATATCGCCAAGAGTCTGCAACCATTAATTACCTATCACCTCAGAGGCCCCAACCAGGTACCCTACACCTCCCTACAAAGCTTAAACCAACACTTAGGGACTTCATGGACTGCTGACATGTCAGTCTGACCACCGTTCGTCTTATTCTAACCTAGTTCTTCTTTATGTAACATTTCACGTCGAGGTACGCAGCATCGTCTTGGCATATACATTTATGTGAAGAAGATCGCTGACATATGGTAGATATTCATTCAGCTGGGAGATTTCATTGAACTCTAGTTTAGAGGACTGTTTTTGTGAATCAGCATTGCATTGAAAATTCCTATTTAGACATTTAGAAAAGAAAGAATGATTGAACGAAAAAATATATTCCTGTTCAATTAGGTTTTCGTCTTTGGCTCTGCACTAGTACATGTAGGTTTACAGTTCAGTCAACGTGCCGACCAAGTGATGGGGTGTTGATAAACAATAATTATAAGTTTTCAGTAAGTCATGTAAGATGCTGCAAATAATCAACAGAATAATTATAAAGTGATTAAAAATGGTAATTATAATGATGTGAAACAGGCTATTCTTTGGAAATTGAATGGTGACTGGTTAGGTAAGTGGAGCGTTTTTGCTCGAGTGGTAATTCATAAGTAATAAGTAACTACGTAAGAATAAGAAGGCAAATTAATATTCGTAGAACAAGAGGGGGAAGAGATGTACAAAATAATACCAAAAGTTACATCACGTTGACGGCCACGGTAATTTCATTTGAAGGTGGACCGCAATCGACTCAGTTATGTGAAGTGAGTGAATACATGTGGTAAATTAATTGGTATGTGATAAATAATTTAAAATGCTTTTCTAGTATACATTTGGTATCCATTGTCAACTAAGTTTGCAAATATGGTGCTCTTTACTGTTCTAATGTATCCCTTATTCAACCATGATGGGTGGTGATCAATAATTCGACGATGCACCTGCCTCATTGTATGCCCAAAGTAACTAGCTTCACAGGAGCAGTTGAACTGATAAATGGACATGGATGTGACAGAATCAGACAGTTTGTCTTTATCCCTTGCATCTAGAATCGCGCGGCTTTAGAAGATGGGACATAATTTACCGGCTGGGAATGCTCTTCTCAGGAGTCTTCTTATGTATTGTATGATGATGATTTCACTAACCATGTCGCTCTTGAGTTCCACTTTCAAAAAGATTTGCCTCTTAAGAGAGCTTGATTAGTATTTTGACTGAGTTATATATATATATATATATATATATATATATATATATATATATATATATATATATATAATATATATATATATATATATATATATATATTAGTGTAGCGGCAAAGATGACGTATTTGTAAAAGAATATATTTCTTCCCTGAACCAGCATTACTTAGATAAATGTTTATCTTTAAAAAGTGTAACCAAGAAAGACAAAAAGCCCAGTGTCCTAATAAAATTCACAATCTTATAATGTCTTCAATAAACAATTGCTATAAATTTATCTAATAAATTACTTCAAATTCTATTTATCCTATGTAAACATTTTCGACAAATGCTTTCCTTATAATTCATTCGAAGGTTCATCTGACAATCAAACAGTTGTTGGCAGTTCAGATCTTAATGTAACGAAATCTGACCTTCAGAATCGACTGAATGGGTTGGGAAGTCCTGTGAAACGTAAGTCGGATTTTGTCTGTTCGTCTATCTACCCGTCTGTCTTTCAGTTTGGTTTTTGTATAGTAAGCGTCATTCTGAGTAAATTGGCTGACATAGGTGAGTATCTTGGTTACTCGTCTAGTCAGTTTCAAAGTCTAAGAATAATATTGGAAATTTTTTTAGATTGGAGTAAGAATAGTTGTTGTTTGGTGCCCCTCAAGTTTGATATTTTATCAAAAATGTTTTGACACCAAGCTGTGAGTTCACTGCTACACTTACACTACAAATGTGTATCATCAGAACTTTAGTTGAGTATGTTCCAGTCTCTTGTCAGGAAATATTAAAGTTAGGCAAAAGATAACTGGTCAGCTTGTAGACCTATTCATCTGTCCTCCTGAAGTTTTCTATCGTGCTCCAAAAAATTTGTCGTCACAAGGAAGATCTGGCTGATAGCTACCACCTTGACATGGTGGTTGGGCTTGTGTATCACAGTGATTCAATGAGCTTACACTAGTTGGAACGCTTGTTGCCTGAAGATTTTATTATATCACAAAGGTCTGTTGGATAGTGATGAGACGAAAAGCGGTTACCGTTGTAATGTAAATTGCTATGCTATGGTTGGGGTCCGAGGGCAAAGTCGTACTGATGGCTAGATGAGTTGTGATAGCAGAAAGGTGTTTCCTTGAATGGCCAGCTGTGCTACGCTGATGTTCCGTTCCCTATGGGAAGGAGGTTAGAAGAGGTTGACCCTAGAAGTAGTAAACTGTTCCCTATCCCCCAGTCTTCTGGTGCCGGAGGTATAGTTTTTTACTGTCCGGCGTTCGAACAGTCACATCTCACATCAACAATCCTGTGTGTGACAGGCTTCAAGCAGATGCCTCATGGGCTCTAAGGTCACACAGATCTTCTTATCTTTCAGGTACCTTTAGAAGAAATAGCCTTCCACAGTATTGTCAGCCAAGAAGTGTCAACCATCTTCACTCTCCTATTAGTATACAATACCCACTCTAGCATAACTATAACTGTATGAACGCTTCAGAAATTTCGACTGGTGATAGAGAGAATAAAAACCCACTAAGTAATCGTCAAAATTGACTGAATCGAGTAGTACCACGTTAGTAGAGCTGATTGTGTAAATTCAAAATTTATATCTTCCCGTAAACGTTACTAAACAACTTAAAATCTCCAAACATCATGTCATTCTGACAAATAAACCATCCCTACTGATATGAACTCTAGAAGTTCAGAAATTATAAATGACTGAACAGTTGAAACCCTTTCCATTCCCTCACCAAAGCATAAGTTCTTTTCATTTCATATCATCAGATGTGAAGTAAAGATGACAAATATAAGCGATCTCAGTGTGCCTTGATTGAAAAAAACACTTGATACTGAGATGAGTTACATCATACGAATAGGGATTTTCATATTAATCAACCGTTTGGGGAAAGGAATATGAAGTGAATCCGTGATATCAGTACAGAAACACTAATGAATATCTCTCGGTTTTCTTTTATCTCATAATGGTAGGACATTTATCTATTGTGTTTAATTTATGGTAATGATAGATAGTAGCTGGGCAGTGGAATCCAGGACGCGCGTTTCGTCCTACTTGGAGCTCAGCAGCTGGATGTACCGGCCTTCCAATGAGTTATGTTGTTCCCACTAAGACTTAAACAAACCCGGAGCTGATCGCTTCAAACGTCAGAGCGTTATCCTCTAGGTCACTGAGTTATGACAGCTTTTATGTTATTGCTTGTTAGCTACTATCCATCATTACCATAAAATTGAAACGACAGGAGACATCGAGACGTCGGTGCAGGAGCCCATATGCCAACGACGGAATGACACAAACAACAGCATAATATGTATAATTTAGTTTGAAGTTTGCGAGGATTTTATTTGTTTCAAGATAGTATTCATCATGGACTGACATAAGCTGGAAAATCACTAAAAACCCGGAAGCACCGGACAGCCGTCTCATCCTGGTATATGGGACCCCTCAGTAGTACGCACCCTCGACCTCGTCAGAGATCGAAATCAGGGCTGGCGATATAGCGTGACTATCTAATAAGATCAGCTTCACTTCCTACAGGTTGACTACTCAAATTACAGCCTCTAATTAGAACTTCGAGATATCCATATCTAAGCATGTTACTAATGAGCAGTATGTATCCAACTGATGTCAGTCTGTGATGAATACTAACTTGGAATCATATGTAATGTTTTGTTGGTTATTTCGTTAAAGTCACCACCTGCACCTAAATACACCTTTGTTTGTTGAAACTGTAGATGCATGGCAGCTTGAATTACAAGTAAAAGAGACTGGTGCAGAAACGAAGATGACACTGCCAAGTACTACTACTTCTACTACCACGGTTACTGCTACAACAACTACTTCATCCTCTTCTGTTATGCATAGTCCTTCTACACCGGGTCCAAGTGGACCAGGTGGTCCAAATGTTCATTTATCCCCTGACTGTCTACATCCAATTAATGAAAAGAATCCAACCAGTTCAGCAGTAGTCAATTCAACAGCTCTATTCAACAAGAGGTTTCCATATAATCGAATGGCCACTTATCGACTAAAGCATCCACGAGTGATTAGTACACCTGATGATAAATTATTTGAGAAGGTAATTGGATTATTTTAGTAATCATTTTATTTATGTTTAGACTCAGAAAGTAAAAGGTTTGGAGTTTTCTTTTCACCATTGAGCGGTGAACTTTCTCAACTTGTTTTAAAGTGAAATAGGAAACTTTGTCCGATTGAATACTACTGTTCTTTAGGCTTAGATGCTTCAGCCTAACTCTTTTTATTGCTTGTTTCACTGAAGTTCTTTGAATATGTGGTATCTTTTATGCTAAAACCTAGTGATTAATTGGCTTTTGTTCTAACTTTCAGGTGAATCATTACACTAGTTTATCACTCAGGCCTAAATAATTTTGTGGTGCCAGGTTTTTCGTTTTATTTGTCCAGTGAAGTACTACTCGACACTTTACCTCATTGGTTTAGGAAGCAAACTGCCAACCAATGGGTCATGAGTTAGAACGCCACTCTGCCTGTTGAGGTTTGGGAGCCAGTTAGTGTCATTAGCTCTCATGCCATAGACATGGCTTGCTGCCCAATAAACGGATATACACAAAGTTTCTGAGTGGTGCGCTTTGTGTTTGTTACTGTACGAGTCACGATAATGCAGGGAACAGCTTGATTCCAATCTTCATGCACGGAAGTAGTTCATAGCTGATAAACGATTACCAGATGCGATTCACCCCTATAACGAGTTCAATTTCAACCAGTAAATTGGAGTTTAGAATGATGAACTACTCATACTGTCACAACCACCAGATAAGGAACTAAAAAATGAATGGATATTGAATATTTCAGAACAACCGCTATTTATGATAGCGTACAATTTACTTCAGGATGCACTGAAGTAAAACACTAGAAATGCAAACAGACTTGATTTCTGCGCTTCTTTGTAGCTTATATTGTAAACCTCAAGGTTAAATGTTGAGCAACAACAAGAACTATGTCAATCAATTGTAGATCTAGTAAAAATCAAAGGAAATCAACACCTATCAACCGCAAAAAATTGCTATTAACTGACAAGACGACTGTAATATTACCTTCAGATAAAGGAAGAAAGACCGTCCTCACGAACATGATGAACTATTTTAAAAAGGCCCAAGAACTCCTCAACAACGATAATGCGTACCAATCACTAGACCAAGATTCAATCAAACTGTTGTTCAACCAGATCCGAGAAAAACTGAGGAATTTAATTAAAGTTGAGTGAATAACAAAAGAAGAACAATGGTGGATGAAGGCAAACGCCCCAATCTCACTGAGGTTTTACAATCGAAACAAAATACATAAGATAGATATTCCATTAAGACCATTAGCTTCACTACCTGGAACACCATTGAATCTATCGAAAGAACTATGCAGAAAATTAAAGCATCTCGTCAGCCAGCTCAGCAACTGAATTTTCAGATAAACAAAAGATTTAAGGATATACAGTGATGAATTGATGATATCCTTTGATGTGACTTCACTCTTCACTTCAATCGACTCAAACCTAGCCAAAGAGATAATTGGTATTATTCTAAAGAATGTTCAAACTCTTTCTGACAGTATGAAGCTCATGGTACCAAACCTAGAAGAGTTGATCTATCCATGCCTTAAACCTACTAGTAGTTCAATGGGAATAATTAGAAACAAATAACGGGGACACCTGTGGGATCACCAATATCAGTATTGATCACTGAAGCTGTGATGCAGCGGCTGGAATCAACAGCCATCAATCTTATCAAACCGAAATTGAATTCGGTGCGCTGACGATACATTCGTAATTCTCATTGAAGCTGAAGCAGAAAACACATTCAAACTAACCATCCAAACATTTGAAGGAATTCACTTCACGAAGGAAAAAGAAGTTAACAACAAAATTCCATTCTTAGATGTGCTCATGAGCAGAACACAGGATGAGACTTTACAAACTCAAGTGTACAGGAAAACCATATATATATATATATATATATATATATATATATATATATATATATATATATATATATATATATATATATATATATATACACGGATCGAATTTACAACTATAACAGAAATCATCCTGCAGTCCATTAAAAGTGTTGTGTACAAACATTATTCTCAAGAGTCAAAACACACTCCATCAATGAAGCACTCCGGAAAGCCGAAGACAAATACCTATACAAAGTGTTCAAAGCCGGCGGTTATCCACTTAACTTTATTAAGTGTTCACCAGTATGACAGAAGACATGCCAATTGCCTCAAATCAATAGGCACTTTACGCTGCCCTACAACAAAGGTGTCTCAGAAACTGTCAGTTGATTGTTTCGTCCGTTTTGGTTTAGAGTAGCACACAAAGCAACGAAATCACAACACAGCAAACTGTGCAAACTAAATGATTCGTTGCCAAAGGAAGATAGGATAAATCTACAGAATCAATCTCAAAGACTGTTCACAACACTATGTTGGCCAGTCTAACCATCGGACTGCTCAAAGAATTCACGAACACCATGCAACAGTAAAACGACATGATACAGCCTCCTTGGTTTCACTTCACATAAACATTCATGATCACAACACCCCAGGTCAATGAAAACACTATCCAAACATTTGTGTAACATTCGAATACGGTTCACTTCTTTGTGAAGTTAGTGCTGGGGATGTCACCAAGCCTGGTGATGAAATGTCCATGACAAAATATCAGAGCTCGAAGAACACCAAACCCCTGTCAATGCCGCTCCACCTACTAAGGTTTTGTATGCAAGATAGTATCAGTAACCTTCACACAATAGATTTACCTCATTGCATAATGCACTAATGAGCAAGATGTTCCTCGTTTCTAACTGCTTCCAGGGCCATATCAATTGGTATTTTGGTATACAAACTACATCAAAACTAACCTTTTTTTCATCGTAATCTAATGATGACGATGAGCTTACACTAGGAACTAAGGTACCAGTAGATGATATCATGCTATCAGCTATGCCTAACTTCCACAATGTTTTGGTTTCAGAATAAAATATACAAACAAACAGAATGAGTTGTCATGGGATCACCAATATCCCATACCGTGGCTGATATATTTATGGATAGTTGGGAACGGATGGCTGTAGAAAAATTTAGTCCGGCTCCAAAAATATGGTTTCGCTATATAGAAGACACGTTTACAGTGCTGAAATCAGAACACACACATAATTCAGTAGTCAACGCAATCCAATTCACCTATGAATTAGAAAATAGCGATGTTGGATTACCGAATAAAACGGAAACAAGATAGGAGTTTAGACACTAGTGACTACAGAAAACCTTCACATTAAAACCGTTACTTAGACTTCAAATCATCTCACCCTCTGTCAGTTAAAGTTGGCTGAGTAAAGTGTCTAAGTAACAGGGCCAAAAAACTTACTAGTAAAATAGAAGATCTAAAACGAGAAACAGATACATTAAAGATGCCTTAATCATCAACAATTACCCTCCCAAATAGATTGATAAGCTCCTTAAGAATCGTTAGAAAACTATCAGTAACACAGTTATTAATAGTAGTAATAATATTGGTAGTAACAGCGACAATAATAGTAACAATAGTGTTGATAACGATGTTAATAATAGTCGTGGCAATACTGTGAATAGAGGATTCAAAACCTCTACAGCATTACCATACAAAGAAGGCACCTTAGAAACACTTCGTAGAATTCACAATAAGGAAAACAGGGATTAGAGTGGCATTTAAATCTACAAATTCACTTCGAAATAAGCTTTGTAGGTTGCGATCTCATTGACCCAATTAAGCAGTATAACTTAGTTTACCAAATCCCTTGCAGCGGTTGCGAGGTCAAATACACAGGTCAAAGTAGTCGACTAGGGTCAATTAGGCTATCCGAACACTGAAACCTAACTAGGTCAAAATCGGTAGATCCTAGTTAGGTAAGGAATTTAGAAAAAAACTCAGCCACCGCTATGCATGCAATTAAAAAAAAACTCACAATAGGATGGGACAGGGTGAAAATTCTTAAAACTAACATAACAGGGTGGAGGGAGAGATTGATAACTGAATCTTTGTTTGTCGAATCAACACCTAACACATGCAACAGGAATGACTCAGTACCTGTTCCGGATATATGGAAAATCCCACTACCCATCTCACAAAGGGACGAGGAAATTAGGACTATATAAAGGATATTTCAAAGTTGTGTAGTTATCTTGATATGACTATGGACAATAAATTATATCCGAAACGTAATCCAGTAAACAATACTGTTACACTGTGTGATAAATCTAATAAATCAATAAAAATGGGACTCATAGTAAGTATTCAATAGCAAGATGTGAAAATCCACATCTTCAAATTTGTTATACTGATGAAATACTACCCATAAAAAAGCAAGCATACTAACCATATGTTATAATTTGTTGCTTATGGCCACCAGTGGATCCAGGAAGCGTTTTCGGTCCTGTTTTCGAATCTCCATGTAGGTGTACACTCTCTATGCAAATGAATGACAGTGTTCCCACTAGGACTCAGAACCCTTCACCAGTCACTTCAAACATTACAGCATTATCCACAAGGCTACTGAGGTAATTGCAGACAAGTAATAACTGATCCCCGTTACTCACAGGTGAACCGCATGCCTAGTGGATAGTATTCTGGCATTTGAAGTGATGCGTGCTGGGTTCCAGTCTCAGTGGAAGCACCACAACCCCCTCAAGTGCAGGTACATCCGGCTGAGAAGTCCCAAGTAGAACGAAGCAAGTTCTAATCAAGCACTACTGTTCATCAGGTTGCAGCGAAACGAATCGATTTCTATCACAGAACCACTGTATAATATTCTTGAAGCTTAACAACACCCAAGTGGATGGGAAGTTTATACCAGAACAATTAAACATATCAAAAATATCATGTTGGAATAAGTATCTGTTATTTCTGTTTCATATTGCAATCCAGTTTACACTGATTTTTTATCCTGCAGTTATTTTTTTACTTTTGATAAATTAGGTGGATTTTCTGGATGATCCTATTTCGGATCAAAGTATTCCAGAGCATAGAAAGGATAGAGCATGTGAATTAGAAGATTTAGAAAATGGTCAAAACTCTTTACAGGACAAATACACTACAGATTCATATCGACAAGTAAGCATTGTAACTAGTTGGCTCTATTAGTTATTTAACTTATCTTCAAACTGGAAAACTACTACTTAATTCATGCTGCTCAAAAATGTTTCACTTGGAGGAAATAACTAAACAATATTTCCTATGATGTTAATTGCTGATAGCAGTGAAATTCACAGCATGCATTCCTTTTTGCTTGTACCTGTATTAATTAATTCATTATGTTTACGTATTTCGAAAATGCATTTTCTACAATCTCACGATGTATTTGCCTAACACATGGTGAGCAATCTGACCAAATATAAGTGTAACTTATTTCCAGTGTGAAATGGGAAAGAAAGCTGGAATAACAGTAAAAATCAATAAAGATAAAATAAGAGTATATTTACCTTGATTTCGTCCCTGAATCTACCCCAGAATGTTTAGTGTAATGACAAATTATGATAATTTGGTTGGTTGCGGCTAATAGAAGAATCCAGGACGTGCATTTCGTCCTATTTGGGACTTCTGCTAGCCACAGCCAACCAAATTATCATAATTGACATTCAGGCAATATCAAGGCATCCACATAGGAGCTCATATGCCAATAGAGGTCGAACAATTCGATCCAACACAACAAACAATGAAAATAACAAGTATGTCAATAAATAGTAATAACTACTAGTCGTTGTACAAGAAGTGGTTATCGTTCCTCCATGGTATAGTAGTTAACGCCTTGGCGTTTGAAGCTGGAATAACAGTAAAATCAATAGAGACAAAATAAGAGTGTATTGGTCTTGATTTTGTCCCTGAATCTACCCCAGAATGTTTAGTGTAATGACAAATTAGTTGTGAACACTGTTGGTGCGAACTTTCATACGACTAACACCTGGACAAATACTAGCTACAAAGCTGCCTTTGTTCTAAGGTAGAGAAATGCTGCTGAAGGGACCCCTTTACAGCCAATCAGAAAAGGGTGGTGAATTTTTCATATGTTAAAGGAGCAACGGGATAGCTGAAAAATACTTTAAGTCAGTAAAAGTTCAGTTTTACACTTATTGGCTGGTTGTCAACCTTCGTATTACACGCGGATGACCGTTTGTTAGTTGAATGTCAAACTATAACTGTTTGAACTTGATGATGTTTGAATGTTTCTAAAAGTCACTGTAACAACTACTGAAGTAACCAATAAGTTCTGTCCTCTTTGTCAAAAAACCCACCTTTCCAGTCAAAATAAAGAACCTGATTGGTTATTTCAGTAGTTACGAGGGTGGCCTTTTAGTAAGTCTTTTTATTTACTTAAGCCTTAGATCAGTCACCGATCAATTTAAAGTGAGTCATAGAGTCTAAGACGTTGGCGGAAATATCCATTTCAGCCACTCACTGTAGTACACAGTCAACAGAGAAATTATTGTCATTAAATCAAGCTGGGAGTTTATGAAGAGTTATTGATTGATTTCAGGTTGGAATTAACCGTGGAATCAACCATGTCGAACATAAGGACAGTTACTCAACAAATGCATCAGGTGGAGGTCGTGCTGTATCGTGAACCGACAGAAGTGGGAAATATAGACCACTGGATTCAAACCCAACCGCTCAAGGGTAACGTGCTGGCCACGGAACCTGTAAGCCCTGGGTTCGATCCCTGGCGGGATGGAGTCGTGGCTGCACACGGCTGTCCAGTGCTCCAGGTTTCCAATGTTCCTCCTACTGATTTCAGTCCATGATGAATTCCAACCTGATATCGTCAGTAAATGGCGACTTAGCACAAATAGTTCACATTTGTGTTATTGCTTGTGTTACATCACTCACTGAGAGGCAGTTGCATCCAGCTGGTGAGTCCCAAATGGGACTGAAATGCGCGTCCTGGATTCCGTCGCTAGCCACTGCCCATCATTGCTATACATAGTTTACATTATACTGCAAAAATATAAGATGTCGAAACACGATGCTGAGTTTGATGTTGAACCACGCATTTTCTGATTTTGATGCTTAGTTAATTACTACAGTGTGACTCTTAACATCTTCGTAACAACAGAGGAAATAACTAATTAGACATTTTGATTTTATGAAGATTTGTCTCTCCAGCCGAAATCTTTGTATATCCTGATCACTTATCGTCAGGCCTGAACTAACCCTTACAGGTGGTTGCCCTTAAAACAGAGATCAGTAACATGCCTAGTTTGGATATTTATGTCCTCTAAATAAGGTCGACTTTAAAGGCCACCTCTAGTAGCTGCTGCAAATAACCAATCAAGTCCAGGTATTTTGGCTATGAAAGTAGTTTTTTTTAAAAGCATAAAAATGTAATTGGTTACCTTGAAGAAACAATAGACAACTTGACGAGAGACTGTATATTAGAAAGAATTGGAATGGTAGTCGTTACATGTGGTACTCCTTGACTAACGCAGCCATTTGCAAATGTCTTCGTTTCCTCTCTGTTCCTGTCTTGCATTTGGCTCTTGACCGACTCTTCATACACTCTTATCAGCAGCATCCCCTATGATACGCCTGTGTTGTCCCCTGAGTTGCTCTTGGCAGAAACCTTACCCATTGCCGGTAATTCCCTATGATTCCTGCCACCCTCTCTGATATATACTACTTATATCCGTTGTTATCAGCAACGCCTACTACAACCTTAGCAATTGTGAGAGGTTGAGGTTTTTTCCTCCGAGTACTTCTCCCCTCTAGTTTGTTCTCGGGTGGAGACAAAAAATTTGAAAGAAAAAGTAATTGGCTGATATTTCTATTTAAAAGACCATGTTTTGTGTCGCCAAAGAACATTTCTATTGAACTAGATCATTATTTGTTATTTATGCTTAGGATTGGATTAGAAAATCATGATAATTTATTGGATGATTTCACTTTTGAGGAATTAATCACCATACAGTCAAGGTTAAATCCAAAATTGATTTAGAATTTGAAGAAATTTTTATTCTTTAGTGACAGGGTTGTTTCATATTTCAGGAAACATTTTCCAAAAGGTATTGAGTGTCATTTATAACTGTAAATGAGGTTTTCAGAAAAATATAAATCTTAAATGTACCGTAAGTAAATTTTTAATTCAAAGTTTCTACACAATGATAAGTTTTTATTTATTTGGCTAATATTTTGAGTCAAGTTACTCCCCGTGATCGATCATATCAACAGTTGGAATATATTCATAATATTTTTCCTCGGTGTATAACGGAAATAAAAGCTTATCACTGTACGTCAGCTTTCATTAAAAAATTCCTTACAATAAGTTATTCCATTACACAATACACAATCTTTTCACCTATATATTTAACCCCTGGTAAGAATACACTACCAGCTGTAATTTTAAGGATAATATTATAAGGAACTGATAATTCAGCTTTGGTAGTTCTGATCTACATTAAAATGGTCTTCGAAAACCGGTTCTAACTGAGGGTCGACGTTTATTACACGGTACACTTCTCCCCCTTATTTATTTAGGATGAAGAAAGAAATTTGAAGTGAAAAATGACTGACTAGTTCCTCTGTTTAGAAGTCTGTATGTTTGTGTGGCCAAGGTACTTTCCTATTGGACTAGGACGCTTACTTAGTTGAGCTTAGATAAGCTATCTGTATTTAGATTGGCTTATAAAATTATTACTTGTCACATGAATTCTGTTTTAAGAGATTAATCGCCTTCAGGTTACGATTAAATCCAAAATGAATTTATAATTTGTGGAGAATTTAATTCTGTATAATGATAATGTTGTGTAATATTTCAGGGAACCTGTCTTAAAATGATTTTATTGTAATTGTTGTTATGATAATTGTAATTTCCTGTTGTTATACAGGGCTGAATTGCTCGACCTCTATTGGTATATGGGCTACCTTGTTACTACTGCTGATTCATGATCTAACGTTGACCTCGGTGACTAACAGAGGACTCCAGGACTGGTGTTTTGTTCTATTTGTTACTTGGGTTAGTGAAAAAGGCCCTGCCTGTTTAAGCGACGATAATCTTGGTGAGAAACTGATTTCTCTGCCGTGGTAGTTCTGACTAACATTAAGGTGGTCTTTGAAAACAAGTACTAACTGATAATCACGTTCATATAGGCCAACCTTACAAAGTATCTCCGCGTTTGCCTCGAAATTACTACTATATTAGCAATGGCCTTATGCTCTCCAATTCAGCTCCCGTCAACTTCGGCGCCCACGAACTATTGTCATAAAGCAGTGAATTGCAGGGATGATTGGGAGTTAACAGGCACCGAGTAACTGTCCAGGAACCTTCTAAGAACTTCGCGAGCACGAACGTCCGATAAGAACATTTCAGGGATATTCTATGAAGTAAATAATGAAAACAAACAGAACTGACCTTCTTGTCACTACACCAACTATTGACCGGCGTTCACTAACCTTATAGCAGACAAACTTAACGTAAGCTCTTCGGTCAACTTGCAAATGTGAATCTCGCACAACGTAGTGTGTGTACGTCTGTTTCTCATACTCCTTCAGGGCGACCTTCAAAGACTGTAGGGACGGAAACGCGGAGAGACAAAAACGCTACTATAAAATTCGATTCGTTTTCGGTTACAACGCTTTGGGCGGTATCATCGCTCATCATGAAAACAAAGCAACCCGTCCTCAGTTTCCTCCCTTTTATAGTACCTATGGATTTCGTACGAACCAATAACATGGGACATTTCATCGTCTATTTTAATTGGACAACAGGTGACACAGGGAGTGAGGGGGGAGGGATAGAAAATAACAGTTTAAAAAAATTATTACCATGGACCAAATGTATTCCTAACTGAGTAATCACTTTTCAAATGGTCAACTCTTATAATGTAATCTCCGCGTTTGCCACGAAATTGCTACCATGTAATCTGCTCTTTGAAGCATTTTATTGAGAGCGGATTTGTTGTTCAAGGTAAAGTATGATAGCAGGGAAACTATATCATTTCAGCTGATTAATGAAACAGCATTTATTTAATTTCCTATTGTTCAAAGAATTGGTAGTGCATATGAATTCTTATCATTACAGAATGATTGCTGTTGGTGGGTTACTAATAAATACTGTGTAAGTATTGAATATCTTTCACCTACCTAAGCACGGCAGCATCGTTTCAACTTCAGGCGGCACTGACGAGGATGTCAAAACCAGGATCGGAAAGATAGCAAGACAGGCTTTCATTAACCAGAAACCAGTGTGGAGATCTACTGCACTGCACTCAGCATAAAGAAGCAAGATCCGGATTTTCAACACCAACGTCAAGTCAGTGCTTCTGTATGGTTCAGAGACTCGGCGTGTTACGAAAGGGATTTCCAACAAACTACAGACATTCATCAATAGCTGCCTATGCTGGCTCGGTACTGAAGTTCACATGGCCGGAATGATAAAAATAATCAACAAGGAACTCTGGGAACAAATCAACGAAGCAAGAACCTGTTACCCAACAAATATGCAGAAGGGAGCGGAGATGGATTGGACATACACTAAGAAGGTCGACTGGGGACATCATGCGCCAGGCCATCAAGTGGAATCCAAAGGGGAAACGACGAGTTGGGCGTCTGAGCTGAGGGTGACATGGAGGAGATCATAAGAGGAGGAACGAAAGCTTGTGGGCATTTGTGGTGCTAGGTTCAAAAGACAGCAAAGGAGAGAGTGTGATGGAGGCGTGCTACTGAAGCCCTATGTTCCACTAGGAACCCAAGGGAAAGTAATATAAGTGTTTAATATTTTATGCAGAAGTGGAAATTCAAGGATATTCGATGAGTCTTTCAGTCATGGTTAATGGTTTCAGAAAGTATCGTGATTTCACTTCTTACATTCCTTGTACCTAGTAAATGCATAGATTCCGTTGTGAACTTTCTCAGTTGACAAAATGAAACTGCTAAAATGAAGTAGATCAAGTGCGAACTGGAGCAAATGTCACTCCACAAGTGCATTGTTGTTTGAAAGTGAAAATATCAGTCTCTGAAGCATTTGACTGATACGATACGGATGTGAAAAACTCAAATATGTTGCGATTAACCTTTGTGATACCTTTGTAAATGACGGCAAATACACATAGGGTGAGGTAAATTTTTCAGATCAACATTGTCAACTGATTTCTAATCATAAAAACAGATTGTTCACTAATCCATGTAATTCACAGTGAATTTTAGGATTCGAAAATAAGACTATTACAAGTAACATGACGCTCATAAGAATTGGTAATTCTCATGGGATTCATAAATACAGTTTCACTGGTCAATTAGAAACTTAAAACAAGACGATTACACTAATATTATGGTTACTTTATTCACTTGCGGTTCCGACCACTCCAAAGTTTTACGTGCGGCTGCAATAGGTTGCCTTAAATAAAACTTTAGCTTCCTCCTACATGTAAAGTTTAGATGGTTATCATGAATAATTCTGATTGGTAGTGAAGGTCCATTGGAAAATATGACCGTAAAATTTTCAAGGTTGGCTATAAGCCACTGAGGTCATTTTAACAAATATTCTGTTGATACATCTCTCCATACATTTGGGAATTAGGTAAGCACATGTTAACTAAGTTGCATCAACAATAAACCTACTCAGTAGGGCATTGTGATAATTTTAAGCAGCTCAGCAACCAAATTGGAGTGAATTTAAAGGCAGCCCTAAGAACTGCTCAATTAACCAATCAGGTCTTGGTATCTCGTCTAGACGGTCGTTTTTTACAAAATACAGAAATGTAATTGGTCATTTCAACAGTTGCTAGGGTAGCCTTAATTACTCCAAATTGTATAACATGATCAGGGTTATAAATAATCAAGTCTCATTTGATTAACTATTTAGTCACCATGGTGTATTTGCGGAGAAACGGTGATTCAATCTGGAGTGAATTTAAAGGCCATCCTAGCAACGATCGAAACAACCAATAAGGTTTCTTCATTTCGGTCAGAAAGACAAATTTCCATAAATAGGGAAGTATGGTTATTTCAGTTGTTTCTAGGTTGGCCTTTAAGACGACATCAAAGTCACTTCAAGTCATTACAGTCTGAGTGACCTAAACCCACCCCATTAACTCACGAGATAGTCAATTACATTCCTTTATATTATGGAAATGTACTTTTCCAGACATAAATACTGAAGCCTGATTGGTTATTTCAGTTGTTGTTAGGATGGCTTTTAAAATCATTCTTCAAGAGCAACTTGAAGACTACCCTGGCAACCAACTGGGCTCTATATTTTATGGAAAACTACCATTCTGGCCAAAATAGTGAAATCTAATTGGTTATTACACTAGTTGCCAGGGTAGCCTTGAAAGTGACTCCCTTCAATCTGTGTTGATATCTATTCCGAAAAGCAGTTGCTACGCCCCATTATGCTTCACTATTTGGCAATGACGTTTCTGTGGTCAATGTGAACAGATATCATCCCTGCTAAACTCATCAAATTAAGTGAAATTTGATAATTCTCGTATTCTTGACTTTTAGTGTTGTAAGGGTATATTGTGCTGTAATCCCAGTATGCCGACAAAATTTCTCTGAACATATCGCTGTGTAAGCCACAGATTTTCAGTAAAATATTCCAAATAGGCTGGATTAAGTTGCAATATACTTTAATAATGATGAAAAGAGACTTGACACCTTAAGTTATTCTAGTACATTCGGTCCGGATGTTTTTAAGTTCATCTGACATCACGCCTTAAGTTAAATAAACACTTCACCACCATGAGTAACAGTTTTCCGTCAGTATATCAGCAGGAAATGAAAATATGTGCTTGTTCACAAATAGCTAATAATCGTCACAACTTTCAAGACCATTTATTCTAGTATATTAATAAACACTTCTTTTTATACACACCTTCAACGATATCGAACAAGATACCGATGTAGTTGAGACACGTTTAAGTATTTCTGCAATTGATGCAATTGACGTCGTCTCAGTGATGTTACGCAACCAGCAGACAATCATAATTTCATATATACTGAGAAGGAAATCGGTGTACGTGAAATGCTTGCTACATCAACAGATACTGGTCTGGTAATAACGACGAAATCAATGGGATGAAATTATATATTCTTAAGTTTATTATTATTGATAGAAGTTACAAAGTTTTATTCCCTTCGTCAGTCACAGCAACACAACTCCATATTCTGGGAGAAAGTCAGTATTTGGGAAATCCTGCAAAAAGGAAATATTTTTTATATAAACTATGATCAAGATTTGATCGTGTTGTATGGCAAATATTGGGCGCTGGGTAGAATTTTTATTTAAAAGAACAAAATAAGCCATTCAAATCACACATGTGATGGCCCTTAGGACGGCCATCCCGTTGTGAAGTATAAATTCACTTATGCTGTAGTTTGTCTCCGTCTGATATTAGAAAGTGGAATAGACACAGTTATGGAGGATAAGGATGTACATTACCTGTTTTAGTGAAAGTCGCTCTAATTCTCGGTTAGTTGCATTACCTTTCTGACAAGGAATTACCTCACACACAGAGCACTCAAATAAAAGCTTTATGGATCTGAATTCCATAAGCAGAATATATGGAATGTAGCATAGCAATTGGAATAGTGGTTGGTGCATCAGTTTGGAAGTATACCTCGCACCATGATCTATTATATGCTCGTGTATTTTTCATAACTGCCTACAACAAAATCGTTTCATCGGCAAATTCACATACCGGTCAAATTATGCTGAAAAAAGAAGCGATAACACACATTGAGCATACCTTGATTATTCAGTCGTTTACCATAATGTGCATGAATGAAATCAACAACATCAAATGCAGCCATGCCAGGTATTAGCAACGGCATTATGCTGTCCAATTCAACTCTCGTCAACTTCCTGGCCCAAGAACTATTGTTATAAAGCAGAGATTTGCAGAGATGATTGTGAGTTAACAGCCACCAGGTTACTGTCCAGAAACCTTCTAGAAACTTGGCGAGCACGAATGCCAGACAGGAGCATTTCAGGGATATCTTATGAAATATATAATGAAAACACGCAGGCGTCCACTAGCCTTAAAACAAGGAAACTTGATGTAGGCTCTTTGGTCACCACTTTGCAAATGTGAATCTCGCACAACGCAGTGCGTGTACGTCTGCTTCTATTACTTCTTTAAGGAGTCGTTAAAAGATTCTGAGGAGGGGAACAAGGAGAAACAAAAACTCCACAAAGATTGATTCATTTCCGGTTGCGACACTTCGGACATTACTGTCGCTCATCATGAAACATAAGTAACCCTTTTTGTTGTTTTATGGTACTTTCGATTTCGTTCAACCAATCACGTGGACTGTTTGCTCGTCTATTTTGATTTGACGACAAGTGACAGTGACGAGGAGAAGGGGTAGAAAATGACTCTTGCAAAAAGTTATTGGCTGTAGGATCAAGCATCTTTCGTTTTTTAGGATAGGCTTTAAAGTCGGGCTTACTACACGAATCGAAATATTCAGTGTTCACATTACGGAGTGACTTTAAAGGCCACCCTAACAACTGAAAAAACCAATCAGGTTGCGGTATTTTGGCTGAGAAGACAATTTTTCGCTGAATAATGAAACGTGACTGGTGTTTCATAAGTTGCTTGGGTGACCTTTAAAGTCGCCCACATTACACTATTATTGTCGACCTTGAATTCAACCACTGTGTCGCACAGGATATTGGTGTGCACCAATGGCTGAAATAACCAGTAAGATTTCTGCATTTGGCTTGGGAGTATATATTCCACAGGGTAGAAAAAAACTTGCCGCATTAGCTGCTAGGATGACCTTAAAAAGTCATCCCAAACTATAATGAACAAACGATGTTTCATTCCAGTCAACCATGAAACAAGCTATTTCCGTTGAAGATAAACTTCATATTTCATATAAATCAGTTCCTCAATAAAACTAACTAAAAAATCACTGATAGTTTGCAAAAGAAGATGTTCTAATAGATTTTTTACATGTTCTTGATCCGCTGTTTATAATAATTAAAAAAGTAATAATACTGCGTGATGATTGAAGATGAAGTGAAAATCTGGGTCCCGGCAGGATTCGAGCTAGCGAACTTCAGTCATCATCCAGCATCAATCTGACAAACCACGGCTATCTAAGACGGTCAGACTGATAATCAATATGATGCTTCCCCATTCTAATTCAGGGTGATTTGAGGTAGGATGAAGAAGTCCTGACTGGAAAGCCATTGTCGAAACGATGAAAGGATAGAAAAGCACCATGAATTCATTTATCAGTCAGGCAAAATCCTTGGTGATTGAAGTGAAATTATAATCGAGTCTCTGCTTGGATCTCCCACCTCAGTTGGTACAGCAGCGGCCCTGAAACTTAGAGGTTGCCGGTTCGAATCCTATGGCGGTTCAGATTTTCACACTCAATCACCACACAGTATCAATGATAAAAGTTTGCCAAGCCATAGCTGTCTCACATAGTCAAAGTCACAAATAATCGCTTTATTTTAAACAATATGTTTGTTACAGTATTGAATTCTCAGCATGTGTCAGCAAAACATTTACCCTCATTACAATATTTTTAAACGAAATAACTACGGCGTTTGAATAATGTTAGTAGTAACAGTATTAAGGGCAGTAATGTGAAACAACTAGTTGGTGTTTGATAAGTGTCCAGTTTGCAGCGAGAAAATGAACAGAAAAGCGAGCGTAAGCTTGGTGGTAGTGGTTCATTGACCCAGTACAAGAGTCTGCAATTCGAGCTAAGTATCCTGGGTATAGTTTTGTACGTTTCAAAGTCCATTTTCATCTGTCGTGACGTTTTCTCTTCATTTTGCTGTTAACTTGAAAACTCTTTAAAAATGTGCGAGAAAACATTATACATTGAGAAGACATTTTCAAAAGACGACGAAACATGTCCATTCAGTCATAAGGAAATGAAAAGAGAATTTGCCGAAGAGATCTTTTCTTTTTATACGAAATCATTTTCTAAAGCTGAACAATCGTTGTTTTACATACATTACAAACGTATAACAGTCTGTTATTGAACAACAGGGTATATTTACATTATTAGACTAGTGCTAAAATAATGAAACCAAGACTGGAAAATGGTTGCGTAATAATCTTTTAGACAACGGAAATAATGAGGAAGGCAGGGAGTTTGATAAGGTGAAAACTGTTGACAGATGTGAAATGCGAAGACTGAATGTCTAATTGATAGATATAAAGAAGGTGAAGAAAGAAACAAGAGTCATAATGAAGGTGGTTATAGTAAACTAACTGATTATAATGAAGTCGAAAAACAATTAAGGAAGTGTTAAAACCATGGTAAGATGAAAGACTGAACATACTTCTTCTGCACGCAGACACTAGACTTGAACTGGTGATTTTCTAGTGCTTCTGCTGTGGACAACTATCGAAAATGTACTCCCTTTAAACTATTCCCTTTGACTTTGTAAATGACACTGAAGGAGGAAGCTGGTGGAGCTATATGTTCAGAGATGACCAAATCTTCAAGAAGTTAACTCTTAATTGATTTACATTCTCCCCTCGACAACCATGGACGATAAACTTCATAGATAGGTTTGGAAAGTGTATGCTTTGTATGACCTATATAACTAGCTCCACAGGAGCAAGTACATTTGTAGACAGATTGAGATAACCCAATGCGACAACTTGTCCTTTACACACCCTAGAACCAACTGTTGAGTAGAGAAGCTGATCTGTAGCTTCGCAGGGAAGAATGTCTTCCTCAAAGATTCTTGAGGATCTCTGCTGCCTTATTAACTTCCAAATCAGAGTTCATAAATAAAGCCTTCTTTAGAACTGACTACTTTCTCCGTATTATGTTTTAATTTCATGTTGATGGATACTCAATTTTCAATAGCAGACTTTTATATGTCCGCCATGTATACTATAAATATTATCACTTGACTATTTGAGATAGCCATAGTTTGGCAGACTAGTATATATATACTGGGTGGTGATTGGAGTTGAAATGAAGATCTGGACTGCGGCCAGATTCAAACCAGCGACCACCAGAATTCTGGCTCGATGCTCTACCAACCGGAAACCCAGTGGTCGCTGGTTCGAATCTGGCCGCAGTCCAAAATTTCATTTCAACTTCAGTCATCACCCAGTATATATAAATATTCAAAAGATTGAAACAAAATGAAAAGGAACAATTTGATGGAAAACGTTTGGTGACCCAGGGTATAAGCAGGCCATTAGATAGTTACAGACTACACAATAACTTTTTTCATTATATTACTTTCTTTCTACATTTTGTTTGTCTTTCATAGATGATTAAATCCGGTTCATTACCAAATATTAGTAACCTATTCCCACTATCCAATGATATTGAACTAGACGAAGTTGGATCTGTTCAAGATCAATATTTACTACCTAGAAATTCCTCTTCTCCTTCACAAGATGATCATGATCACATTAATCTCCAGGACTCACAGTAAGCGGTTGTTTCAAAGTGTTTTTTTTTATTTTGAGTATAAAAAGATAATTGAAGGCGGAAGGTAGCTTGACGAACTAACAACTGCATACTTAAACTAGTGTCTTTCAGTGCTGTACCGGCCTAAATATGAGACTGATCTGCTGAAGAGATCTTCGTCCTATCATACTTTCTGATTGAATCAGGAGTGGACAGCTATTCATAATTTAGGAGTTTTAAAAGTCCTCATCAAGTGAATGAAAACAAGATATATAAGCGAACATTATAGTTTTCAATTAGATCCACTTCAGGCTTTCGTAATATATATATATATATATATATATATATATATATATATATATCATGTAGATTTACCGGTTAACGTGATAGGTGTTTTAAACTAACGATAGTGACAATAATAGTCATCACCGCTTGTTCGAATCTTCCCATGGCCCAGGCTTTCATTTCACCTTGAATCATCACTTAGTATCAATATAAGTCTGCCAAACCACGGATATCTCAGGTAATCAATCAATAATAATAATGTTGACAGTCATAATGACAGTGTTGACTAAAGCAGTTGTAATATAGTTGTTATGATGCTTGTAACTTTCCGCTGCTATACAGGACGGAATCGCTGAACCTCTGTTGGCGGATAGGCTCCTATGTGGAGGCCTTGATACTACCTGATATTCATGGTGTTATACTGATCTTGGTGACTAGCAGAGGAATACAGGAGGCGCGTTTTGTCCTATTTGTGACCCGTCAGCTGGAAGTGCCAGCACCTCAGTAAGTGGTGTTGTTCTCACCTAGACTCAAACTCAGTACTCATAGCCTCAAACGTCACAACGTTATCCACTAAGCCACTGAAGCACGACGGCAACCTCTTGTGCAACGGGCGTCAGTCAGTGGAGTGCAGTTACATCCAGTTGACGAGTCTCAAATAAGACGAAACGCGCGTCCTAGATTCCTGTGTTAGTCACCAATATCGACATAAAAGTTGTAATATGGATGTAAAACAATTAGTTTCCTTTATAAACTTCGATAAATTGTCTGAACAGTGTTTGTATATCCGCGCGAAACATTTCGAACAATCTGACCACACAAGTACTTGTCATAGGTGTTTATATGAAAATTCATTAAGATAAGGGGTATGTGAAAAGAGGTCAAGTAAGAAAGCTAAGTTGATGGCAAATAACAATGAAAATCAATAGAGCGATGGACAGTTATTTTCCAACAGTCAATGTTCTATCTTCCAATGTATCATGTGTGCATATTCGTTGACTTCTATTGAACAAGCACCTACCTAACGTTCACTTGTACTGAACTGAACAAAAGCTATGATAGTTGAAATATTGCCCTGTCCATGTAGGTTTTCTGTAGACAGATTGTTTTATGGATCTATCCTGCCACCGACTAATTAGTATGTCCAAGAAAGGTAAGCAGTCACCATCCTCTTCTGCAGATGTCAAGGATGTGCTGCTTTGTACTTCATCCAATCAGTTTAGAATTGAAGTGAACTGACCTGAGTCATCACAAACAGGATGTCACTGACATTTCTTCGAGATGAATGGGCTTTTGCGATTAAGTTCTCAGCTAAGTTTTCCTTGTGTGACATAAATGTGTCAGATAAGAGGGGGGTTTAAGGGATTTCCTATGACAACGCCATCAACCTGACGGAAATGTTAGCTTTCGAATTTAAACTTAATATTAATTGTGAATAAAATTAGCAGCTATTTAAGTGATACAGAGAAATGGATATTGAAAAACAGAAACACAACCACATAAAATGTAGCTTGTCTTGATCAAAGGGTCATTGGTGAATAGTAAGTTAATGTCAAATGAACATAATCTCTTTATGTTGACGTCATCAAAGCATTTGATTACTTCCAGTGTATACTTTAAGGAATACTTACAAAATCTCTTCTTAATGGGGTCCGATAGTTCCACTAGCCACCGGATAAGCTTTTGTGTCGGTGATTTTTACATTGACATTATATGATGTAACGGCTTGTTGAATTTGTATACTTTAGATAAGCCATAAAGACATGGAAATTGTGATTCAGTTGGTTTCAATGAATCAATTTCTTGTCTAATAATAATGTTCATATCCATCACTTTTATTAGATTAGCAGTGACTGTTCCCTGTAAAAATTGCACGTCTTCTGTAGAACAATCTCTTGTAAAGTTATTTTCATCTTCAAGAGGAGTATATGTGTGATCATATTATTCGAAATCTGTTGCACAAATACATTACACTGTTAAGACAATTTACTCCTTCTTAAGGTTTTGTTGAAGTTTATTAAGGGAACTAATTGTTTTAAAATATCTTATCTCGTTTATAGTGGTCACTTGGTAGATAAGAACAATGGATTCAATATTATTTTACCGCATACCATCTAATCCATCAAAAAGTATTCCAACTAATCGTTTACAACTAATCTTAGTCTTTGTATCCAGAAAAATTGTGTACATCCCTTGTCTCTCCTTTGACAAGGGAATACTTTAGAAAACGGCCTTTTCAATTCGTGATGAATACCACCTCTAAATTAAAATCCTATTCATCTAAAAAAACAGCTTTGTGTATTGATTGGTCACGGGAGTGCAACCAATTTCATGTTATCTAGTCCTGAGTACAGATCGAATTCTATCGATCATATTTACAATGTGGCAACCAAGCTAGGAAGCTCAGCATCGTGGAGTACATTATTAGATATTAGTTGGTTGGCGGCAGTCGGCAGGTTTCGTGCTTTTTGGCACGCGTCAGCAAGGCGTATCTGCAACCTCTACGGAACTGATGTCCCACCTGAGATTCGAACCCGCGTCACCCAGTGTTGCAGTCAGCGACTTTACCACTGACTAGACAACATGAAGTTGGTTGCACTCCCGTGACCAATCAATACATGTAAGCCAGTCCTACAGGATGTCAGTCGCCTGAATAGCCGAATAGCTCAGTGGTAAAGTCGCTGACTGCAACACTGGGTGACGCGGGTTCGAATCTCAGATGGGACATCAGTTCCGTAGAGATTGCAGATACGCCTTGCTGACGCGTGCCAAAAAGCACGAATCCTGCCGATTGCCTCCAACCAACTAAAACAGCTTTGTCGCTAAAGTTTTTCTATGCGTTTCTTATTTTTCGCTCTTTGCATTCACTCACCATATGCTGGGTGATGACTGAAAGTGAAATGAAAATTTGGCATGCAGACTTTGTTTATCTACTTACTTCGTCCTTCAATATTACGGAACTTTTATTTTTACAAGCCAGGTTTTGACCCACTTTGATTATCCATGATACATGATTGGTTTAATTGACATATATGTGCTTAGGTATTTATATTAAAGTCTGAAGAGGATCTGATTGAAAAAAATATTGTTCGCTTATATGTCTTGTTCATAAATCAGTAAACCATTCATACTACATTTCAATGTAAACCAAACTCGTTTAGAAAGACTAGAATGTCATAATTCATTCGACAAAGAATTATCTCGAAAGCCCTGAGGTCATTAGTTCGAATCCTGGTACACTTCAGGTTGTGTTTTTTTTTCAACCATCAAATAGTATATTAGATAACCAAAAACTAACAAAAGACAACTCAGCGAGGAAAATTTTGTTTTCGACGGGTCATTTTCAAAAGCTGTACAGTTCTAATCATAGTTACAAAAAATATATATCCATCGATAGCTAGTTGTTCAGTATAAAATCACCAGAGCCGGTCAAGATTCAATGTTAGGAAAATGAGATCTGATATTTCAAAGAAGAAACCCTTGGGTTCCAAAGAAGATAACATTTGTGAATATTGGATTCAAGTGAGAAACACTAGCAGATATACTGAAGAACCTTTGTACAAAGGACAATCCCCAGCTTGTTTTCTCCAGCTAACATCTGATTCGAGGGTGTGTAAGGGGTAAACTACCGCTATGGGCTACCTCTATGTGTGTTTACCAATCCACCTGCCCTTATGGAGCTGGTTACATAAATCGCGCAAGCGTAATCCATCCCAACCCATCTCTGAACACTATCCTGTATGGCTTTCCAAAGGCGAGTGTAGAGCCAGCAACAGCTTGATTTTTGAGCATTGGTTAACTCTGGTCACCTTACTTCACGAGAATCTTCTTTCAAAGTTATTTATTAGGTGGAATCAAACATTTCGAAGGAAGGGAGCGTATGGGTCACCTCAACACAACAGAGGCTTTGGTAATCCAGCAGTTCAAGCCTGATCTTTGCGTTCAAGGAGATAAATTCAATCTGTAATTTTGTCTTGATCGTAATTTCCCCAGGACATTTTACCTATTATTTTTACTGTTATTTTAAGTATTGTTATCCTATAAGCAATCTTTGATGACCTTGAGTTGATCTTCTAGCGGTTATCACCTTCACGGTTTTGATGACCTTGTATTGACTCATTAGCTGTTGACGGATAGATATATTTTGTCGTAACTGTGACTGCGACTGTACAGTTTTTGAAAAGGACTCATCGGTAAGAAAACTTTCGTAGCTGAATTCTCCTCTGTTAATTTTTCTTTGCAGCTTCATTTGCCATCACTGTTATACCAACCAAGAAACTCCAGTGCTTCTACTGATCAATTTTGTTTGTCTAAGAAAATTACTTTCTTGTTAAAGGTTACAATACTGCTTTACACATAAAAGTTTACCTGTAGAAGTGTTTTCTGTTAGGTAGTATGATCGTTTGGCTATGAGACTACCAAGTTAGTTCCCTTCTCGGAGTTACTTTGAGCATTTTTCAACTAAATTTATCTATTTCACTTGTTTCGATTATGTTACATCCCAAGTATTCTTTCAAATACAGCTATCATCTTCTTCACTTGCCAACCGTGGCTCAGTGGTAAAATTTCTTACTGCATCTGTATGTGAAATGGGTTCGAACCTGAGGAGGGAGATTATTTACCTTGCGGCAGCAGACACACCTTGCTGACGAGTACCAGCAAGCACGAAACCTAGGTCCACAGTTTCCTCCAAACTGTCTCCGACCATTGAACAACAATGAAAGTGTACGCGATGTTGAGTCTCAGCCTGGTGATCACATTATAGAGTGATCAGTAGGACTTGGTCACCAGTCAGGACTGGGGAACGTGAAATTAGTTACACTCCAGTGACCAATGGATGAATCTGACCCAGTCCTAGATAGGTCAACTGCGGCCTAAATAGCTCAGTGTTATCGTCTCTAACTGCAGCATTGGGTGATGTGGAGATATCTGTTACTTTGATGTTGTATGTTGGACTTGCTGAAGAGTATATAGGGCTTTCTGTCGATTGCTACCAGTCAACTAACAGTCTAATAACTTCTACGATAGTCATTTCCGTCGAAAAAAGCTCTAATACCCATCAAACTTTCTTAGGTACAGGAGCATTTTTACAGTTACTTTTTTCCCTCGAGTTTAAAATATTTCAGGACTGACAAAAAGACATTCATGCAAGATATTTGTTAGTAGTTTTATTCTCAGCAATGATTTGATTTCTGTTCCACAGACTCCATTATACTGATGTTTTGAGAGGCTGTTTCTAAAGTAACTAGTTAAAAATGAGAGAGGAACACACCAAAATGTTATGGGTAAATCCTGACCAACCAAGTTGGGTGAAAGGATAAATACTTATCGATGCCACAGGATAACGGTTGTGCTAGACTGCGAAATTGACGGAAGCAGGAAAATGTGGACCATTGGACTACGACCCACTGGTTGAGCGATTAGCGCGCTGGCTGTGAAGCCTGAAGGTCTGGGGTTCGGTCCCTGGTGGGCTCACGGGTGAAAACTGCTGAGGAGTCTCGTAATAGTAAGAAGAAACAACTGCCAAGTTCTTTCAGATTTCCAATAGTTCTCCAAAGTATACAGTTCACGATGAATACCAACTTGAAATTTATTTCTATGAGTTAGGATTCATCAGTTTTATTTATAGTAGTAACAAGCAAACAGGTCAACACTAATTGGGTCATCAAAATGGAATGTTCTAGGATGAGATAGTTGGTAGACTATAGGGTTAGACAGGGATTGCGTAATCAAGGGTGGATTAGGGAGGTGTGCAGTAGGTTAGTGTAATAACTAGTAAGTTAAAAAATAAACAGATTACAAATAATAATACCGATTAAAATCAACCATCGAAGTAAGTTATTGTAAGTATTTTAATGGGAGAATGGAGCTAACATGTTAAGATTTGGGAAAGTAAACCTTAAAAGTAGTGATAATCAGTCAGTAAGAGTAAGATGATTTCTGAAGCGACAAAGAAACTCAAGAAAGGATTACTACCACTGCAAAAAATAAGACGATGGACGTACCTCTTCTGTACACATAGCTCAGGCTTTGTTGCATTACCCACGCCTATGTTTTGCATAAGTGATCAGTCGTACTCCCCTCCAGCCATTTGGTTTGACTTTGCATAGGATTTCGAAAGAAGTCAGTGGGGAAGCTAGTTGACCGGAGTTGACCAAATGACCCACCATAGAACTGTTTGTTTGATTTACGTTCTCCTAGCAGATTAGTGTTCAGAAATGTGTTTATAAAGGCTGTGCTTTTACGACCTACATAACCAGTTCCACAAGAGCAGGCAAACTAATAGACACACATGGATGTGGACCATAAGTTTGAATCAGCTGTCAACTGGAGACGACAGTTTGCAGCTTCGTGGCATAGAATGTTTTTCCGAATGTTTTCGAGAGACGATTCTTAAGTATTTCTGCTACATTATTCAGGAATAAGGACTTCTTGGAACAGTAAGAACTTATTCTTACCCTTGTTTTGGTTTCATGTTTTTTTCGAGAAACTTTTGGAGGGATAACAATTCTGAAGAGGTACTTTCCGAAGGTATTCCAAATCATCGTCTAATGTGTCATATTCTTCTGATTCTGGTGCAGAGCAAATGAATACGATTTCTTTTTCGGCTCAGTGGTAACCAACTTTGGAAATTAGTATATGGTACATTCCAAATTGGCTTCCTATAGACTGACCGTTAGTCGTCAGGTCTCCTGTTCAATGAGATATAAAGAAAATGAGATTCTGAGCTGTTCCCAACTTCCTTTGTAAAATTGATAGAGGGATGATTCTCATTTAATTTCAGAAGAATGACATAATGATCAAAATGAGTGATAGTGTCCCCAATAAATAATGACTGATAACTGTCGCGAAAGAGGTGGATCTCATGCCTCTCTAGCCAATTTGATAACTCTTTGGCGTTCGAAGCAATGGGTCTTTGTTCGAATTTCAGTGGGAGCATAATCACTCACTGGGATATAGATGCATCCAGCTGGGGAGTCGCAAGTATAATGAAGTGCATGTGACGTGGATTTCACTGGAAGTCACTACCAAATTATGAGATATGAATCTTCAGGCAGTACCGAGACCTCCGCATAGGAGCTTATATACAGTAGTCGATCAGTTCGATTCAATATAACAACGGGAGATAAAAAGTATCGGTCAACAAAATTTCTGTCCAGATTAGCTTTTATTCGTGTTTAAATTATAATTTTAGCATATTATTCAATTTTCAGTGTTCGTTTCATTCACTTATGCCAAATCTATGGGTTACTTTAATGGTTGATATTTTTTTATGTGATAAAGTGGAAAGATGTATATTTTCGAAAAGAGAAAATTCTTATAAGTTTTTATACACTGCTTATATTGTGTGATTATTTTGTTAGAAATCCTGGAATACAACAACAAAATATCCAAATTCTTGAAACAAGTTTTCAAAATAATAATAATAATAATACGGCATCGTCATTCAAGACTAAGGGTACTGACAATTCAATTTTTTCAGTCCAAAAGTTCTAAACAACGCTGATGATGATAATGTTGATGACGAAGAGGACATTGAATTAGTCCGTCAAAGTATGCTAAAAATTATTTTAAATACTAGTACAAGCGCTGTTAGTTATACTTCATCTGATGAAGGTGGATGTTCTCATAATTCAATGTTGACAGGATTTGATGAGCAAATTCAGCATGAGGCTAATTCATCAAAAAGGAGTTCATACAATTCCGGAGAGGATAATCATGAAGAGTATTCCAGTAGAGAACAATATTCTGTCGGTAAGGTGAATGGAATTCATTCTGAAAGGATTCAAAGGCATAAATACTCATTAAATAATACTTTTTATCGTGAAGATGATCTAAGGGATTCAAGGAAACGATCACGTTTGTCTTTGAAGATTTTCAATGTAATATTTCAGTTTCAAATGTTATGTGACAACCTTTTAAGAAATCCTAGGTTCCGTACAGTGGGTCATTGAACAGTACAGCCTGTATAAATCAGCAGGAACTCTGATAGAGAGGAAGTTAAATTTCAAATGATACATTTTTCCACACAGACATTTTATGGAGAAGATTTATACGATTTTGTTGTGGCTATTAGTCAGCGGAGTCAATAAGAATGGGGAATCGAAATAGCAGATCATGCCTATTATTATTATAATTTGTCCCTTGGGTTCCTAATGGAACATAGGGCTTCAGTAGCACGTCTCCAGTGAACTCTGTTGTCTAAAATCTTCTGAACCTGGCTCTACGACAGCCCAGAAGCTCTCATTTCCTCCTCGCACCATCTCCTCCATGTCACCTCGGATGTCCAACTCGTCGCTTCCCATTGGGATTCCACTCCAGGGCTGGCCTGACGCGTGATGTCCCCAGTCGGCCCTCTCAGTGCATGTCCAATCCATCTCCACTTCCTCCTGCATATTTGTTGGTGACAGGTTCTTGTTGTTGGTTCGTTCCCAGAGCTCCTTGTTGCTTATTCTTTTCTGGCCATCTGATCTTCAGTAGCGAGCGTAAGCAGTTGTTGATGAATGTCTGTAGTTTATTGGAAATCCCTTTCGTGACGCGCCAAGTCTCTGAGCCATACAGAAGCACTGACTTGACGTTTGTGTTGAAAATCCGTATCTTGTTCCGCATGCTGAGTGCAGAAGATCTCCACACTGGTTTCAGGCTAATGAACGCCTATATTGCTTTTCCGATTCTGACTTTGACATCCTCGTCTGTGCCACCTGTAGTTGAAACAGTGCTTCCTAGATAGGTGAAGGAGGTTACTTCCTTTAAGTTCCCCCATTGATGGTGATTGGAGTTTGTTGTTGTTGTTGTTGGTGCGGTATCTTCATCACCTCTGTCTTCTCTATATTCACCTTAAGTCCCATCTTAGCTGCCTCTTCTGCCAACCTGTTAGTTTTTGCCTGTAGATCTTCAAGTTTATGTGACATCAGGCACAAGTCATCGGCGAAATCCAAGTCTTCTAGGTTCTTTCCGCAGTCCAGCCAGCGTATCCCCCTCTTCTCGCTGCCCACTGTTTGCTGCATGATCCAGTCGACCACAATCAGGAATATCATGGGGATAGTAGGCAACCTTGTTTCACTCCTGTCTTCACTTCAAAAGCATCACTGAGCTTCCCATTGTGGATTACTTGGCATGTGGCATCTTCATATAGTTGTTGAATGAGGCGGATAAAGGTTTGCGGTACTCCGTAGTAGTGAAGCAGTTTCCAAATTACTTCTCGGTCGACGCTGTCAAAGGCCTTCTCAAAGTCGATAAAGTTGAGGTGGAGAGTTGACTGTTATTCTGTACTCTGTTCTATGATGATGAGAAGCGCTGCAATTTGGTCTGCACATGATTTGTTCTTCCTGAATCCAGTGCATTCTTTAGTCTCTCCAGGATGATGCGGCTTAATATTTTGCTTGCTTTGGGTGGACAGCGGCATGATTCCTCGCCAGTTCTCGAAAAGGCTTAGGTCGCCCTTCTTTGGGAGTTTGACAAGGTAGCCTTTCAAATCAACTGGCAGGTACCTTCCCTTCCTTCCAGACCTTCTGCAATAGTGGTGTGGTGTGAGCATGTCTGCTGTTGTCTCTGTGTCTGCTCTCAGTGCTTCTGGCGGGATCCCATCTGGTCCTGCTGCTTTCCCACATTTCAGTAGCTTTATGGCGTTCAGGACTTCCATTTTTGTTGGAGGATTTATGTTCACTTGTAGTTCAGCGGCTGTAGGTTGTGGTCGATTCAAGAGCTACTTGAAGTGGTGGGCTCATCGTTTCCTTTGTTTCTCTTCTTTCGTAAGTAAATTTCCGTCATCATCTTTATTGGCTTCGTCTGCGTTGATCTCTTCCTTGCCAGATAGCAACCTGGTTATTTGATACAATGTCGTCAGGTCTCTCTTACCTGCAGCCTGTTCTGCATCACTTGCCAATGTGTCGTAGAAGTGTCTTTTGTCTTTGCGTGCACTCTTCTTCACTTCTTTGTCCAGTGTAGTGTTTTATACATTGTGCTCAGTTCCTCTTGTCGTTGAGCATCCTTGCACTGGTTTATCTTCTGCTTCACCATCCTCCTCTCCTCTATCAGCTTCCATGTATCCGTCGAGATCCATTCCTTGTCTTCTTTCTTCTTCCTTCCTAATACGGTTGTGCGGGTTTCTTCCCACATCTCTTTCAAAGACTTCCAGTGTTCTTCCACACAGGTTTCTTCAGGGATGTTCCTCGATATCTCCCATTTTGTCTTGATGGCTGACTGATGTGAAGATTTCCTTTGTAGTTTCGTCCTTCAGTTTCCGAGTGTTGTACTTGAACTGTGGTCTATCACCAACTTCCTTGAAGGCTTTTAACTTGATTTGGAAGGTTCCTTGCACTAGATAGTGAGTGGTCTGAACCTACATCTGCTCCTCTTCTTGACCTTGTGTTAAGTAGACTGCGTCTCCATTTTCTTGAGATTAAGATAAAGTTGATCTGATTTTTAGTGTCCTGTTGTCTGGTGAAATCCATGTTGCTGCCTTGTGGATATCCTTGTGCTTGAACACACTGCCTCCAATCACCAAATCGTTGAATGCACACAATTCTGCAAACAATTCTCCATTCTCGTTCATCACCTCACCGAGTGCTTCTCTACCCATGGTTAGTTCTCTTCCTGTGTTGTCCACTCCCAGTTTGTCATTCATGTCACCTCACCCATTAGAATTTTGATACCGCCAACTGACGTCTTGTCCAGTGTTGATTGCAGTTGTCTGTAGAATTCCTCCTTTTTCTCTTGCTCTGCATTATTTGTAGGTGCACAGCGTGGCATTGTATGACTGTGACTTTCCTCCCTTTTGAGTTGAATCTTTCTGTCATGATCCTGGAGGAGATTGGTTCCCACTGTATGAGAGCCTTCGATGCTGTTGGGAACATCATGATAGCCACTCGAAAACTCAGTGTGCTCGTGGTTGGCGTCTGGGTGACAATATCGGAGTAGATCATTGATTCTCCAGTTGACAGTTTGGAGAGTCCACTCCCATTCCATCTGCTTTCGCAAAATCCCAAGCACTTCGATGTTATACCTTCTCATCTCGTTTGCAATCTGGGCTGCCTTACTGGGTTCAAACATGGTGCGGACATTCCATGTCCCCACGTTTACTTTCGCTCTCATCGGGAGAGCGAAGACACGTCGGCCAACTGGCGTTATTTCGTCCCTCCGATTCCAGTGAGGAATAATTTTGTTTTTATGTTTTATATTTTCTTTGTGCTTTGAAGTTTGTTTAGCGGTTAGATTTGTTTTCCGGGGTAGGATTGCTAGCCTTATGCCCATTCTTCCCTTTTTACCCGGGCTTAGCACCGGCTAGTAACTGGTGTAGTAGTTAACCAGGCGAGATTATGCCTACTAGAGATGCATACATTTCCCCAATATTTTCAATACTTGCGTTTTATTACTGATATGTGTTTATAAGTAGTTAAAATACGATGTACCAATAGCATGTCATTAGTAAGCATTTCGGATGTAATGAGAAGACGGAGTTTATCTGAAAAATGTGATGTGATGTATTCGAAAACTCTGATCACACATTTTCTACTTATCAAGGCATTTTATGTGAAAACTGAAGTTAGGGGGAGGATAAATATAACATAAAGGAATTTATTAATCAGAAAGATAATGAAGAAGGGCTGATAAGAGTTGAAAACGATCTTGTTAATAGGATGAGATCAGCATTACTAGGTTAGGTTTACCGTAAGGACAAACTATTTCCGAACTCGCAAAGAGGACTAAAATTTGCACATGACTGGCGCCTCACCAAACCTAAGCACACCCCCGTGACAATTTCTATACAAAACTATCAAGGCTGTTTTAATATCATACCTATGCTATTTCTCAGTAGTGTCTTGCAGTGAACGATCATAGATTGTCTTCCGCCTGCGCTTATCCATGTTTGTGAATCCAGCCACTTTTATAGCTGTTTTGGTACATGTTTCCCCACCCTGAAGTGTATATCTCAATTAGTCTTTCCTATTTATATGTGATCATATTAAAGTAAATGATAAACTCAGTGTGATGTAATACAATCGTTTATGCAGTGCTGAGGTCTATGTCGTAACATGTGTTTGGTCTAACCAACCACCATAAGCTTAGCTGTATAGTATGTTTTGTTAACGATGGTGGACCTCAGCCTTCGTTTTAAAATTACACTGTGAGATTCCCCTCTGTACAGAGCTATACAAATGCATTTATTCAGAACAGAATATAGAAGGGGCTTCTACGCTGGTTGATTTTTGCAATGGTTCATGAAATTTGGAATAAGTACATTGCCAAACTTCACTCGTGTTGAGTTGGACAAAAGCTATAAAGACTTCAATACTGTCCAACTAAGTTTGCGGTATATTGATCGTTTTATTGAACTGTCTTTCCTGCGAATCAGGGGTATATCCGAGAATGGCAGATTATTGTCTTTCTCTTCCTCATATGCTAAGTGTATTTTGTTTTTTATGGTGTTAAGTCCTTGTAGCAAACATGTCTCATCTTTATACTTATCAAATATCACAATTACATCAACAATATACCTTCTATGTAGCTCAGATTGTTCGAAATGTATAGCGGAATTACGTCACATTTTTCAGATGAATTACATATTTTAATGAATTCGTTAATTCTCTTCACTTGAACATTTCCGTGACTTGTAAATTTGAAGATAACAGCCAATTAGATCTCTTTTAATTTAGAAGCTAAATGAAAATATTCTCAAATATGTCCATTTTATAAATTTATCAAATGTGATAAGTCCTAGCTAGGCAGCCAGTGTGAATGCGATGAACAAAGAGAACCGTATCACGAATTCACATGGCAGTCTAGTAAAACCCTTGATGATTGAAGCAAAACTGAGATATGGTCTACAGGTCCGTCTCGTAACTTAGTTGATAGAGCACCGGGCTGGCAACCTGGAGGTCACTGGTTCGAATCTCGTAGCAGTCAAGATTTTCATTTCACCTTCAATCATCAGTACAAGTGTGCAAACCACGGCTGTCTCAGATAGTCAAACTGATAAAATATGAGCACATAATTTAAAAATTGAAATACTGTACAACTCATTGTTTATTTTTAGTGTCAATTAACCTGCCAGTTCAAAGAATCCCTGGTCAACATCATTCAGATGAGACATAATATAACAGTTATACTGAAATGAATTCATTACTTCAAAGATCACAAAAGCACCATATATCAGACAGAAGTAATAATCATGATGAGATAATGACATCAAGTAGGCAACTACGTAATTTTCTCAGTCGGTTAGATCATGTTTCAATGGAGTATACAGCTACAACAAAGGATGATCGAATGGATGAGAAGAATACAGACGATGAAATTACTGAAGAACTTGAAGACGACGATGATAATCACGATGACGTAAGAGTCATCAGTGTTATACATGGAGTGAATGGAACCAAAGAAGAAGGAAAAGAACCAACCAAATGAATTATTTATGAATATGTGTAAACCAGTGCAGGCAAATCGTTTAGCCCGAGTCACTGAAGTCAGTGAATCAGATTTTGATATAAGTGAACAAGAAGAAATCTCCAGTGACGATGACAACGATGATGATGATAATGATGACGACGATGATGATTTAGATGATACCGATGAATCAGATGCATTCAGTGATGACTCGATGTTAAGTAATACATCATACGATAATACTAATAAACGATATCAAAGCGGTGATGTCGGTAAGAAATTAAACAAAGACGTTTCATGTCAAATGAATACCAGTCAACTGGGAAATACACAATTCCTGCGTTTAGAGCGAATGAGAGCTGAGTTAGAAGAAGAGTTGGGCTTTGAATTGTTAATTAAAGCCTACAATGTGATCCAGGTAAGATGAATTTATACATTCATCCACTACTTATCTGTGGATGGATTTTAAATTGGCTAGGTTTCAAGTTGTTGGCTTCTACCTCCAGAGTTACATAGTCAATAACAGATAGTGGCTAACAGCGGAATCCAGAGTGCACGTTTCTTCTTCTTCGTCAAGTGAATATATCTGCCTCCCAGTGAGTGACGTTATTCTCAATAGGACTTGAACCCGGGACCCGTCACACAAGATGTGGCTTTCAAGTCTCAGTGGTCTAGTGAACAAGGCTGTGGTATTTAGAATGATCACTCTAGGGTTTCAGTATTAGCGGGAATAACATCCTTCGTTAAGGGGCGGGCACTTCCTGTCGAAGAGTCCCAAATAGGACGAAGTGAGCATTCTAGATTCCACTGCTGGCCACTATCCATCATTAATACAAAACTTAAGCGCAAGCAATATCGAGAGACCTTCACGCAGGAGCCCATATACTAATAATGGTTGGTAAATTCGGCCCAATCAACGACGGGATAATACAAGTAACAACATATAATCACATACTTAAGTTGTGACGTCTTGATTTATTCATAATGTATGAAGAATAACCGACAAAGATGCCACCGCTCACAGTCCATTCTAGCTTTGGATTTGATATTCGTTATTCTTACTAATAAAATGAATGAAATCGGTCAGAAAGCGAAAATTCCAATTGTACACCAATTGAAGTTGAAAAAACTTGGATTTTAGACAAGTTTATCGTTTGCATACTTTTATTTGCTGTCAAAAATGTTCCGTTGAAAACACGCATCTTGGTGACCAGCAGAGGAATCCAGGACGCGCTCCTCGTCCTATCTGGGACCGATTTGTCAGCTGGATTTATCTTCATTCCAGTGAGCGATGTTGTTCTCACTGAGACTCAAACCCAGTACCCATCTCTCCAAATGTCAAAGTATTATCCACTAGACCATGTCTCACCCACGTTTACTGAGAACTTATTCAGTAGTATTATTGTATATAACACAGACCAGGAGATTTTTGTTAACGTCTCATGTTTCACACAACTCATGACTGTGAAATAATAGCTGTAAATGAAATCACACAGCGTATCATCTCGGTTTCTGTGTGTAAAATTAGCAATGACTTTAAACATCACTCTAGCAACTACTGTAATGATCATGTAGGTATCTCTATTTCAGCTACAATGATAGTTTTGCTAAAAATACATAAAAGAAATTGGTCATTTTAGTAGTTGTTAGGATGAACTTTAAAGGAGTGACTTTAAGGGCAACTTTAAAGGCTACCCTAGCAACTGTTCGGATAACCAATTACGTTTCTCTATTTAATGAAAAAATACTGTTCCAGACGGAATATCTAAACCTGATTGATTATTTTAGCAGTTGCTAGGCGGTCTTTAAGTCATCCTAAATCAATCATTCTATTTTAATGAATTATAGTGCATTGTCACATCAGGCCAGCTGTATAATGAGGATGACTCAGGGGTTGACTCTAAAACTGCCTTAGCAACTGCTCAAATATGTTGTTGTTTGTATTATCCCGTCGTTGATTGGACCGAATCAATTGATTCCTATTGGCACATGGGCACTTATGCAGATGCCTTTGTTGTTAATGTTCTCAATTTTGATAGTGATGACGAGTGGTGACTACAGCGGAATCCAGGACGCACGTTTCATCCCATATGGGACTCGTCAGCTGAATGCACCTGCATCACAATAAGCGATGTTGTCCCCACGATAACCCAAACCCTGGACCAGTCGCTTCAAAAGCTAGAGCATTATCCACTTGGCCAATGAAACACGATAGCCACTTCTCGTGTTGTTGTTTGTATTACTAGTACAACAAAGTAACGCACGTCCTGGATTCCACTGCTAGCCCTATCCATTATCACCACTATAAAAATGAAACTGCTAAAAAAACGATTAGGTTTCTTTATATCGACTAAAAATGTCTTTTTCTTTCCATAAAATACAGAACTTTCATTGGTTATTTCATTAGTTCCTACGGTGGTGGTAGTCAGTAGTCAGACTGTTTTTTATTGTGCTAACGGCGGGGACAAATAATGTGACTAATCTGTCAGTGAATTGAAGAATGACTTTTATGATCAGTTTAGCAATGGCTGCGATAACCAATTATATTACTTTGTTTTGCGAAAAATGAACTTTTTCAGCCAAAATAGAGAAGTCTGACTGGATATTTTAGAAGTTGGTGGTGTGACTTTTAAAGTCATCCGCGTTGAGAACACCAAAATGTAGCAAACTTGCTAGTAATTAGTCGCTTACTCAATCAGTATTATGGACAAATTAGACAATCATGTAATTCAGGGGATTGGCAATTTACAGTTATTACACTAAAGAAGAAGGATTAGTATGATTGTGTGCAATTGGCATTTTAAAATATACACTTAGCCACTCAGATAAATTAGTGAGGAATAGTTGCATAGGAAAACACGCGAATTTCATTCTGTATGTGTGTATGCACGTATATCTTTAACACATTAAGCTTGGACGTTATTAAAGGCCACTCAATCAACCGCCGTAAATAACCAATCAGATTCCGGAATTTTGGCTGGGATGTTAGTTTTTCATAAAATAAAGAAAAACAATTGGTTATCTCAGCAGTTGTTAGGATGGCCTTTAAAGTCCCTTGAGCATGGTTGTTCGTGTGATTTACATCATTTCAGTGGTGTTTATTTCCGCCTACGTATTTAGCATTCAGTTATCTTTGTGTTCAACGAAATACATCATTATTTTCAAGATGTAGATTGCTTTTAATCGTTTCATTGCAGAGTGGAAACTACTGGAGAACCATTTTGACGTAGTTCTAAATTCTGTAACAACATACTTCATCAAGGATTCACATCAGTAGAAGAACTGATGAAAATATGTGAACACTTGACATGTGTTTTGTCTTAGTATGGGACTCCTCTACAGTGAGCATCCGTAAGGCGACGATAGATCCAGCGCATTATTTACTTCGAGATGGATGAGGATAGATAATCACTGATGATATTGGAAAAGTTGGTGGTATATCGTGAACTGAGTGACAAAGGAAATATTTGAAGCCTTGGACTCATCCCCAGTAATTGAGTGGCATCGTGGTCGCCATGAGACCTGATGGTTCGGGGCTCAGTCTCTCATGAGGTCATGGATGAGTAGGACTGAGGAATTTCGAACCAGTTGCACAGTGCTCCTGTAATTTCATTTTTCCTCCAGACTATGACATTTCATCGTGAAAAAGACCTTGAAATCGGCGGATCCCCGAAAACCACTAGTTGAGTATACCTACCATATACCTTCTTGCTTTATAATGATTGGGGTTCCTGTTGGGGTAATGGGCTGTATTTCAGTGGTTGACATTTTTCCGTCTTAGTCATACTACATACTCCTCATCTTTTTCGTATAACATAATAAACATTTGAACACTACAATATGTGTTGAATAATAACGACACATTTTTTATTCGTATAGCGCATTAAATACCTCAACCAATCAGTATCAACATAGGACCAATCATTACTGCGTAACGGTTCAAGCTGTCACACCTCATATCAGTACATCAAGTAGAAAGGCAATAAGATGAAAGATGAAGGAATAAAGGAGAATCTGTGAAAAGCAGTAAAAGAAAGGAAGGCGGAATGCAAACATGCTGAATTCAGTATGACGATTAATATGAGAATAATATGTGGATACATTTGCGCCACTGAGTCCAATTCTGAGTCATATCACATACAGCATCCAACCATTAGTTTCTGTTATCCACATTTTTCCACATGGCTCAAACCAAAAGTCAAAGATGGCGTGTTTTAGTCAGGTTGCCCTGAGCCTTTTTACAGCATGAACCTACTTCAGTTAACATCACTCAACGAGGCCGATAGTGACTAGGTATGCGTAGCAGATGTCCCACTCACCTGAGCTGATGAGGGTTCACAACCGCATCAACTGACTTAACCTTCCTTCCTAAACTCTACACCTGACTTCTGCATTACTCACATGGTGAAACCACGGCACATGGCCAATGCTGCGAAGTCAACGGTGGTCAAACCCCAGAAGCCTTCTCATGTATTCTACCTTTAACGGCCATGTTTCCCAGCCACAGCGAACTACAGTGCAGTAAACGCGACTCTTAATTAAATATCTAGTACTGGATAAAGGTTCAAATCAATCGTAGCTAGGTCATACTGTGGTTACCTGAATAGCATTATTTATTTTTATAGTTAAGTGTTGAAATCTGAATAAGATTTGTGAGTTTCATGATTTATGTGTTTGGCTTCAAAGGTAGATATAAAATATTCACGAAGAAAGTAATTTTAGTCAAAACCTTGTTTCTGATTATTCATTCAATAGGCATTACAAGAGGATGAAGATGAAACGATTACAGAAAGTGAACAAATTATCAGTAGTGTATTAGGCGAAGAAAAAGCAAAGTTTATTATGATCGTATACTTCAACTAGTACTTGCTGATGGTGTCTATATGGATGGTAAGTAGTTTTTTTTAATGCTTACTGTATGTAAAATACTGAAGAGTTAACTAGGTCTAAGTTTTGTGTATTCCCCTATGTAGAAGTCGGAAAAAGCACGAAATGCACTTAACAACCTCGTGTAGTAGACAATGAGCTACATATATTGTGTGAGGGCTGGTGATATTACCTGGCTACTCAAACTTCGGTAGGTGGTGTGTGGTTTGAAACCATGACACACTGGTTCAAAGTCAACTGAGTTAACCGGGGAGTCACAGTTCCACTTATCCGGAAAGGCTTGGCACAGGGGCTTTAAAGGCCATCCTGACAACTGCTGAAAAGCCAATAAGACTTTGGATATTCAGCTGGAAAGGTAGCTTTTCATAAAATAGAAAAACGTAGTTGGATATCTCATCAGTTGTTAAGGTGGCGTTTAAAGTTCCCCTCTATAAAACAATCAGTCTCAACTACTTAAATAACCATTTAGGCTTTTTTTTATTTTATGGAAAACTGCTTTTCCAACTGAATAGGAAAAATTCAATTGGTTACCCCACTGGTCGCCAAGGTGGTCTCTAAACCACTCGATTTTCAAGTGGATTTAAAGGCCGCTTTAATAACTGATGAGATAACCAATTACGAATCGTTATTTTGTGAAAAACTAACTTACTACTAACCTGATTGATTATTTCAGCTGTTACTAGTGTAGCTTTTAAAGTTACACCAATTTTTTCTCTCGAAAGTCTATAACTTCGGAGTGACTCTACCTTGGGAAATGTTTAAATAACCAATGAGGTTTCGGCATTTAGGTTGGGAATTGAGTGACTCTAAAGTTCATCTTAATAACGGCGGAAATAACCATTTAAAATTCTTGATTTTATGAAAATTCACCTTTCCACCCATAATTTTTAAGCCTAATTGGTAATTTCGGTCGTTGTTTCGATGGCTCTTAGAGAAATCTTAAAGTTAGTCTAATCTCGACATCTAGTGGACACTATCAACTTGCAGATTAGTCATAATGGTTCCCTTCCATTCATAATAAAACAAGATTGATGAGTTTACGACTTTGAAAGTCCCCAGTAGCAACTCCATCTGTATAGTAGTCTAAATAGTTGGTTCGGATATGAAAGCTGGTTGATAAATTCATTGAACTCTCCATACTACTAAGACAAGTGTTGTTAGTTGCTGGCGTGGGGTTTACATTCATTTAGACAGAATCGGTGTTCACCGTTCCATATTAGATTTGTTTATTTGATAAAACCAGCACTCAGTGACACAGCATTATTTACTGGATCATGTTTCCAGCACAATTCGTCACTCATAATCACATCAAAGTATTCGTACGACTTTCATACTTCACTTGCTACATAGTCCAACAGGTCTTCATTCCTTTATTTAATCGTAGTACAATTTTTTCAGTTATCTGCAATGTGGAATGAGTCATTCCTGTTACATGTGTTAGACGCTGGTTGGTTCAATGCAAAAAGATTCTGTGATTAATCTCTCCCTCCACCTGGTTATATTGGATTTTAGACTTGTCAATTTATCTCGTTTATTCTACAGTGTGATTATGGGTCAGTGCATCCAGAGCAATAACCAAGGTTTTCTAAACTACTTATTTAAGTAGGATCTAGCATTGTTAAAAAGTTTGTAAAGACTCATAAGACGAGGAGTGATAATGTTAGTAGTGGTTGCAAGATGCCTAGAAGGGAATTCGAATCCTCTGTAGTGTTGCCGTATAAAGAAGGTACATTGAAAATTTTAAGCAGAATTTCTAACAGTGCTGCGGTTATGGTGGTATTTTAACGCATTAACTCGCTAGGCGAAAAGATCCAGTAGAGCCAATTAAACAGAATAATCTAACTTGTCAAATACCTACCATGTAATGATTGTGAGGTCAAGTATATGGGTGAAAGCAGTCGATCAGGGTCAGTCAGAATAACAGAGCACGAAAATTTAAAGAAACACACAACGGTAGACCCTACTACTTAGAAAACTTTGGTTATTGCTCTGGATGCACTGACCCATAATCACACTGTAGAATAAACGAGATAAATTGACAAGTCTAAAATCCAATATAACCAGGTGGAGGGAGAGATTAATCACAGAATCTTTTTACATTGAACCAACCAGCGTCTAACACATGTAACAGGAATGACTCATTCCACATTGCAGATAACTGAAAAAATTGTACTACGATTAAAATAAAGGAATGAAGACCTGTTGGACTATGTAGCAAGTGAAGTATGAAAGTCGTACGAATACTTTGATGTGATTATGAGTGACGAATTGTGCTGGAAACATGATCCAGTAAATAATGCTGTGTCACTGAGGGCTATATGTAACATACAATCTAACATTGAATTGTAATATACTACAGTGCTCAAGTTTTACTTTTACACTCACTCATGTTAATTATGTCCATTGTGCCTGTCATAATGATGATGAGCTGTCTAATGCATTATGCATGTAAGATTTACAAAATTAAAACTAGTGATTATCTAGAAAGAAATACGGAATTACCGACACCGAATAAGTTTCATGAACGGACAGTTATTTAAGGAGTGTAAATCATAGAGTATTAATGAACGGAAAATCCCTATATTAGGCAATAAAATAAAGACGTAACAGCAAAGAAAATTTCCCTTTTCGATAATAATTTCATTTACTAAAGGTGTACACAATAGCAGTTAATATCAATGGAAGCAAATAACAGTCTATTTCTAGTCAGGACTGACATATGTTTACCATAATGTACAAGGGTAGAGAAAAGTTTTTTCTTAAGACAGAAGGAAATCACTAATTTGGCCATGGTAGGGCTGGTTGTGGTTACACGTGGTGTTTCTGAACATAAAGATCAGTTTGTGTAAAGGTGATGTAGCTGAAATCCTTAGTAGTTTTAATGGTGGGGCACTCTGTGATTTACTTTGAAGGAACTTCTAGGAGGGGCCATATGTCTGGAGATGATGAGGTGACCAAGAGTAGAATTGTCAACATTCCTTCTTTCAATAGAAGTGTAAAACTTGGGGACTGTGGTAGAATGTAATTCCATATTACATTTTGGTATATAGCGGACAGTGATAGAGTATTATTTACTTGATGACATTTCAAGCACAAATTATTGCTCATCATCATATCAATGTAAGATTTTTCATATATCTCTGGTATAGGTGTCTCATCATTTTTATTACATGTGTTGGGTGTAGATTCAATGAAAAAAGATTCAGAAATCTCTATCCCCCTAATTATATTGGACTTAAGTAGGCTGGTTTTATCCCATCCTGTGTGTAAATGCATGCACTGCATTGTGGATCTTATTTGGGTCTGTCATTCTCTATTCAGGTAAATTCCTATGTTCGGCTATTCTAACTGACTTGACCAGCTAGTTTCACTTACCTCACAATCAATACATGGAGTTTGATAGATTCTTGTTTTCATTAAAACTTTTATACTCATTACTGTCTACCACTAAATAGGAAGTGTGAAACACTTTTGATAGCTATGTTTATTTGACGTGTGAAAGTATTATTCTTACACCTAAGATGCTTCTTAGCTAAAAATGATTCAAAATTTGGATAAAAATTTATTTTATTTCTATTTCAGATGAATAAATATTGCCGATTGATGATCTATACTAAATGTGTATTTCCCAATATTGTGTTGTTTTGGGGAAGTCGCATCTCTCCATGCCCAATAAAAAAAGAAAGAAAACTTGAACACTTTTCTTGAAGTCTGCTTGATCAATCATGATTTCAAATACTGAAAACACCAGTACTTCTTTCACTATAATTTCTTTTCTCGCTTCTCATTTCAGTGGAATAATTCATCAATGTTCACCTGTACAACTTGTCTCTTATTTTTTATCCAGTATTCTCTTGATTGGATATGCAACATTCTAGGCATAAGAAAACAGTTATCTCACTAGCTATCTGAATCATTGTCTGACTGATAGTGCAATTGAAAATTCGATTTTATTCTGTAATCAGATATAACATAATTGAAAGAATACATTGATATTCATCTATATTGTACATCACTATATCTGTGAACTGCATACACATACTCGATAGTTATTCTACATTTTTTTCCTGAACCATTGGGGTTGAATGGTGTTAGTTGGATAGAGGTAATCGGCAGGGAGTCCTACTCTACCTAAGTTTCGTGCCAATCAGCGCTCGTTAGCGAGGTGTATCCACGACCTCTACGGAACTGACGTCCCCTGTCGGATTCAAACTCGCGTCACCCAGTGCTGCAGTCACAGACATTATCAGTGAGCTATTTAGGTCACAATCGACCTCCTTTAGGACTGGATTAGGTACACTGGCTGGTCATTGGAGGGTAACCAACTTAATGTTGTCTAGTTCTGAGTGCTGATCGAATTCTGTCAACCAATTTGCAATGTGCCCGCCAGGCTAGGCAACTCAACATCGCGATGCACTTTGATAGGTGTTACCTGGATGGAGGCAATTTGTAAGAAGCGCTGTTTGACTCAAGTTTCTGGCCTGTTGGCACTCGTCAGTTCAAGGGAAGGCATTTCACTCTGGATGCACTGGATTCTACCGATTTTCTCTTTCATAAGTCTATAATGTTAGGTAATATAGAGTGATACTGAGGTAAGATTAGAGATAAACATTCGTCTAAACTGTCACTTCTTGTTGAAATTCTTATTCCTCTTTCGATTAATTTATCCCTAAAAAAGTCAATTTAGTATGGTGAAACACTACTGACCGTAGTCGTTTCAAATAGCTTTCTGTAAGCCTCTACATGATATTGGCCGTTGGAATTCTGAGCTCTATTTAAAATCATATACGTGCTCAATACTCTCTTCATAGTTAGACCTCTTAATCGGTGGAGTTAAATGTCTCCTGCAGAATAAGAAATATGGAAAGTACTGCATGGTGGTAAGAATGTCTGTGATAATTCGATCAATGAAACTTGTCTAGCTTTGTTGCATCTCTTATTAACTACGAAAGAATGATATAATTAAAAAATACTTTGAAGCATTTCATTACTCTGACTAGATTACATAGTATACTTAGACGAGAAAGTAAACGTGAATCGTTTGATGTGTTTAAGCAGTATATCTGAACATACAGTTACTTCTAAAGGGGAGTTATAAGTAGGGTGAAATGAGATAAGACAATTGTTTACGTAAGAACAAAAAAAGTAACAGAACGGTAGTAATAATACTTTCTCAAACCACCTTTAGTACAAGTATTAAACGAGTATCAGAAAGATAGGTTAGATGGAAATATGAAATGTTTTTGAAACACAAATCTACGTATATACCTATGACAGCATATTTATACCGAAAATTCTATCCCATGATCCATTAGAGAGACAGACAGTATCAACATAGAACCTTGTGTGCAAGTGAATCGACTCAATTTGCCACACTTCATGGCAGCAGCATGCAAACAACAAGTGGATAGAAAAAGTCTTATGTCAAAGTAGACAAAGGTGTATGGAAGCAGGGTGAATTTGGAAATTAGGTCTGGTGAAAATAGTCTAGCTTTCAGAAACGTCAAAGAGTGAATACATCTGTGCCACTGAGACCGATTTTCAGTTATATTATCAAGAATCCTCAATGACTGATTCCAATTGTCTCGCGGAACCCAGCCAGGTAGTCTGTACGGTTAAGACGGAAAGTCAAAGCCACGTCAGTCGGTGAAGGTTAACAACCTCATCAAATAGCTCGTTTACCTTCCCTACTACCCTTCGCCTGACCATAATATTGCTCACATTGTGGTTCCACCTTATGCAAGTAGTCTCTTCATATCTTCGCTATGTCTCACAACCGTATAGCTGGACAGAACGGATTGCATTCCTTTGATAAACATTTGCATATCTCAATAGTCGGCAAATACCATTAAGAAAGTGTACAAAAGTCATGTGAGTTTCACAAGGTGATAGAGATGAAAAGTTACCGAGTTTCACTTCATTTTAGGATACACACTGGTGCCTTCTGATCAACTGAAACTTAACCTCATTAGCTTAAACACTATCTCACTAACAAATTGCTAAGAAGAACATGTAATTCCCCATCTTCTGATGCCTGAAAGTTTAACTTTCATATCACATACATCATACAAGTGATTTAACAACAAAATCTCTCGTGATTTCTTATGTTCAACTCGAGAAATGTGTTTACATAATGGCCCATCCAATCTGGTTAGTTATCTCTCATGCCAAGACAGTTGTTCTGTATGCACTTCCGGTAATACATGGTGAAATGATCACTTTGTAAATTAGGTCAGAACTGTAAGATATGTACAGAACAGATTGTCATGAACAATCCAGTGTTTGTGAATACACAGTTGTGTAGGCTGTAGACATCCAGACAGCAGGGATCAACGAACTTCCAATATTATCTAGCATACCTTAAAAATAATATCTTCAGTGAAGATAGAATCAATCTTTGTTGAAGATAAATTCATCAGAATAGAATAGTCAAGAAGCTGTACAGTATCCGTAGCTATATTGAAGCACTAAAATGTAAACTCATGCAAAGTTAGTGGAAAGGGCTATTAACTTCCAGTCGATAACCTCAACAAAGAGAAATGAGCTGCCTTTAGGAAATTCAAGAATACGCAGCTAAAGAGGTGAATGATAATAATAATAATAATAATAATAATAATAATAATAATAATAATAATACCAGCTTTATCACAAACAATATGTATGACAGTATGAAATTCTCAGGAGGTAATTTTTCAACAAGTTCACTCCCAGAACAATACTTTCAGACGAAACGGTTATTACATCGGAATAATCTTAATAATAACAGTATTCTGGGCATTATGTAAAATAACCAGCTGGTTCTGGATGGGCATCCGGACCATAATGAAGAATCAACAGAAATGCAAGCGTAATTTTGGTGGCCACGGTTCATTTAAACGGTACAAAAATCTGCAACTCAAGCCAAGCATCTGACGCATAGAAATATGTATTTTTTTGCACCGAAAAGTCCAATTCCATACAACTCAAGATTTTTTCTCAGCTTTGTTATTGACTCGAGAAAGGGAGAGTTGGAAGCGGTTAAAGAATGTGCAAGAGTACACGATACGTTCAAAGGATATATTTAAATGATTAAAACAAATTGAAGGGAAGTAATTTGATGAAAATTGTTCGATGGATTAATTTGGTAGCACAAAGTTCAAGTATGCCACCGTGTTAAAAATAGCGAAAACAAGATGAGAGTTGAGACACTAATGTCTACAGGAACCTTTACACTGGAATTGTTAATTAAACTTCAAATCGCCTCACCCTATGTCAGTTTAGAAACACTCCTACTTATGACTTATCTAAATATTTATCGATACTACTAGATCCAATTAGAAACCGTTCTAAATCGAGACTTATTAACTCTTATGACTTGAAGCATAGATTCGATAACAATGAAAAAATGGTTAGTTGTGATATACTTAGTTTGGCGTAGCACTGAAAGAAGGTAGAAAGGAGTTCAATAATGACTATGAGCTTACACTACAGACTAAGGTACCAGTAATGATATTATGTTAGGACTACAGCTGTGCCTAAATTACACAATATTTACGTTTCTGAATAAAATATATAAGCAAACAGAATGAGTTGCCATGGAGTCACCAATACCCCCTATTGTGGCTGACACATTTATTAATAGTTAGGAACGGATAGTTGTGAAAACAGTTAGTCCGGCTCCAAAAGTATAGTTTCAATATGTAGACGACACGTTTACAGTGTTGAAATTGGAACACATACATAGTTTCTTTACACATAAATTCAGTAGTCAACGCAATCTAATGCACCTATGAATTGGAAAATAGTGAAGGGGAATTAGCGATGTTAAATTGCGAAAATAGCGAAAAAATGAGAATTGAGACACTAGTGTATACAGAAACCTTCACACTGGAATTGTTACTTAAACTTCCAATCGTCTCACCCTATGTCGGTTCAAAAAAGGGGCTGGTAAAATGTCTAAGTAACAGGGACGGAAAACTGGCAAAACAGAAGATCTGAGACAAGAAACCAGATACATTGAAAGCACCTTACTCATCAACAATCACCGTCCTAAATTAATTGATAAGTTCTTTGGGAATCATAAGAAAAATATAACGAATATTAGTAACGCAGGCGAAAAGCAACAAGTTGGCAGAAGTGGCAGCGAAGGAAGACGGGACTTCAAGTGAACGTAGAGAAGACAGAGGTGATACCCAAACAACAACAAGTACCAATCATCATCAACGGGAGAAATCTAAAGGAAGTGATCTCTTGCACCTACCTAGGCAGGATCCACTCAACTACAGGTGGTGGCAAAGATGAGGACCTCAAGGCCACCATCGGAAAAACAGTAAGACAGGCCTTCACTAACCCGCAGTCAGCGTGGAGATCTACTTCAATCAGCATAAAAAACAAGATGTGGATTTTCAACACTAATGTCAAGTAAGTGCTTCTGTATGGTCCAGAAACTTGTCGCATCACGAAAAGCATTTCCAACGAACTGCACAAATACATGAGCAGCTGACGCCTACGATCACTCCATACTTAGGATGGAGGTCAGACGGCCAAGAAGAATAAGCAACAAGGAACTCTGGCCTGGCAGCGAACCAACTAAGAACCCATCGCCCAACAAATATGCAGAAGAAAGTGGAGATGAATTGGGCACGCACTGAAACCGCTTGGGGACATCACGCGCCAGGTCAGGCCCTCGAGTGGAACCCGCATGGGAAACGACCAGTTGGGAGTCCGAGGGTGACATGGAGTGAAGAAGAAATGAAAGCTTCTTGGTATTCGTGGAGCCAGGTACAAAGGACTGCAGAGAAGAGAATGAAATGGCGATGTGCTAGTGAAGCCCTATGCTCCACTAGGAACCCAAGGGACAAATAATAATAGATGTTAACACTAGTAATAATAGTAAAAAGTGTTTATTTTGTAATTTGTTCTAATATACTACGCCTGGACTACACAAGTAAAAATACACCTGGTGCGATGATTCTGCAAACTCACTTAGAAATAAGCTTTGTAGGTTAAAAGAGCCTATCGATCCAACTAAGCAAAATTATTTAGATTACGACGTCAGATACATGGGTTAGAGTAGTCGGCCAGGGTCAGTTAGGCTATGCGAGAGAAAAACCCTCCCTAACTAGGTCAAAATTGGTAGGTCCTAATAAGATAAGGAATCTAGGGAAAAGCTCAGCCATAGCTATGCATGGAATTACATACAACAGAATGGGATAGGGTGAAAATCCTTACACGTAACCTAGTAGGGTACATAGAGATTGATAGCTGAATCTTTGTTTATCGAGTCAACACCAAATACATTAAGCAATAGGAATGACTCAACACCTGTTCCGGATATAAAGAAGATCCCATTGCCCATATCACCAAGGGTAAGAGAAAATTAGGACTATATAAAGGATACTTCAAAGTTGTGGAGTTATCTTTATATAACTAAGAACAATAAATTATGTCTGAAATGTAGTCCACTGTGTTATAAATCTAACAAATCAACTTTAGTGAAATCAATCTTGATAACCTAAAGTGAAGTTTGCGGGTAATTTGACTGGCTATTCAACTTTCACACAACTCCGCCTGCCAATGCCTAAGCAACCAAGCAGTACCGTTAGTTCGCAGGAAGGAATCACAACTCATGAAATGATGTAAAAACCAGATGGGGAAGTTACCTGATATCCCACCATGGTGAACATTACTTATAAGGATACATAACAGTAGTGTGTAGCGCAACATCAAAAACACAATTGATAACGATTGACTGGACATTGTAGAGGGAAAAGAATAGAGAATATCTAGTCAGAATATAGAGCGCAAGTACGTGGACGGACACACCCTAAGTAGCTGGTCAGATCCGGGTGATCTGAACAATTCGGCTCTATGAGCTGATAGGTCGCTGACGAGCTCGACCCCAAGCAACAAAAAACGGTTATTCAGTGGTTAGATCACTCTGTTCCGGTTGGCGAAATTTACAGACCAGCCCAAGTAACTTCTAACTAATCAAGTTGCCTATTAGTAAACATACTTTGTTAGTTAAATGACACGTTCACTACTACTGAGTTTTATAATATACAGGATACATCACAGAGTCGGTCTGCCTACCGGCACAACCATGACACTGAAAGCTTCATTCTTGCAGTGAATGGATAAGTGAGCTAAGAATGAACCAGCCGATTTCGGTTCGGTTCCAAGTATTATGTTCAAACTAGTGAGTTAAATGGTAACTATTCTCTTTGGTTTACATGCGAATCTTTAAACTAACTAACTTCATCGATTGTACAAACATGAAAATAATCCTTTCCGAGTCATATCAACAAATAATGAACAATTTATTTACCACATACTCTCAAAACCTAACAAGTAAGTGCAACGATGAATACTAACTTGAAATATTTCTAAAACCCCACAACCTCCTCGAAATTCAATTCAACTGGTGCTCATTGGTGACTAGCTTCAAGAGGTGATTTCCGAAGTTCCGATGAGAAGTTGTGATCAATGGGGCTAGCCTGATGGTCGTGAGGACAGTTACTCAACGATAACATTGGGTGGCAGTTGCACTATGTCGTGAACTGACAGAAGTTGGAAATATGGACCATTAGATTCCGACTCAGTGGCCCAATAGTAACGTGCTGGCCACGGAAACTGAAGGTCCCGGGTTCGGTCTCTGGCGGGTCGTGGTTGCGTACTGTTGAGGACGAGACAGCTGTCCAGTACTCTCAGGTTTCCATTGTTCCTCCAACTGATGTCAGTCTAGGATGAATAAAAACTTGAAATATTTCTAAATCCCCACAACCTCCTCAAAATTAAATGCGGAAAGGTTAAACAAAACTCGTATCGAACAAAATTTTATTTTAAAAATGCGTGTTAATGAAAAATATATAAAACAAAATATTGAACAATGGAACGTGAAATCCAAAAACCAATAATAACAAGGTTCAAATTTTAGCTTTACAATTTATAAAGGCAGTAAAGTAATAAATCTGATTCTGTTTCATACAAGTTTAGAGTAAGAAGATAAAACCTGAGTAGAAGAGAAACAAGAAAGGGAAATGCACCATTGACCAAGTTTGTTTGAAGGATTACCAGTTGGGATCACCGAAACGTTGAATCACTTTATAAGCTTCTTCTACATCTTTGCATGATTTCATTCTCATGTAGAAGATTGGACAATCAAGACTGAAATAATAAAAAAATGGTTAACATGAAAATGAAACTATTAGGGAGGTTCGATCACCAAAGAACTAACTTTTGCATATATTTTCATTGTAAAATTTATCCTTACTTTTGTTCCACGCAATGTTTCTTTTCATATAACTAAAGATTCCCATAATATTTATGAAAAATAAACAATCTCTTCAGGTTCTACAATTATAAAATACATTTGTACAACATAACATAGCAAGCCATGTTAGGGGGCAGGTACATTTTCAAAGTGAAATGAGATCTAGGGATTGTAAGGAGATCGATTTATCTACCTACCTAATCTATCTTACCTCTTCATTTTGCATACATCAATTTAACTGTTCATGTGGAACTAGTTACATAGGCCGTACAATTAGGCAGATGCATCTCCGGATACGACAGCATTTACCAGCTTGGTTTGGAAAGGGCGAAGTGAAAGTGGTTAAAAGTTCAGCGGATCTAGCCGACACAGGGCATCACATAGATGTTAATAAAACTTTTAATATCATTCATCGTGTTGTAAAAATAACACCACGTGTAGCCCACCAACGCTTGCTCAACATAGCGAAGGCTGCCACGCAATAAGATTGATCAAGCCTGAACTCTGGATTCAGAAAGAACATGTCCAAGCGTTACTTCTCCATCGACCTTCAGCTAACTAAAGGTCATTCTTTTCATTTTATTCGTTGTCTTTTTGTTTCACCATCAATGTCATTCTTCTGTATATGTATCATCTCAATATTGACTAATTAAAAAAGATAAATCGATTTCCTTACAATCCCTACATCTCACTTCACTTTGAAAATGTACCTGCCCCCTAACATGGCTTGCTATGTTATGTTGTACAAATGTATTTTATAATTGTAGAACCTGAAGAGAATTTATTGAAAAGAATATTCTTCATTCAAATTGTTGCTTTTTATCGCCGCTTAAGATACTAACTAGTGATTGGTTAATTTTACACTTTTATTACGCTATTTCATTTTCCCCGATCAAGGGTCCTTTAAAACGTAAATATAAACGAATGAAATTGCAGCTGTAACTGCATTGTTCGGTTGAAGTAAGTCTAGTTGTAAACCATTTGTCGTCTTCTACTGGTGTCAGCTAAACATATTGTGTTGAGAAATCATTGTTCTATCGTTAATCGTATCGCTTCGGAGCATAATATCGTTCATATAAATACAGAAATTAACACTGGAAATAAATGTTGTTCATATAACGTTACCAAGAGAAATATGCACTTCATAAACTAGTTATTCCCTCTAGGCAAATGATGGAAGATAAAAAAGAAAGCAAATTAAAAAAAAAGTCAGGCGTAGAGTTTTAAGGAGGAAAGGAAAGTCAGTTGATGCGGTTGTGGACCTTCACCGATTCAGGTGCCTGGAACAAGTGTCAGATGCATTTCGTTACCATCTATCTCGTCACAAAATGTTAACTGAAGTAGGTCAAGACTGAAAAAAGTTAGAGGTGGCCAGGTTAAATCATGGTATCAGTCCATGAAGTCTTTGACGGTTGGTCCGAGGTATGTCGGGGAAAGTAGACTTCCTGGTAGAGAGCTACATGATAGTCGAAATTAATGGATGGAAAGTGCAGGTGATATGGCTATCAGCGCTGTAAATGTATTCGCACAGTATCTTCATCTGAATTGTCATAGCAAGTTTCGTCATTATCTTACACCTTCTTTCTTGCTGTTGGCGTTTCACCCCTTTTGCCATATTTCTCCATCTTTCATCTATATCCCCCCTACCCTGGTGTGCTGAAACGAGATAATGGCAAATTGGACAATTATGGGGGTGATTACAGGTCCCTTGTTGATTTTGACTGGCTGAAATATTATTAAAGACTAACCGCTGTTATCTGGTAGGCCAAAGGGACCAGCAATTTATCTAACCTCACCCTAAAAGATTAAACTATATACACACATGAAGATGAGATATATATTGTTACTTAAAAGTTTCAAATCATGACATGAACATTTAACAAGGACTCATTTTAAAGAAACCAGTAGATCTATTCTTTGATGTTGTAGTTTGTGTATCTCCAATGTTGATTGGACCGAAATGATCGGCCACTATTGGGATATGAACTCCTGTGCGGATGATGCCTCGATATTGACAGTATTTTCAATTCTTGATATTACTGATGAATAGTGGCTAGCAGTGGGATCCAGAACATGGGTTCTGGGTTTCGTTCTAGTTGAAACTTGTCAGCTGGACGTATCTACGCCCCAGTGTGTGAATGTTGTTGTGCTTGCTAAAACTTTAACCCATGACTGATAGGCATCGTCACTCAATGGAGTTTGAAGTGACGTGTAAATTCAACGCTCGGTCAGATATTTACAACAAGAGATATAGCTCACATGAGAAAATTATCTACACAGTGACGAAAACTTCGATACGTCAATGAGAGAGAGAGGAGGTTTGTTTGAAGCTGTGCTGTTGGTAGCATCAATGAACTAATCAGTAAACTCTGTGCTAATAAAGAGTACATTGAGTCAACATGAACCATGACAACAACAATAACAAAACATTTTTGTAACACGAAACTACCTGGTGCATATAACTTCTTCGTGTATACTTTGTTGGCATCGTTGACATTCAGTCCATAATGATGCGAATTTCTGTTCTAATGAATTCAATTGAACAATTTCTTTTTGATAAATTTCTGATGCACGTGGTTCACAGAATTTACATAAAGCAGCGTCTAGATTTTTAGGAAAGAAAAAACAACAGACAACATAAACGCATACACGTAAAAATCGACTACAGTTTCACAGATATATCCACTCTTAAGCAATTGCACAACTTTGAACTCATTTAACAACCTCCATTTATCTTATGCCGAAGCTCTGTTCTACTTAAGTTTCACACTTGTTGGCACTCATCTGCAATGGTGTTTCTGAAACTGGCTCTTCGGTGGTCCGAACATACGTCACCCTACTTTACCTACTGAGGTTTTGGTAGTCAGGTAGTATCTTATTGGCCCACACACAATAGATGTTGCTCATTGCCTACTGCATAGGGCTGGTAGTGGATTTCAGTTCGAACCAACGATCCATCGTAGGACTAAGGTGCACTGCTGTGTTTCTTCCCTTGGTTTAGTGGCCCCACATTGTAAACCATGATCGCGAAAACTAAAACCAGTGCTAAGCACTAAGAGCCAGACAGCTACATGTGTTACCCACTGGTGACAATGTGAGCTGACGTGTTTCTGTGCAAAGTTCTAACTTGATTTATCTGCCCGCCTGAAGTAACAGTTCATACGACACTGAAGCAGAGTGAACATCAAACAGATTGAGTCATAACGTGTATAAAAGCTATTCTTGGTTGTACACATTCACTATGTGTGTATGTGTGAGTGAAGTTGAGTGATACCGTGCCATTACAAAAAAATTGATGAATCTATAAAAGTTATTGTTGATTTCTAAAATCATGATAAGAATTCAGCGAGGGATGCAAATGTACTGATACGATTCCTCTTTGAAATATACTTGTTGAATATGCCATATGTCAAACCTTATTACCAATGGGCCTATTTCATCTACTCATTCGCTCTTATTCAGCTTTGCTTCTTTTATTGAATATATATATAATCACTTGTTATGACTGTTTTTCGCTCGTTACATCTGACCTTGAAGGGTGAAGAGATTTTAGTCACCTTAAACAAATCATTTGTTACAAGAAAATAATTTGTATATTTAGCTGCATATTTCTTAAATTCATTGATTTGCTTTGGTTAATCAGTTCACCAACCCTTGAAGTTCTTTGTTTTCGACCTACTGTTTTGAATGCGAAGAATCCCCCAGCTTCGCAAAGAAACAGGCATAAATGAAAGCGGCTTTTTGAAATTAGTTTAGTTACATTTCTAAGCAGAAATAAATCGAATCACATTAACTTCAGTATTCGAGATTTGTATGTTGCCTTTTCTCGGCCTAAATATCTCCAACTATATTCTGTAGAGTATTTTAGGCAGACTTAATAATCTAAAAGTAGATAAAAGCAAAAAAGCATATGCTTCAGAAAGTTTGTGCTGTCTACAATGACAGTGAGAAAGCTTCACCATTAAATCATCCCGCTCAGAGAACACAACACCACCACTTCAAAGACTGTTGCCACCATTGTGGTTTAGTAACCTTGAATCTTATTTTAACCCAGTCCCACTTCGGCGAACATTGCATATTGAGGTAAACAGTGGCTCGACATGCAGAACACATGTTCTAGCCACTTCAGTCGCTGAGGGTTTACAACCTTATAGACTGATTCGCCTTCCTTGCATAGTACTCCATGTTTAACCTCGACTTTGCTCGCATCGTGATCCCACCAAACGCGAGTAATGCTACGAAGACACCTGTAATCAAAACTTACAAACAAAAACCACACCTTGTAGCGATGTCTCACAGTCATATTAGGGCAAAGTCGACTACAGCACAGCACTCTCTTTTTCAACAAGGAGTTGGGTATCTCGCCAATCGTCCCCACGGATGGCACAAGTTGGCAAATACCAAACAAGCTTTCTGTATCTCAGCTGAGATTTCGTCAGCAACCAACCCATTCGGGGTGATGCAACTTCCCTAGTAATTAAAGTAGTTAGCACATTCGACCAATCGACATCCTATCCTAAAACTGAGAACAGCCGTAGACTAGTCCTGAGGCATCGTTGTGCCCAAATTTCTGCTCAAGACGTTCAAAAGACTGTGTATTTTGTCAGCATCTTCGCCTAAGAGGACAAAGTTGTCTGCGTACTCTTCAAGTTAAACAGGCGCTGCCAAGGATTAAGTTAATCCGTAAGAATTCTGAGACACTTAAGGTTATGTCCATTAGTAGGTCTATAAAAAAAATCAAACACAAACCGTGACAGTTGGAATCTTTGGCGGACACCACTGGTTATCATCTTTTCAGGCGACAGCTTTCCATAACCCCTAACACGGCTGCATGAGTTCAAGTAGAGAGCTTTGATTAACGTCACAGGTTTGTTTGGTAATCCATCTACAGTAATGATCACGTACAAGAAGTAAATCTCTCCAGCCGACTGTAAACTTGACTCAAATGGAATAGTTGTCAAATGTCCTATAGTCATCATCAGCATCAACATTCAATAAGATTGAAAAAACTTTGGAGATATTTCGAAACTTCAAATCAATCTGTCAACCTAACAACTTGGACTGTGTTAAAAATGGACAATTGATTAGTTAGGCTTCGAAGAAGTCAACAGCTGGAAAGTCTTATACATGACTAAAGTCGACACCAGTAGTAAAAAGAGAAAACCTATCTTGTTTCAGATTTTTCTGACTGAAGGCTTTTCACTGAAAGTCGACAAAAATGAAAAGAGTGAGACAGAAATGCGTTAATATCAACATTATTATCTCACCTGCTTTATCACCAGGCAGTAGTGTTCGACAGCCGATACACGTTGCACGTACTTTTGTAAAAGCTGATAGTTGGCCGACAGTAGAATGTACAACAGCTTTTACCCGTGTATGTTCACCGTCTACAGAAAAGAAATAGGCACAGTTAAATACAATACAATAAAACGCATTAAAACAAACCCAGACTGTTTGTTAAGGTTGTTAGGCGTTCAAGGCAGTAAAATCAAGGAGAAGTAAATATGAAGTTCATAAGTCACCTGAAGTGTAGTTCTTCCCAGTATAGCTACCCTTCGTCCGTCAGCACCATGCAACAGCACAACATAGTAGGCCTCAGAATGAAATTATTTATCACACATGAGAATTAAGCCAGTTCTACAAAATAAAATCATTTTTTGGTATTACCAGCTCCACAGAAATAATACACACACCTTGTCAACAATGATATCCCGTTCCCATCGTGTGTACCCGTCCTTATCTGATGCACATAGCAAAGAGTTAGTAAACTCGTTAGATAGTAAGTTGGTTAGGGGCAATAGACAGGAAGCCCTGTTTCACCTGGGTTTCGTGTTTGTTGGCACTCGTCAGCAAGACGTAACTGCAACCTTGACGGAACTGACGTTCTCCGCCTGAGGTTCAAACCACGTCACCCAGTACTGTAGTCACCAACGTTACCACTGAGCTATTCGAACCTCAACTGACCTCCTGTGAGACTGGGTTAGAAGCACGAAACCTAGGTCCAGAGTTTCCTGCCGATAACCTCCAACCAACTAACATCCATTAAAGTGCACCACGATGCTAAGACTCTTAGCTTGGTGGCCACATTGCAAAAGTGACAGATAGAATTTGGTCAGCATCCAGCACTAGACAACATGGAATTGGTTGTTCTACTGGATTAATCGATGTGTCGTTAGACAGTATTAGTTCAGAGTAAGTCTTATGGGCAAAGAGATGGGAGTTATTCCTCAAAGTTAGGCATTTTCTGGTTTCCCACATAAAAGAAGATACCACGGTGTCATAGGTTGCTAAATAAAAGCATATGCCATTCAGCCCGTCACAAAATGATCCAGCCACAGGAGTTACATGAAGATAACTTGCACGAACTCATCAGAGGGGGTAAGAATGCAGTGATGCATATCCATGTGGCAAAGAATCAATGGTTGCCAAACTTGTTGGGTATTATCTGTTCACCATGTGTGTAAGTATTGTTTGCATGCTCAAAGTGCAAATGCCTTCCTCAGGGCGGAGTACTTCACAGAAGCTGACAAGCTGAAAAAGTAAAGCACACGTCAGTATGACAACGGGAAATTACTAGTATAAATAAACAATAACTGATGCCTGTTGCACAACAGGTAGGTATCATATCCTAGTGGTCTTGTGGATAGTGCTATGGCGCTTGAAGCGATGAGTACTGAGTTCGAGTCTTAATTGAAACATCGCCACTCACTAAGGTGAAGGTACATCCAGCTAACGAATCCTGAATAGGAGGAAGTGCACGTCACGCCAGATTCCGTTGCTAGCCACCAAGTAAACTCCAAGATTAGAAAAACTATATTCAAGCAGTATCAAAGCAGCTGCATAGAAGCCTATTGGCCAACAGAAGTTGAGCGATTCAATCCAGTGTGGCAATCGGAATTTACACGTCAGAGAGATGAGTCACAAACAACAAAAAATCAAATTAAACTTACTCAATAATACAGATTTAGCTTTCACTTCGCCTAGAATAGGCTCAAATATACGCAATAACGGATTAGCCAATTGATTCTCTAGATAATATTTCGTATCAATTGGTATATTATGCTCTAATACATATAGAGGATCCTCAGCTTTAGCATAGGCAGCAGTATTTTTCCCGCCAACTGCTGTTATCACATATGGTACACGATCGCCTAAATTCGGCGCTGAACCAGCATCACGTTTACGCATTTTTGTAGCCAATTCAACATGAGCTTGTTTACCGGTGTATTCTTCATCAGTTTTAGTTAATTCTTTACTGATTACCAATTGGGATATATCAATACGATTACATAACAGGTCGGATATAATTGATTGAGCATAACTAATCGCTGCATTTGGATCACTGGAAAACATGATTAAAATTAAAAAAATTTACAGCGTAACAACATACTTTTTAAGTAAGAATAAGGAAGAGCTAGCTGTAAGAAGCATGTGGTGAAAATGGTAAGCTAGATCCAAGAGTAGAAAAAGGAATCATACAAAGTGTTTCTGCATGCGTTTCACACATGTCAAGTGTAAGATGATACGTTTGGACTGGTCTGCAACCACTCCCACTTTTATGATAGGGAGTGAAGTGATAGAATTTATCAACCATTTCACTTACTTGAGGAGTTGCATCAGCCCTAACAGGTTGGTTGCTGACGAAATCTCAGATCCGATACAGAAGGTTCGTATGGCATTTGCCAGCTTGCATCTCCTGTGGAGCTCACTGCCAACAAATCCGACTATCTACCAAAGGATGAGTATAATGAGCTGCAGTTCGTTATTTCCTGTTATACAGCTGTGAGACATGGCCATCAAAAGAAGATATGAAGTGCCCACAGGGTTGATAACAGATGCCTTCGTAGCGTTGCTGTCATCTGATGGGATCATTGTGTGAGCAATGTCAAGTTCAGGGGAAATGAACTAGGCAAGACAAGCAAGTCGATTGATGACGTTGTGAACGTTAGTCGACTAACATGGCTTAGACATGTAATGCGTATCGCCAGCCACCGCCTACCTTGACAAGCCGTGCTACGGGTCAAGGTGACTAGACCAAGACGTTGCATCAGCCGATGAAACCTCCTACTGTTGGTATGAGTGGTGTGCAGAGATGCAGACTGACTGTTTGGGGTCCCTGAGATGAAACGAATCAGTGGTTGAGGACTCTCGGAGATATGGCTGAAAATCAGTGACAATGATGCCGATGTTTTCAGTATTCGACGTCTTCTAAAGCTTGAATATTCGCACTAACGTATATCTTCAAATTGTTTACTATCTCAGGCAACTTTGTCTACTTTGATGTCACTCTTTTTCCTATCTACTTGTTTTCTATATACTACTGTGAAGTGTAGTAACTTCAGGTGGTGCACGTGTGTGAGAGGTTATATGTTGATTTTGTCAGTCAGTCAGTTAGTTTCTGTGCGTGTAGTCCTGGGTTAGAACCATATCTTGCACTGCCGAGTCTTCTGTGATACGAAGTAGGTGTATGCGTGCACCTATCGTTAAATTCGATTTGACCTTCTAAACAATGTCAAACAGGACGTTCACTGAGAAACATTTCCTGTCGCATTTAGGAGCACCTCACAGTGAAGTTGAGTAAAGAGGAACTTAAAAACATAAATCCATCAGTCGTCTAACATTTGGTTGACTACAACCATTTAGCTTTCGAATCATCCATTTGAAATTATGTACAAATTCAAATCAAACTTCTCGAAGGGTGCTCGCATACACCTACTTTGTATCAGTGAAGCTTTGGCGATGCGATACAGAATCTTAAACCAGAACTAGGTGTGCAGAAACAGTTTGTACAGTCTCTTTCACTATCCTGAACCTAGCTTACCATTCTCACCAGATGATTCTTGCATGTATCTCCTCTTTATTTTTATTTTATTCTATTTCAGTCCATCTTATTTTTTAATAACAATTTTACGCTGTTTAATCCCTTTCATATCGCACTTTGTCTGGTCAATGTTCACATATGTTGCTTCGCTTTATCTTCAATCAACTACTTTTAAGTTAAGTCACACCATATTCATTCACTCGTTCGTCACCTCCTATCTTGCGTTCTTGTTCTTTACTATCCATTATCTTTCCACTTTATTTGATGATTCATGAAATATTATCTTCACGCATATTATTGCACTTCATGGTTCGACTTTTGTAAAAATGGGACATATAAAGACACAAACAAATTTGTTGTCGAGGTAGTGTTCATCATGGACGGACATCAGAACCATTGGAAACCTGGACAGCCGTTTCGTCCTAGTATGGGACTCATCGGCAGTACGCACCCAGCTTGGGATCGAACTCAGGACCTTCATGTTTCACGGCGAACGCGTTCCCTGTGAAATATGAAGGTCCTGAGTTCTGTCCCTAGCCAGGTCGTGGGAGCTTACTGCTGAGGAGTCCCATACTAGAGTGGAACAGCTGTCCAATGCTCCTAGGTTTTCAGTCGTTCCCCAACTGGTGTCAGTCCGTGATGAATACTGCCTCAAAATTGTCTGTTTCAACTTGGGTATAAATAAGATTGTAAATGAAATCGTCGTGAAGCGAAATTTTTCGCTGTAATTTTTATTCAATACAGATTGTTGAGTAATATAAAATGGAACCGAAATCCACTCAGAAACCTTGCACACCCTAGTGGAGTAGGCAATGAATCACGTCGATTGTCTGAGGACTAATAATGATACTGCTACCTGGCTGCCCCAACCTCAATAGGTGGTCCAAACCGGTATCTCACTGATTAAAAGTCAACTCCCTAAACCAATGAGCTACCAATCTAAGGTATTAATTCAGTAATACAATAAGAGCATGATGATATGAAACTTTAAACAGCATAATGTGAAGTCTAAATCAATCACATCACTCTTGGCATGAAAATTAAAATTGATACGCTACCAAGGTAGGTTCAAAGTGAGTATCTAATTGTTTCTGTATAGGCAAAGGGGGTTTAAATTTACTGATGGTTAGAGCTTTGATAAATTTAAACACTCGGTCCTGACTACCTTTATGTGATACTTTAAAGGCTGTTCTCAAGTCTGCCTAATGACTAGTTCCTAGTAGGTATGTATGCCAATAGATGAAGATGGAAGTTCGACACCTGCACTTAGAATAAACTGGGGGTCAGACGTTAGTGAAGCGAAACAGATGCATATTCAACCATCCTTGAATGTATATCACAACTACTTTGATGTATGTGTGTCCACACCCTATCTATGTTGTTAGAAAGGGGGGATGAACAGAAAGGCCCCTGTAAGTTTGGTGGGGGAGGCCTACTCAGCCAGCGTAAAAATTTGCAGTTCACGCTATCCCCTGTAATAGTTATGTGATGAAGTATTGGGAGCTGGAGAGCCCACTGCCATCTACCGTGATATTTTCTGTAATTTCGTTGTCAGCTTGTGTGACAATAAGTTGGAGACATTTTGAGAGTACGCAGTGGTACGTTTTACGGTTTGTTAACATTTTCATAATTAAAACAAGTAAAAAAAGAGTAATTTTGATGTAGTACATAAAATGGAATTTTTTCGGTAGCCAAAAAGTCTAGGTAGGTGACTCAGAGACGTGTTAGTTCTACTGGGATCTTACTACACCTCGTTTCAATAAGATTTTTAATACTGTCAGTCTACATGTATAATATCAGTTTGTAAGGTTTCAAGTATGATCGTAATTATTGATTACAATCACAGGAAAATGGACATCTGAGTCGCATAGATGTATCACTCACACAGTGGTTAGTCACCCTGCTTTATGAGGCTTAATAAAGCAAGACAGACTGTTCTATCAAACTTCAAAAAGAAATTCCTTTTATTTTTATCGCTGTCTCGATACTTGTAACTTCCCATTGCTATACAGAATCAACACCTCGATAGTGTCGGATATTCATGATGTTATGTTCATATTACATAACATTATGGATATCCGGTAGTATCAAGGCGTCCGCATAGGAGCCCATTTGCCAATGGGGGTCGAGCAATTTAGCCCTGTATGGTAACGGGGAATTAAAATATCAAACAACAAATGATACCTGTTGCACAGGCGGTGGCTTTCATGCTCCAGTGGCCTAGTGGTAACGCTCTGGTATTCGATGCAGTGTGTAGAGTTCGAATCTCATTGGGAACAACCTCGCTCACTGGGCTGCTAATGTGTGAAGTAGGAGGAAATGCATGTCCTGGATTTTGTTGCTCGTCACCAAGATGAATGTAACCTATTAATCTTACACTGCATGAATACTCATCCCTAGAACCCACTGAACAGTCACCTATAAATAATATTTCCTCACATCGTCTTCTGGTAAACAGCATGTTACAGTATTGTGAACACCTGCTTGTTTCTGGTCACCTTCACACATATGTATTGGGAGAGTATCCACTCTCCAGAACGATATTTTTACACATAAGTAGTTACAGTTGTAGTTTGTCATTTAAGCTTCCGTAGATGCCATTTTGAGTTTCTAAGTCTTCGTAACTAGAGTTTTCATAAAACTGGTTGAATATTGTACTCTTTGTGTAAAAATGATTCCAGTAAAAACGCATCATCACAACATAAAGTTATAAAAGTATATCATTAGAACAAGACATGTAAGCGAGCAGTATTGTTTTCAATTAAATCTCCTCAAATTCTACTCCAATATACATAATGCTGAAGTAATTATGGATAGGGAACAGCAATGGAAACTAGAACGTTGTCTGCTAGGCCACCGAGTCAAAATAGCCACTTCTCATCTGAACAATAATTAGTTTCATACCCCTTCACTCTCTTATTTTTCATATAAATGCCAATGGTAAGTAAATGTCTCGTCCGATTGTTCGAAATGCATTTCGAGTTCAATAAGGATTTTATGTTTAAGGTGGTATTCATCACGGACTGATATCAGTTGGAGAACTATCGAAAACCTGGGAGTACTGAACAGTCGTTTCGTCGCAGTACGGGACTCTTCAGCAGCACGCTCCACGAAAACGAAATCCCTATTAACCTTGAAACACACTACTGTATAGTGCTCATTAGTGACACGCTTCAAAATGGATATCCTGAAGTTCTAATGAAAAGCCGTGATCTGTGGGACCAATCAATCGAATGTAAGCGGATGACATCTGAAGACCTTAGGTGATAGTCGCGCTACATCGCGAATCGACAAAGCAGAAAACTGTGGCCATTGAACCCCGAACCAGAGAGTGAATAGCTAGCGCATCCGCCGCGAGACCTGAAGTTCCTCAGTTTGATCCCTGGAGAGGCGAGGTCATGAGTGTATACTCCTGAAGCCTGATAACAGAACAAAACAGCCATCCAGTGCTCCTAGGTTTTCAACGGTTCTCTATCCGATGTCAATCCCTGATGAATAGTACCTTATAAATATGACATGTGCTTGAAAGGGATTGAAAAATTACATTTTATCCCTTAAACCACTTAAGTTTTCTCTGGCCAAAGTGAAGATAAACGTTTTACAAACCTTTTCTGCATACAAAAAATAGAGTTGATACATCAAGGGTGAACAGTAGAATCCAGAATGCGTGTTTTGTCCTTTTCAGGACTCGTAATTTGGACGTACCTGCCTACCAGTGATGGTGTTCTCACTGGGACTCGAACTTATTGTCTGTCGCTACAAACGCCGGAGTGTTACCTCTAGGGTACTGAGTTACGACAGCCACTTCTTGTGCAACCAATCAATAACGAGGGATAATGAGTTCCAATATCAAACACTGGAGTTGTTTTCTCTAATTTTCATAGCTTCAGTTATAAATGATCTGTAAATAGACCCAACCAATCAATGTATCCAATCCAGTCCTGCAGGAGGTCAATCATGGCTCGAATAGCCCAGTGGTGACGTCGCTGACTGTAACAGTAGGTGACCGGGGTTTGAATCTCACAGGGGACATCAGTCCTCTTGAGGTTGTAGATACGCCTTGCTGACGAGTGCAAACAAGCACGAAACCTAGGTCGATCAGGGCTTCATGCCGATTGCCCCCAACCAACCAAGAAAATCAAACTTCATATTGACTCCACTTATCTATGGAGGTACATGCTCAGCAACACGTTTGTTAAGCTGTCTGGTGGTTCACAGATGTGATGTAACTGGTCGACTTGCCTTTTATCTGAGAATAAATGACCGACTGACCAGAAAATGGTAAGTAAAGGTTAGCAGCACAGAAAGTTCTTGCGATGGATCTAGAAAAGCTTCTAGAATAGAACTTCATTAGATGAGTCCCCATCAGAAGTAAAATTATGTAAAGTCGAATACAGCATGAGGAGATCTAGTTGAAGACAAAATTGTTCACTTATATGACTTGTATTACCTCAGTTGCGTATTATGTAGCTATATTCCCGTATTTACACATCACATCTACTCAGCATTAGGCTACTTACTACTAGCAAGTAGTACCGCTGATGCTATTATAACGTTTTGCAGCTTTACAGATTTCACTTAACATAACAGACTTGCTGCAACTATAACACTTTTTAGTCTGTTGGATTGGATCTTGAATGCTACTGAAAGCATGCAGGAGGCTGACAATTCCCGGGTACCCACGCCATGTGAAAGGCTATTTCTCCTTAAGGTACCTGAAAGAGAAAAAGATTTGCGTGACCGCAGAGACCATGGACATCTGCTTGAGGACTGTCACATACACAGAGTCTTTTGGGGATTTTCGGTCAGATTTGATGGTTCTAACGCCGGCACCGGAAGACTATAAGGTAGGGAGGGTAGTGGTGTGCTACTTTTGACGCCGACTTTTTCTAACTCCTCACTTCCCACAGGGAAGGCAGCACTAGAGTGGCAATGCTGGTCATCCAAGGGATACATCTTACCACAGTCACGCTCCATCCAACCATTATTTCGACTTCTTCCTTAAACCCCCATCATACAATAGCAAATTATACTGTAAAGACAACTGGTTTTCCCCCAACAGACCTTCCCGGCATGGTAGGGCCTCAAGCGAACACATTTTGTAGTTAACCATGGCTGATAGTTGAGCGCTGCTCATTTATTTTAAGTTGTACACCTCTCTGACAGCGTGGTAAACACACAGTCACTTAAGGGTTTGAAAATTGCATTTTTATCAATTGTTGTGATTCTACATAGTAGCACTATCCCTGAGATCAACGTGGTGCTTTAGCTTTAAGATTTAACCCGTAACCCGAGGAGAGGATCAAAATCGAAATCAACTCAGCAACCATGTGAACATTCGTGCAGTAAGCAAGGAGCTACACCTATTGTGTAAACGGCTAGTGATACTACGTAGCCGCCTAAACCTCGTTAAGTGAAACGGGACTCGAACCCATGGCCCACTAGTTGAAACTCATATCCCTAAGCCAATGAGCCATAGCCATTCCAGGAGCAATTGGTTTTGAATTTCTGCAATGAAGCGTAGAGCAATATTTAAAGAAATGTAATAGATATCAACATGACAGCTTAAGTGACTTACCGATCAATTAGTATTCTCTCCAAGCATGCATTTATCAAATTTGCCACTAGTGGACTGTTATCACGTCGTACAGTTTCAATCCCTTGCAATCCATTTTATCATGATGATCTGGTTTAGTGAAATACAAGCCAGCATAACGTTTTTTGTTGATCAATAGATAAGGGAAATACACCTGAAATAGATTATACATACGGAGGAAATGCTAGGTGATTATGGTGAGAAATCCCGGTCTATCAATTATATGACATAGGTCATGAGTGGCACACTATCAGACAGACAGACAAAATCAATGCGGAACCTTGCACACAAGCGCATTACCTGAAGTTACTACACTTCACAGTAGTATATAGAAAACAAGTAGATAGGAAAAAGAGTGACATCAAAGTAGACAAAGTTGCCTGAGATAGTAAACAATTTGAAGATATACGTTAGTGCGAATATTCAAGCTTTAGAAGACGTCGAATACTGAAAACATCGGCATCATTGTCACTGATTTTCAGCCATATCTCCGAGAGTCCTCAACCACTGATTCGTTCCATCTCAGGGACCCCAAACAGTCAGTCTACATCTCTGCACACCACTCATACCAACAGTAGGAGGTTTCATCGGCTGATGCAACGTCTTGGTCTAGTCACCTTGACCCGTAGCACGGCTTGTCAAGGTAGGCGGTGGCTGGCGATACGCATTACATGTCTAAGCCATGTTAGTCGACTAACGTTCACAACGTCATCAATCGACTTAACTGTCTTGCTAGCTAGCCCGCACAAAATAGGTGTGGCTCATCCGCCACTCCAGAAACCTGCGCAGATTTGCTGAGTAGATTCTATCAGTTCACACCAATTCATTACAGCGGAATTATGCCAATTACTCTGTAATGTTAGTTGAATTGTGTACAGCGAGGTCTATAAAGTGATAAGTGAGGTAAGCGACTCAATACTTTAGCAACTTATATTTGAAATCGAAAAGTTGTAGATGGTTAGCCCCAGTACGATGTTGACTTGTAAACTCTCATCAAGCGACAGTAGGTTGAAACCTAGATTTACAGCTACCTTCCTAACGATATAACCCACAACCACCCAGTATCGATTTCGCTTAGACATTATTCAGTGATTGAAATAATTAGCAGAATATAAAAACGAACCTTTTCAAATTCCAGTCGGATAGGGTTTGGAAATTCTTGAGATATGACCTCAGCAGCTTTACGACCCAGTTCCATAGCTTCAGCTACTGTCGACACACCAAACTTACACATCACAGAGTCTGTATCACCATAAATAACCTGCAAAATAAATAGATTATTACAGAGGAGAGTTGAATAGTGTGATTTCGAGATAGAGACTAACACTAGCCATTATTAAAATACATTATGCCGAAAAGATAAAACATGTGCTTTACCGCAAAACTAAACACTATATGAATGATTGGGTCACATTTAATTATTTTTACAGGTTTACGTGTACGTATGTGGTCACACATGCATAGGAGGAGTAGTCGAAACATGCAGTTGAAGGTAAGAGAACAAGTACCTAAGTGCCTTCAAAAACAATTATTGTGTAAAACCTTGGTAAACGCAGATAGGAGACAACCCTCTTCATGAATAACTAAAGATATTGTAGAGACGGGTTTTATATCGAAAAAGTCAGGGACGCATACTGAAATTCGCCGAAGTGATGATAGCCATACGCGAAATGAAACCACCTTTGTGTGTGGAAAAAGAATTTGTTCTTAGACTACCTTGATAAACTTTGTTTTGTTACCAAATTGAGGAATAACTATGCCACTCTTCCTTTTTGTCCTCGCTTTTCTTAATTTTAATCCCTAATATCTTTACTGTTCTATTCATTATCCCATCCTTCGGTCTAATACAAATTGACTTGACAAGTAAATGTGTGATCAGATTGTTCAAAATGTATGGGTACATTGTTCAGATAAACTTGGTCTTCTAATTATACTGTCCAAATTTATTATTATTATTCATACAAAGTCATTTCTATGCGATGATATAGATAAATATCAGATTAATTTGTCCTGTGTTGGGAAAGAGACACTATCCCCTGAATTTAATTTTTCAGTTTTATACACGAAAATTTCTCATTTGGATATTAACACCCAGTTTGGAAATCTCTGTGTTCAGTTGAGTCCTCTTGTCCCTAAGTCTTCAGATAATCAAAGTTAGTTAAAGGCCAAATTAATCGATATTGCTCATTCATTCCATAGTTTAGAACCAAGAAAAATAAGAATTTAGAATTCTCAACACTTGAAATCTTTGAAAGAATCACAAATTAGATCTGATATAATCATTATCAAAACCGACAAGGGATCAGATGATAAATAAAAGTGACTATAAAGATAAAGTGTTATCCATCCTCAGAGACAAGAGCAAATTCATGGCTAAAATCGCATCAGAAGATATTAGGAAATTGGAAGTGAAAGTAACCTCTAATTTAGCAAAACTTTTGAATATGAATGTTACTGGTAGAGACGAATTTAATTCATTGAAGCCTATAGAATCTGAATTTCGAAATTTGTAAAGATTGCCTAAGATTCATAAAACTAATAACCGTTACGTCATACATTGTTTGTGGGTTGTTCCCCCACACATAAACTGGAGAAATGGTTGGTGAAAGTGTTAAAACCAGTTCGAAATGAATTCTGAAATATTTATTGTAAAATACTGTTCAACTTGTTGACTGTAGCATGTATATCGAAAACAAGATTATGTACTTCTTTGATGTAAATTCTTTATTCGTTAACGCGCTATTGTCGAAGACTGTTAACATTCTCTGTGATTACATATCCTCTAGCAATCTCCTACTCCCTATTTGTTCCAATGTATCTGAGAAAAAGAAACTAATGTGTTCTCATGAATTGAAAGTACAACACAGGAGATATTTGTCTTCCCACCCATTCTTCGGTTTTACATGAATTGGTTTGACAAATTAAATGTGGGATCAGATTGTTCCAAAATGTACTGGCACAAACATATCACACTATTTACAATATGGTAAATAAATTATGTCCGGAAGGTTATCCAGTAAATGATACTGTTTCATTGTGTGGCAGACTAAAATGGAATTACAACCTACCTCAGTGCACAAGTTTTACTCCTATACTATACAAATAAACTTCGAATTATACCATCCAAAATTAAAAAGCGACTAGAGTAGATTATAAAACTATGCTACCATAAAGTTTGAAAAAAGGAAAATTTGTTGACAAATCTGACTTTTTTGAGGACTATCAAAATTTAGAAGACATCATAGACTGAGTAAATCTGCGCCATTGTGATCAATTTTCAGATATGTCACCAAGAGTCTTCGACTACTCATTTCTTTCGTCTTGGGACCAGAATCAGTCGGTTTATATCTCTCAACTCATACCAACAATAAGGGACTTCACTAACTGGTGCCAGGTCTTCGTCTGGCCATCCTGAACCCTCTTCAAACCTAATCCAACTGCCCCTAGCATGGCATATTGAGGCGGTGGCTTGGCAAGCGGGGTACATGTCCAAGCCATCTCAGTCGACTTACGTTCACAACCTCATCAATCGGCTTACCTGTCTTGTTTAGTACACTTCCCTTGACCTCAACATTGCTCACACGGTGATTTCACCACATGTAATTAATACTACGAAGATATTTGTTATCAAACCCTATAAGCGCTTCATATCTCCTACCTTTAACCGCCATGTCTCACAGCTGTATAACAGACGAAACAGACTGCAGCGTAGTATACTCGTCCTTTGACAGATAGTCGGATACCTCGCCAGTCGGTGTCATAAATGATGCAAGTTGGTAAATGTCAAACGGACCTTCTGTATCCGACCTGAGATTTTGTCAGCAACCAACCTGTTAGGGCTGATGCAATTCCCCAAGTAAGTGAAGTGGTCGACATATTCCATTACTTCATTTCCCATCGTCAAATTGTGAGTAATTGCAGTGGACCCGTTTTGGAGCATCATTTCAAAGTTGACAGGTGACAGTGAAACGCATGCCAAACATACTCAGATTGCTGCTCAATGCATTCAGAAGACCCTGCATTTTTCCAGCGTCTTCACCTGAAGGACAATATCATCTGTATACTCCAAGTCAACCAGATGACCTCCGGGAATAGATCAATCTCTGCGGATTTAGACGTACCTAGGCTTATGTTCATTAGCACGTGTGTAAAGAAGTTAAATAGGAACGTTGACAGTGAGCATCCCTGCAGAACACCACTAGTTGTCAACTCACGTGAAAAGCCTCCAAAAGCACTTACATGGATGCGTGAGTTCGAGTAGAGAGCTTTGATAAGCATTATATATTTGATCGGTACTCTCTTCACAGTCAGACACGCATTCTCACAACGCCTGATGGTCGACTGAGTCAAGTGCCACCTTCACGTCAAGAAATACGGTAGGTGTCGGCCAACGGTAAGTATGCTTGTGCTCCATAACCTGTCAGAGGGTGAAGATATGGTCAATGCACCTCGTCTCATCCAGGTCTGAAACCTGTCTGGTTTTCTGGAGCTCCAGTTACGTACCACATAACTATAGAGCCTAGGATCTTGGATACGATGCTAGTCAAACTAATTCTCCTATGGTTATTGTAAGACTTCTCTCCCTTCTTATAGATTGGGATGATCAGTAAAGTGCACCAGTCAGACGGCACTACTTTCGATTTCCATACACTACCTCCGTCATCGAAAACTTCGGGTGGCAAACTGTCAGATCCTGCTGCTTCCCATCTCATCATGTTCGATAAAGCTTTCTCAACTTCACGGAGGGTTGAAGGAACGATATCCACAGTCCCATTCAAGGTTCAGGCTGGATGCTGGGCAAGTGATCCGTTTCTGATGGCCAGCTGAACTACTGCTTTAAAGTGTTCTGCCTAACGTTCTAGCTGCCTATCTTGAGAGGTTATCAGTGTCGCATCTTTTTCGGCGAAAATTCTACTCACCGTCGTCTTATTCTTTCCGGTGTTCTCAATAAGCCTAAACAGTTGCCGAGTGTTCCCGAACACTTATGCCTTCTCCATCTCTCTCGCTTTCACCATACATCACTACTCGTGATCGACGCGAAGACGTTTGGTCAAATTACGTTTAAGTTGCTCTTGCTCTTTATCGAGGTCACAGCCAGATAGAATTAATGTTCTCGCATCAAGCAGTTCGGATGACGTCGCGGAAATCCGATAACGTTTCCTAACCTTCGGGTGTAGGTTACCAACTAACTTTATCGTTGTTTCTACAGCAGACTTAATATCACTCCAGATTTTCTCAGGATGAGCACTGTTGTCATGTTCAGATAAATGCTAAGCTAACTTCTCTCTAAATGCATACTTAGTATCCTCATCTGCAAATCGACCACAGATTAGACTCATTTCCTCATGTTTTCTGCAGTCAGTAAGGTGCAGAGATACACGAGTTCATACTAGCGCATGATAAAATTCCAGGAAGAGCAGTAGTCCTCCACCGATTCTTTCCAACAATGGCTTATAACAATGTGATCTAGCTGCGTCCATCGTTTGTTTAATGTCGGCGGACGCCACGTGAGACAATGTCTCTCCTTATGCCTAAAGTTATTGCTAGCCGGAAACAAGTTATTGTCGGAACATAATTGCAACAGGCGACCACTGTTGTTAGTCCGTTGGCATGGGATTCCGTAAATACCTCCAATATGCTCTTCCGACTGGCTAAGCTTCCCCTACTTGAGCGTCAAAGTCACCTGCCATTATGACTACAACTTAACGATTCGCCTTCTCTGGCAAAGTTGATAGCTCTCGAAGAATTCATCCTTTGCATCATCCAAACTACAGTCGATGGGTGCAAAGGTGAAGATTACGAATGGGGATCACCTAGTCTCATAATCCTTCCTAGTCCTTATAGATGCATTCAGCCGAACGCACATAGACAGCTGTTTACTGGAATCCAGTCCAGATTTGTACTTTCTGCTTCACAACTCAATGGTATGCCTACACCAGTGAGTCCACGAGAGCTAGCCATCGGATCTCTGGATACCCTTAAGGTGAATTCTAAAGATTCACTACTACAGCCAGGTGAGCTCAATTCAATAATCACACTCAGATCCTGTAAATGTGTTTCTGAGATACAGCACGCATCCGTGGCATGAGATTCTACAGTTCTGGGGAGCGATGCTTGCTATCCTATTTGGCATAGAGTTCAGATGTTGAAAGCTCCTACATGAGGTCGATCGCGGGTCTTAAAATACTGGGAATAAGGTTCCTATGGCTTTGATCGTTGATAATGATTGCAGAGTGAAAGGTTATGTAAGGCGTAAGAGGTTTGATATTAGTATCAGGAGGTGAAGGCAAAGGAGGAGACAGAGTTGAGGAGGATAGGTTACGTATGATTGGGTCTTGTGTACTACTGGAAGCTTGGGAGTGGTCGACACTTTTTGGCTGCCCACACTGTGAAAGGCTGTTTCTTTCTAACGCACCTGAAAGAGGAAAAGATGAGTGAGACCACAAAGCCATTTGGACATCTGCTTGAGGCCTGTCATACAGCCTTTTGTGGGTTGCTGTTTTGAGATTTGGTTGTTCTAATGCTGAACTGGGAAAATCTATACCGAAGGCACTGGAAGACCATGGGGAAGAGAGAAGAGTGCTAATTTGGAGTGACAACCTTTTTTGAACCCCTCGCCATAAGGGAAGGCAGCATCAAAGTGGCACTGCTGTCACACCCCATCCAGTCAGCAGCAGTACAACTTTGCATCCCACCAACATAATTCGTTGGGTCATTGTGATAAGTAAGCCCGATCATTACGTCAAGGTAGCAGCTATCGGTCAGGTATAATGATTGCACCATACGCGAGCAACGCTACGAGTATACCTGTGATCAGAAACTTACAACCCCTTCATTTCTTCTACTGTTAACGGCCGTATAACATGACAGAATGAACTGCATCGCATTATATTCGTCCCTTGATAAGTAGTCTGGTAACTCGTTGGCGTCAGAGATGATGGCATAGGTTGGCAAACGACAACTACCTCAGTATGGCGGTATGTCATTGCACAACACTATTACATTCTATTATTTACTTTCCATTCAGTTTAAAGAAGCTCAATTAGAACCTAGAAATTTACCGACTTCAATAGGTTTTTAGGTTTGAGGTTAAATATATATGAGCGTGAAGATACTCACTGAAAGGGAAAAAGACTACAAACTCTCAATACAGTTAGTAATGATTTTGTCGGCGTCAGAAGGGAAATGTGACCTGATAGGATTGAATACGCTGAGTATTGGGTAAAGCAAACAACAACATTAGGTAAGAGGGTTCTGCAGGACAACCAATAAATCTCAGGAATGCTTCACTTCACATAAAAGATAGAACTTCTTTCACCTACACATCGACTTGTGTCTACGGATTGGGCTGTGTCGATTGTGACGGCTTTTATATTGGGGACTCATCGCACGAAATCCACATTCGTGCTTAAGAGGATTCAAGCTATGCAAAACGACCTCCAAATAATCCAATAGAACTGGGAGAATTTACAAATCAAATCTGCAGATGCAGTTTATGATACCGTTCATAGTCATAAATTTGGCATTGGGAATATCAAAACTATTCAAAAATCATTTTCAAGCCAAAAGGAAAGACGAATAGCTGGGGTATTTCATACTAAGCCGAATCCTAGTGTAGTCAACAGAAAGAAAGATCTAGCTATTCAACCGAATTGGACAGTATATTCAAAATACCACGTTGTAAACGCTGGCCACAACTAAAGGACATACGAGTGACTTTAAGCGCCATCGTAGGAACTAACTGATGAGATAACCAACCAGTTACGTTCCTACATTTTATGGAAAACTATCTTCTCAGCTGAAATACCGAGACCTGACTGGCTATCTAAGCAGTTACTACAAACATACACACACATGCACAAGCATACTGAGTTTTTCGTGCATATTACTTTGACTGGCTATAATAGTTACTCTATAAGGGCCACTCTAAGAATGACAGAAATGGGTAATCAGGTCACTTTATTTCGGCTGGAAAGGTATATTTTCACAAAATAAAAAAGTCTAATTGGTTGGTTCAGTTGTTGTTAGAGTGACTTTTACAGTAACTCATTACTTTCCTCACACATTCATAACTTCACCAAGACCTCATAGGTTAACCCAATTAATAAAAATAACATTCATTTCCATATCGTCATCATTTTATGTATACTTATGAACAACATGATCTGATTTGTTTTCACTCTCTATTTGAACAGCGTGCTAACTTATACAGGCTTTATTTGCTAAAGAAGCGGCTTCCACAACGTCGTAAAACGTCAGAAATTCATTATTATTATTACTATAGACATACTGACTTACCACAGCATTATGTGCATATCCATTAGTAATTGAGAACTTCTGTTCCACATGCATTTTAGTCTGTTCAATCATCAAACGACCAAATGACGTCACTGAAGCTGATATCTCTAAGCATGGCAATTTGCCAACCTGTGCACCCGTGAATCCATACACCGAATTAGCACTAATCTTCAATGCCAGTTGGCGACCGTCTAAAACACGTTTACGTAAAGGATCTGTTTCATTGGCAAGTTCAGCTTTTGCTCTGTAATTTAATTTGATTATTAATATACAATTGGCAAATTTAAAAGTAGACTATGAGAATAAATTGTGGGTAAAAATTAATATATTACTAAATAATGAAGTGTAAATTTTGAAGAAAAAAGCGTACCAATGTGACGTAAATCTTAAAAAAAGGAAGAGAAAAACAATCTTTACTCAATAAGATTGTAACTTTGCTAGTGGAAACCAGAGAACAATCTCTTAGAAGCCAAGCAAGAAAAGGACGGTTCGCTTATAAACAACTTCACTACTACTGCTTAGTTTACCAGAATACGGCATACTGAACTATCCCGGACTTGATTCCTCTCGACTAGCTCAATTTAAAGTCCTGTCTTAGGATGCTGAGACGTATATTCACAGGGGAAAAGTAACAGCCAAGCCAGAAAGGAAGCATATAAGATATCCCAGCTAATGAATCCCAATAACAACAGGAAATACACTAAAAAGTACCTATAGGGCTATGAAAAACCAGACTGTGAAGTTTGCAGTAAACAGAATTGACAGAATTCTATGGACCGTTGACCAAATTCACTTAAATTGCTCAGTAGAAAGTCAGTGATGTCTGACTTTAATAAATGACATCTGGAGAAACAAAGTGTTCACTAATAACTTGTTTCGAGATGAGATTCCGAACGAACGAACAAAATGCACTCATTCACTTTGTACTAATCCGTGCGAACGAAATGAAACTTACTCACAACCACTTTGTGCACGTCTTTGCAGTAAGCAATGAGTCGCACCTGTTATCTGACGGCTAGTGATACTACTACCTGGCTGCCCAAACCTCTGTAGGTGGGGCGGGGATCAAACCTAGAACCCAATGGTTGAGCCACGGCTCCACTCCCAAAGTTCTTATGAGAAACCGTGACCGTTCGTGCAAACGAATTTGGAAGTGAGGACATAGTGGCAGATGGCGTTGTTAAGTGACAGAGTGGAAGTGGCTGAAAGAATAATAAGAAATACGAGAGCGCTACTAACGCGATGAGACATTTGGACTGGATACGAATAGCAGCTGCTCTCTCCCTCAGACCTGAAATTTCACTGAGCAGCAAAAATTAGAAGACAAAGACTGGCCTGTGACTGTAAGGAAGACAACATAATCTGACAAAAACACATCACTTATGTACACTTTTTCCTCGGAAAGGAAAGCCATCAGGTCAGAAGTTGGATACTTATTTTGACTGGTCAGCTGTATGACAAAATTGTTCAATAGGGTTTTACCTGCCCATACATTAATGTGAAACAAAGTTGAAATCCAAAACTTCTTCCTCAGCTAATGACTTAGAATGCTGATTTCGATTTAGGCCGCTTTCTATCACACTGCATGAAAGTCACGCTATATCACGAACTGATAGGAGTATGAAGGTGTGAACTATTGGGTCGTGATTCACTAGCTCAACGACAAAACCTGTAGGTCCTGGTATTGGGTGCGACCTGTAGAGGAGTCCTGTACTGGGACGGAACAACCGTCTAGTGCCTCCTAGATTTCCAATGGCCCTCCAACTGATGCCAATCTGTGATGAGTATCAACTTGAAATTAATAAATCCTCACAAACCAAATTAATAACAGTCGGTCAGTGGTATTAAGTGATCTGAGGAATCGTTTTCAGAAAAGGTTTATGAGAAAGGCGATGTCAGAATCGAATATTACTGAAATTCAGTTCAACGTAGTTAATACACACATGATATGTCTTAGATAACCCTAGATGGTTAAAAATCCCTGATGTTCGAGAGTAGTTGTTCAACCTCTAAATGATTATGAACAACGGTGAGTTTTATGGTGCTGATTTATCGTTAAGGTTAAAATGAGTGCGATTCACTTTAATGGTGAAATTCATACCAATTAAGCCTGACAAAAACACAGTGGCAACACTAACGTAGAACTTTCCAAAGAGATGCATCCGTTCAGGTAGCCATACTTTACACCAGTATGTAAACAACAAGTGAGTAGAAAACACGAGATATCAAAGTAGACGAAAGTGTATGCGATGAGAAAGAATTTGAAAAGTGAAGGTTAGTGGAAATGTCGAAACTTGAGATTTCAAAGACAGAATACATTTACAACATTTCAAGCGGCTTCAGCCATCTCACCGAAAGTCTCCGACCACTGATTCTTTTTATCTCCAGGACCCCCAATCGGTCAGTATACAGTGCCCTACACAGCTCAGACTAATAATCAAAATCTTATGGCTTAGTGATACGTCTTTGTCTGGTCATTCTGAGCCTGCTGTTGATCTAATCCAAATTCTGCTAGCATGCTGAGGTATGCGCAACACATGTCTAAGCCACTTCAGTCGCTAAAGGTTCACAAACTTATCGACTGACTTTCCTTCCTTGCCTCGTACACTTCAACCTTGCTCACAAGGTGATCCCACCGTAAGTGAGAAATGCTGCGAAGATACTTGTGGTTAAAAACCTGTAGTCTCTTCACATCTACTTTCAATGGTCATATCGGTGTGAGAGAATAGAGAGTACTGTAGTGCTCGTCCTTTAATGGGTAATCGGATATTTCGTCAGTCGGCACCAGAGATGACGCAAGTTGGTAAATGATAAACAGGCCTTGTGCATCCCAGCTGAGATTTCACTATGAAGCAACGAAAAAGCCTACAGAAAAACATTCGGTCTGAAGAGGGGGGGAAATTTTTTTTCGATCATTGGAGTGATTAGTTTGTTATCCAATGTGTTTCAATGAACAACAACGGTTAATACGCAGTCTTGCCTTAAACAGTAGCTGATTCATCAGCAGTAGCACGTGGAATACGACTTTATGTACACTTCGTGGAAAAAGAGGTATTAATGATAAACTTTTGTACTAGACCCAGTAAAATTACAACACAATCCCATGGAACGACACATTCATCAGAAGTCGGAAGGAAACATCGTGACCACACAGTGATCGTGTTTAGTAATAATCTATAACAACAGCTAAACTATCACCTCTACATGTATCTGAAATGTAATTGAACATTCAGAATTCCCTTGTCTATGAACTCATTTACTATGACATATATTCAAAAGTAAAAAGCAAACTGGAACATTTAAGAGGATCACAGAAAAACAGAATCAACCTGTAAAATTGCTCAGGTAATTCCAGGAATCACAGTTTCAGTGACTGATTTGCACCAGATGGAGATGGTCAGATTGAAAACTATATTTGACATATCTTGAAACCAAGTGGAATAGTAGATGGTAAGGAAGCGGTCTAAATGGAAATCAACATTTTAAGTCGTCAGTCGCTAGCTAAGGTAGAAATTTTGGATTTCAGTTTCTGTTTTATGTTATGTGGTTACGAAAATTTTTATTGGATAATTTGTCGTGCAGCTGACCAATGAAAATAAGTTATTAAACTTTTGACCTAGTGGTATTTTTGTCGAATAGTGTCCTTCTCACAATCATAAGCCAGTCTTTGTTTGCATATATTTTCATGGCTCACTGAAGTATTAGGTACTGAGGGAGAACATTCACTATTCGTATCCAATCTAAGTGTCTCATCTCGTTAGTATCATTGGCGTATTTCTTATGATTCAATTCAGCAAACATCTGTTCCCTTTTCATTTATTTTTAAATATCGAATTCTTGAATTAATCTACAAGCATCTAATGATAATTTACATGAATCCTGACCAAGATTCGACCGGATAATTCCACAAATTATTGGGCACCGAGTGGAAATTTGACATTAGATTTATGGTATACCTGTATAAATCTCAGCGTTTGGCATGGAAGTCTGATCCGAGCTTCTTCAAGAAAATAACCGAAAACTATATTATCATAGTGTAATGAGTTACAGTTCATTTTGTCCTGTTATACGACCGTTGAGACACGGTCATTAAAAGTAGAAGGTATGAAGTGATTATAGGGTTTTGATTTTAAGTGTGTTAGTAGCACTACTCACGTTTGGTGGATCACTATGTGAGCAATGTTGAGGTCAGGAAAATGATTGAATGAGGTTGTGAATCCCCAACAATTGAGACAGCTTGAACATGTGCTGTGCATGCGAAACCACCACCTACCTCAACGTGCCATGCTACAGGATGCTAGATTAGGTTGGAAAAGAGTTCAGAGTGGCCAGACCAAGACCTAGCACCAGTCGAAAAGTCTCTGACTATTGGTCTGAGCCGTCTAAGAAGGTGTAAATTACCTGGTTGAGACGATAGGAGTCAGTGGGTTGAGGACTCTTGGTGACATGGTTGAAAATCAGTCACAGTGGCGCAGAAATATTCATTCTATAGCTTGAATATTTGGACTAACATTAGTTTTTCTCTCCTCCCATACATTTTTGTGTACTACGGTGAAATGCGGCAACTTGAACCAACGCAAATGTGTGCTAGGTTCTAAGCTGATTTTGTCTATCTGTCTATATAGGAGATAAAAAACGTAGTTTATTTCATTGTCCAACCTTGTCTGGATTACGATAACTTTTCAGTATGATTATTGGCCATTCCTTTTCCTTGGTGATTTTTCTTCCCTATGCTATTTCAAACTGTGCTATATTGAAGTAGTGCATCACCATAGCACAGTTTATGCTGCTCCAGACGAGGTGAATGCGTAACGCAAGATTCTCACTTCAGGGAAAGTAATCTTAAGTACCAAACCGAAACTAAGCATTCTCGATCGTCATAACTTGATTTCAAGAGGGAAACTGGAGAGAAATTTTGTCCGGATAAAGAGAGTTGCAGTAGAAATTCACATGAGCGAAAAACTTACTTTTTCCTAGCACTTAACAGTTGTTGTAAAATCTCTGGTAGAATACCTTGACGTATATGCGACTTGACGAAATAAGCTCCAGTAGGCGTTTTGATATAATCTTCATCAGTTAAATTGTATCGTTGGACGACAGCTTGAATACCACCACCAGTGGAACCGTGTGGTGATGTATTCACTTGTAACAATGTTGTATAGCATAGATTATGCGCCATCATAATGCTTGGATATAGACTAGCGAAATCCAATGTAGCTATGGGTTCATTGTAAAAGCCTTTACGTGGTTCCAAAACTGTTGCGCCAACAAACTCATCACTTGTTGTGATTGATATGTCGGCAGTAAATAACCGTGTTCATGAGCTTTACGTAGTAGTTGTGATACGACCTACAGAATGAATACAAAACCAAGAGGTGGAAAATATTTCCCAAAATAACACGCTACTAACTAATTGTAAGTAGTTAGTCTAAAAACAACTTGCAACAGAAAAGTGGATAAATTGGAAAAAACGGAGGCATGAACCGTAAAATAAGTGCTAACCTTGACTTGTTGACCCCTAGTCAGTAGATATGTTAGTGGTACTCCTGTCACACGAGCCATTTCTATATTATTTACAACACACATTAGTTTGTCTAATAAACGTAATGGTAAATAGGCATCTTTTAAACAATAAACAGCTAAACGCCTTCTAGTTTGTGAATCACCATTCTGTAAGTCTGTTATGACATTATGATGAACATCCTCTTTTTGTTCTTCAAGAAAATGATAACTAACTGCATTCAGTGTATAACTCCGGAGTTTGTAGTCACGAAACAAAATCTAAAAGAAAAGAGACGAGAAAAATATGAATTCAATGCATATGAAGAGAGAATAGGATAGTAACTCCCAAATGCTGAAGATACCAGCAAGCCTGGTAATGAAGCAACATTCACGATATAATACAAAAGCTCGGAGAACATCGAGTCATCAACATTATCATCCTGAGCTACAAAACTTTTCCATCATTACAGATATGGAAATAAATTGAGAACAAAAGAAATGTGAACTACAATCCTATATAAGATTTGTTTATATATAAGTACAAGGCATGTATCAGCGAAGAACTATTTCTTTTCAATGACTTCATTATCAAGCTGTACAGTCGTATTTATACTGAGTAAAGTGAACAGATAATTGCACTAAAAAGTTGCTCAGTCAATATGCAAAATATAAAATCGGTGGAGGGGTGGTGGTATTTGTTCAAGTGGAAGAGATAGAAAATGGGTCACTGAATAAGGAGGAACGAATTGATAACAAGTGTGAGATAAGCGACAAGTGCTGTCAAAGAATTGTAAAACGGTGATAATTAAGCTGAAAAGTGTACAATAGGTCAATGATTAAGGAATGAATTAATATTAAAGAGTGAAATATGGTTCAAGTGTTGTCAACAAAGTGAAAATTGGTGATAATGGTGATAATAGAAAAGTATACCAGTGAAGTGAACTGAAATCGACAAAATCAACGAAATGAATTGTTAAGGCTGTACAGCTTGATAATGAAGTTGTTGAAAAGAAATATTTCTTCGCTGATACATGCTTTGTTCTTGTTAATGAATAAATGATTATATATAAGTCCAAAAATTCTCCATTCTTTTGTCTTAATGGTAGAAAAGTGTTCCAGATATTTGCAATATGTGACGATGTATCATTCCTGCAGAATTCTGCGCATTCAACGATTTGGTGATTGGAGGCAGTGTGTTCAGGCACAAAGATATCCACAAAGTGACATGGATTTCACCAGATGGACACACTAAAAATCAAATCGACTTTATCTCAATCTCAAGAAAATGGAGACGCAGTCTACTTAACACAAGGTCAAGAAGAGGAGCAGATGTAGGTTCAGACCACTACCTAGTGCAAGGAACCTTCCAAATCAAGTTAAAAGCCTTCAAGGAAGCTGGTGATAGACCTCAACCCAAGTACAACACTCGGAAACTGAAGGATGAAACTACAAAGGAGATCTTCACGTCAGCCATCAAGACAAATGGGAGACATCGAGCAACATCCCTGAAGAAACCTGTGTGGAAGAACACTGGAAGTCTTTGAAAGCTATGTGGAAAGAAACCTGCACAACAGTATTAGGAAGAAGAAGGAAGACAAGGAATGGATCTCGACGGATACCTGGAAGCTGATAGAGGAGAGGAGGATGGTGAAGCAGAAGATAAACCAGTGCAAGGATGCTCAACGACAAGAGGAACTGAGCACGATGTATGAAACACTGAACAAAGAAGTAAAGAAGAGTGCACGGAAAGACAAAAGACACTTCTACGAAACACTGGCAAGTGAAGCAGAACAGGCTGCAGGTAGAGAGACCTGACGACATTGTATCAAATAACCAGGTTGCTATCAGGGAAGAGACCAACACAGATGAAACCAATAAAAGATGAAGAAGGAAATTTAATTACAAAAGAAGAGAAACAGAGGAAACGATGGGCCGACCACTTCAAGAAGCTCTTGAATCGACCACCACCTGCACTTCGTCCACAAATACCACCTGCAGCCGCTGAACTACAAGTGAACATTAATCCCCCAACGAAAATGGAAGTCCTGAACGCCATAAAGCTACTGAAATGCGGGAAAGCAGCAGGACCAGATGGAATACCGCAGAAGCACTGAGAACAGATGCAGAGACAACAGCGGCCATGCTCACACCACTATTGCAGAAGGTGTGGAAGGAAGAGAAGGTACCGGACGATTGGAAGAAGGGTTACCTTGTCAAACTGCCGAAGAAGGGAGACCTCAGTGCTTGCAAGAACTGGCGCGGAATCACTCTCCTGTCCACCCCAAGTAAAATATTAAGCCGCATCATCCTGGAGAGGCTTAAAGATGCACTGGATTCAAAACTACGACCGAACAGGCAGGCTTCAGGAAGTACAAATCATGTGCAGGCCAAATTGCAACGCTTCGTATCATCATAGAACAGAGCGTAGAATGGCAATCACCTCTCCACCTCAACTTCATCGACTTTGAGAAGGCCTTTGACAGCGTCGACCGAGAAGTAATTTGGAAACTGCTTCAATACTACGGAGTACCGCAAACCTTTATCCGCCTCATTCAACAACTATATGAAGATGCCACATGCCAAGTAATCCACAATGGGAAGCTCAGTGATGCCTTTGAAGTGAAGACAGGAGTGAAACAAGGTTGCCTACTATCCCCCATGATATTCCTTATTGTGGTGGACTGGATCATGCAGCAAACAGTAGGCAGCGAGAAGAGGGGGATACACTGACGACGGAAAAGAACCTAGAAGACTTGGATTTCGCCGATGACTTATGCCTAATGTCACACAAACTTGAAGATCTGCAGGCAAAAACTAACAAGTTGATAGAAGAGGCAGCGAAGACGGGACTTCAGGTGAATATAGAGAAGACAGAAGTGATGAAGATACCGCACCACCACCATCAACAACAACAACAAACTCCAATCACCGTCAACGGGAGAAACTTAAAGGAAGTAACCTCCTTCACTTATCTAGGAAGCACTGTTTCAACTACAGGCGGGACGGACGAGGACGTCAAAGTGAGAATCGGAAAAGCAAGACAGGCGTTCATTAGCCTGAAACCAGTGTGGAGATCTTCTGCACTCAGCATGCGGAACAAGATACGGATTTCAACACCAACGTCAAGTCAGTGCTCTTGTATGGCTCAGAGACTTGGCGCGTCACGAAAGGTATTTCCAATAAACTACAGACATTCATCAACAACTGCTTACGCTGCTCGCTGCTGAAGATCAGATGGCCAGAAAAAATAAGCAACAAGGAACTCTGGGAACGAACCAACCAAGAACCTATCACGCAACAAATATGCAGGAAGAAGTGGAGATGGATTGGGCATGCACTGAGAAGGCCGACTGAGGACATCACGCGTCAGGCCAGTCGCTCGAGTGGAATCCCCATGGGAAGCGACGAGTTGGACGTCCAAGGGTGACATGGAGGAGGTCGTGCGAGCAGGAAATGAGAGGTTGTGGGCTGTCGTGGGACCAGGTTCAAAAGATCTCAGAGAACAGAGGTCACTGGAGGCGTGCTACTGAAGCCCTATGTTCCACTAGGAACCCAAGGGACTAATAATAAATAATAATAAATCATTCCTGCTTTACCTGTGTTAGGTGTTGACTCAGTGAACAAATATTGAGGAATCAATCTCTCCTTCCACCTAGCTATATTGGATTTTAGAATTGTCACCTTATCGCACCCACTCTGTAGTGTGATTATGGGGGAGTGCATACAAACCCATAGCCGGGTTTTTCCTTAAGTCTCTCGTTTTAGTAGGGTTTACTATTGTATTTTTAGCTAGACTTTTGTGCTCCACTAACCCCAGTCGGCTGTTTTGACCCATATACTTGACCTCACAATCATTGCATGGTAGGTATTTGACATTAAGTTATTTTGCCCTATTGAATCTTCCAGTCTCAGTTTATCTCTGAGTGAGTCTGTGGGTTTTAATGCCATCTCAATCTCAGTAGTGTAATAATACTACATAGAACTGCCAATGCGCCTTCTTTACATGGTAAAACGCTCTGGAGGACTTGAATTCCCACTTGGGTATGTCGCAGTTCCCAATAATATTAGCGCTCCTTCTTTTATGAGTCCTTATAAACCTTTCAATAATTTCCGGAGGATAGTTATTCAGAAGTAGTGTCTCTTCAAGGTGTTTCACTTTCTTATTAGGTTGCTTTACTTACTCGTTAAACTCCTAGCCTGACTACTGAAACGTTTTATCAAGCCTACCTTAACAGACAAGGGGTGACAGGATGTGAAATCTAAGTATGTATTAGAATGTGTTGGTTTTCTATAAACGCTTCTCTCCTCTTGATTTTGCAATTCAATATAGGTGATTTTTCTTCTTCATTTTCTAATTCAGTAGTGAGTTGGATTACATCTACTATCGAGTTAACGTGAGCAAAAAGTCTCGATATGCCATTATTTCAACACAGCAGATGTGTCACCTGCATATCAAGAGAGGCTTTGAGTCTCAGTGGGAACACCACCAAACACTCGGGGTGCAGGTACATTCAACTGACGAACCACAAACAAGACGAAACGCGCATCCTGGGTCTCACTGCTAGCCATCAAGCATATTACAACGCAGTGAGTAATCAAGCAGTATTGACGCATCCAGATAGGAGCCTATCTGACAACATAGGCACAGCAGTTCGACCAAGTATAGAAATGGGAATCCACAAGTGTTCATAAACAATCCAATATGGAATTATACTCTATCATAGTCCCCAAGTTTTACTGTTACATCAAATCTAAACTACAATAGATGACAACTGCGAATAGCTCCAGTGTCCCAAGTAGTATAGCAACGGCCGAATGGTAATACAAATTAGACGAGATGGTATTCAATAAAAATGACAATCATTAACACCTACAGAAGATCCAAGTCACAAGCTCACCTGTAATAAATCCAATTGTACACGTCCATCAATATTGACAAATTTATTCTCTCTACGACCCATTTGTTTCGATTGTACCATTGCTTCACGTACAGTGGAACGTGCACCTCGAATACGACCAAGGAATGCAAAACTGTCAACTTTAAGATGGTTAGCACGATTGATAAGATAGGGCAAATCAAAGTTCTGTATATTATAGCCGGTTATAATATCCGGATCAACTTCACGTACAAACATTGCCCAATTCTGTTCGAATAAGAAAAGATGAGAGATACAAAAAAAACAATAACACAGAGGATTCACAAGAAAGGATAGAAAATGTTGAACCCGATATAAAAGTGCTGTTTCCGGCGACTGCCACCCTTTTCCATCGAACAGATGTGATAACAGACGTAAAAAGATGCTAAAATAAAAGAGTAGGATACATCACAGTCGATTAAAGTTCAGTTTTAAATTTCTGTTACGGCGTGTAACGATCAACCTGAGATTTATAGGCAGGGATGAAATGAAAGAGAAAATTCGTGGCTGAAATAGATAATCTTGGTTGTGTTGGAATACTTGTCACCTATCCACACACCTTCAGAGTAGCACAGTCTGACCATAGCTGCTACCTTGAAGTGGTGATAAGGATTGCTTATCACGATGATCCAATAAACTATGCTGGTGGAATGCTTGTCATCCCGAGGCCGTATGATACCGTAGAAGTCAGTTGAGTAGTGGTGAGATAAAAAGCTGCAAAAATCACAGTGTATATGATAGGGGTCCGAAAGTGAATTCGTTCTGCTTGTTTGACGGGGTATGACAGCACTAAGGTGTTTCCTGCGGACATATAGAAGTGTCAAGGTGCCCCCCCATGGGAATCGGGGGGAAAGGGATTGGAAAACGTAGATAGTAAACAGAAAACACCCCTCTACTCACTGGCATACTGATGCCGGAGATATGCTTTCATAAACGCACTCGAGAAAAACAAATTAAAGCCTCAAGCAGGTGTCCCTTGATCTCTGTGGTCAAGCTGTAACTCCTCACTTTTAAAAATCTCAAGAAAAACTAGCTAACGATATATATATATATATTCACGTAGCTTTTCAAACACAAAAGATAACTTTTAGCCCATGGTCACTGATTTAAACCTCGGTCGGAGTAGTATTTAACGTTGGAGAGTTATACTCCAATTTTCGGCTCATTTCCCAGTTCCATTTTCATGGACGTCATTACTCAACAACCTGGGGGATCAGTCCACTAACCGAGCAAAAAACATGATAGCAACGCATCCGAAAGAAAACGAATACTCCCTGAAAACTGATCAATGATTCTTAAAGCCTTCCAACTGTCGGGCTTCAACGAATCCATGTTCGCCGGGTATTCGAGTCGTTGACCGTACTAATCTCCCTGTGGGAAGACGTGCGTGAGATGCGTCTCATTGAAGCGGCGACAACTGTGTAGACTTAGGTGAACCTCATGTCCCCGGAAGATTATTTCCCTTTCATCAAAATCTCATTAATGGGAGGCCACCCCCAGACCACTTTCAAGACCAAGGCTACAGTGGAAAGACACCTGGGATTCCGGACCAAATACCATCCATCTTCGCAAAGCTAACCCCACCACCCGTCTTGCGACTGCCTCAACAAGTGATTACTGAAACCAGGAAGCTGGATTTCCTTAACATTCGGTTGCACTGCTGTGAGCACACTGGGCGGAATGGCCATTTGGCCAACTTGTGCTTTAGAGACCAGCACCACTGATCAAACCATATGGATCTCGTCGACCACTATTATCGTTAAGTCAACTCTGATGGTGTACTGGTTGAAATCCAAAGAGACTGAGAGAAAGCTCACCATCGTTGCATAAATAGGCAGTAATTACCGGTGCATTAATCGCCTCCAGTTTTCCTAGCCAGGAGCGCAAACACCCACGCCATTTAGCTGTGCCGTGCAGAGCTTCTTCGCGTTGAAGCCCTGGCATGTAACTATGCAGAGGGGGGGGTGGGGTTGGATGCATTCAAGAGTCTTAGTTACTCCCGCCCCGACCAAGGTATGATCTAACGTAACTATCACATTGTAATCTGTTCCTTACGCTACTGAATTGCATAAGGCAGCTAGATACCACATCATACTCATTTATAGGTAATGTCAGTAGGCGATTAAAGCACCTAATCTTCAATTCATTTCTCTTAACACGACGCTAATTACTGGTATAAGTAGCTAAACGCATTTCTCTCAGACAAAGGCACCATGCAAACCAACTGTAATGGATAACCAGAATTGGGTGAATTGGTGATGCCAAGGGAAGTATCAACAGATTTCAAATGATAAAAGTCATGCCGAAATTTCTAACAACTGACTAGTATTTTCAAGTTCAACCTTGGCGCTAACATAGCTTATATTGAGAAGCATTTTAGTAGTTTGTCTTGAGTAAAATTTCATGAACCAACGAATATACTAGTAAACGACTTGAATATCACTGACATCAAGAAACAAAATTCATCAAACTGACTCAAGTAACGAATCCAAGCACTGATAAGATAGCGTACTTACTTGTAAAAACTCAATTCACTGACACCTTTTTACAGTGGTTTTCAACAATAACATTCGCAAAAGAGTCGATAAGAAAAATAAAACACTGAGTACCGTGTTTTCCGAAAAAAGAAGATATTTCACACCTGACAAAGTTTGCAGACAATTCAGCTTTAAATTGATATTCATCATGGAGTGGTATCAGTTGGAGAAATACTGAAAACTTCAGAGCACTTGACAGCTGTTTCTTGTCCTAGTATGGGGCTCCTCAGCAGTGTGCACCCATGACAGTACTAGGAATCGATCCGAGGACCTCCAGGTTCCGCGGCCGGCACGTCAAAATTGAGCCACTGGGGCGACGTCTAATGGTCCAGATTTCTTACTACTGTTAGTTCACAATATAGAGCGATCTCCACCCAGTGCCGTCATTGAGTAGCTGTCATCATGTTCAACTTAGTTGCCCCCCCCCCCCCCGGTGATGAATATCACCATAATAAATATCAACCTGAAATCAATAAAGAAATTCCTACAAACCTTGGAAATGAATTACTCTCTAGGGCTAATTAGCGACCAGTTTCAAGATGAAACTCCTGAATTTTTAATGAGAAGTCGAGACTGGTGGCGCCAACCACGTCGGATCTGAGGACAGTTATTCAACGATGGCATTGGATGGAGATCATGCTATATCGTGAACTGACAGAAGTAGTGAATATGGATCATTGGATACCAACTCAGTGTTTCAAGCGCAACGTGCTGGCCACGGAACCTGAGGGTCCAGCGTTCGACCCTTGGCGGATTGGGGTCATGGGTGCACACTGCTAAGGAGTCCTGCACTAGGACAAAACGGCTGTCCAGTGCTTCCGGTTTCCAATGTTTCTCCAAATGATGTCAGTCCATGGTGAATAACAAGCAGAAATCAATAAATAATCCCCACAAATCTCCAAATTGAACTCACTTCTAACCAAACAACACACTGAAGTGCTACCCTAATCTACCAAACCCCTTGAGGGAAAATATGTGAATTAACGACCACGCACACACACAGTGAAATATACCAAAGATGCATGGACAAAACTGATATAATGTGCGAAAAGATTGTCCAGACCGTCCTAAGAAGCCTTAAATCCCTGGAAGCTTTCACAGCCAATCCTGTGGCTCCGAAGTTTCGAGAAAAAGCAAGTGAACAAGCATATAAATAGCAGATTGGTCAGAGGCGAAATCAATAAACTGTTGTATTTTGCAGATATCTTGGTGTTGGAATACACCGTCTTCAGTTATCTTACCGGCTTTTCCATTTTACAGAGGAACTGAGCAACCACTAAGTGTTCAAGTGTCCACTCTCACACACATATAAACAAATAATCAAGGATATAACAAGTGGCGACAGGTTTTAACAAACTGAAATACAAGAAAGGTGTATTAAACAAAAGTTAACAAACTCACAGCTAACAACTCTTGTTCAGTTTTATGACAGATTACTTGAGAGCCAACAATAGGTGCACATGTATTCAATGTGAATACATTACGAATAAATGGTGTTGTCTCACCATAATTAATAACCATATTGGCTATTTGTATCACTGAATCTTTATCTGGTACAGGGAATATACCTTGTGGAAAGCAAAAAAAAGATACGATTAACAATGATTTAAGAGAAGGGCATGGGGAAAGGGGATACAACAATGTTATTCCGTATACAGGACCAATCGTTGTTAGGTTTTCGTCTAGCATGGAGAGACTCAGTTATTAATTTACTCGATCCAATGAATGTTTTCTCCACTAGATTGTCCTGATAAGAGTTGGATCAGAAGTACACAAGTGTGTTCGTTGTCTGACGATCAATATTCTTACATGGTCAGGTAATTCAAGAGCGAAATGGGTTATACCAGTGTTTTAAGAGATGAATGTCAATCTTAAGACCTCTTAGAGACGGCAATATTCCCTTGTTTTTCTTGCTTACCTATGGTACTTTTTGATCTTTTTGTTCGCGCTATTTTCTCTTGTATGGGCTACATTTAATAAGACCTGTCAGTTTTCTGATTGGTTACTGCATCTTTTGATGTACTGGTTTTCTTGTCTTTTAAGGTCACTGCAATTCTTTGTATAAATTGTCAGTTTTTACTAATACATGTTTTCAGTTCAAGACACTATAAACTCAACTGAATGTCAGTCTTCTGATTTCACTCTGTAAATCACCCAGGTTGAATTCTATCGATCTTTGGACTATCTGTCGTGATTATTCTTGATTATTCTAACAAACTTCGCATCACATTGGTGGCGAAAGGATTGGTTTTTAGTAATGAATGTGACTAAAGTTTAACTTTTGTTGGAACAACGATTGAAGCTCATCGAAATTTCGACTAGTCGAATCTAAATGCCATCAGCAACTACGTACAAATTCCTGTAGTAGACAATGGGCCATATCTAGTGTGTGTGAGAGCTAATGGTACTGCGATCCAGCTGCTGAGTTCGAACCCCCACACCGCTGCTTAGAAACAAACTATCCAGAGCAATAAGCTAAACAGCCCCATTGAACCAGAGAAGAAAACCAAAATAAAAAGGGGAGAATGTATGCAACAATTTACAAAAATACCTTTACGACTTGCACATTCAATATCAAAGCTGAGTACACGAAATGGTGCAATATTACTCCATTGACCATCAGGTGGATGAATAATTAAACCATCCCATGCAATATCGAATTCAATTTGACACCGTGTATGACCAGTTAACAATGATGATTTTGTTGAACAAAGATTATCTTCAATACCATTATTATTTGTAGAGTGATTAGCAGTACCGTATATTGAATTGCCAGAAGTTGATTTCTTATTCGATGTTTTAATATCTTCTGTCTTCTGTGTAGAATCTCTTAACTTATACTTGCCAGCAGGTGCTTCAACCCAACTACATCCAGTCATTTGTGTATCCGTCATAAAACGTATCTCAAAGTCAATATTTGCTTCAAAAGCTGAGTACGACTGCAGTCAACATTTAGAAAGAGAAAATAAAGATGTTTTACTTTTGTCGTCTGTTCATTATAAACCATTGTAGATAACAATGAAGAAAGCGATATATTTACGCTGTAATATAAGAAATGGAACTTATTGTGACTTCTCAGTAATGAAACACAAAAGGAGGCGTGAGGCGAAGGAATTTTCCAGTCGGTGTAGCTGATTTTTACGCCTAATTCTGGGTTCATCTGGTGGCTGGCGTCCATTATTCTAAGAATTCAATTCGGATCACTGTGTGATCAAATTTCTCCACAGTTAAAATCCTTCCTAAACATGGACCATATATCTCTTAATTAATTAGTTGACAAGAAACAAGCAATAATGTAGAGAAGGATGAACACTGTCAAGTTCTTTGCATCAACTAATATTATGGCGTGCTCTTCAAAGGTGTGCTAAGATGGACAGACGAATACAAACCATTGAGGTAACTGGTCCTAGGTCATCCAGTTAAAATGACTATGGAGATGGAGTAACATCCTACATCTTAACACATTAAATGTGTCTTACAGCCTAACATAAAGAGTTAAGTGTTGCAGTATGTATTCATCAGGATGAATTAGGTTAACGAGCTACACACACTGAAATCTCAGCGAGACAGACAAAATCAACGCAGAACCTCACACAGGTGCATCGACTTAAGTTGTCACACTTCACAGTAGAATACAAAGAACAAGTGGGTAGAAAACGAGTACACAAAAGTGCACGGAAGAAGAGACAGGAAATAACTGAAAGTTGTTAGTGATGATGCTCAGACTTTTGAACATTAAAGAGTGAATACATTTGCGTCATTTTAACCAATTTCTAGTCATGTTTCGATTCCTGTAATCTCAGGGATCTAAACCAGACAGACATACATGGTTCAGGACAACTGATGGAAAGTATTAATGTGGTCATCTTTAGCCTTTATCTGATACAATCCTACTCCAGCTAACAGCATACGCAACATATTTCTAAACTCTAAGTCGGTGAAGGTTCACAACCTCATCGACTAACTTACCTGTTAAGAATAAGCTAGTCATTTCAACATTTTTAGTAAATGGACAGGAAGTGTAAGCCCTTTTAGATATCAGTATAATATCTGCTTGTTTATTTACCAAATCTTCGACTCTATCTAGCATTTAGTCTTTGATGTCAAAGAACCAACGATTATAACCTAGTCCAGCTAAATGACCCAAACGCGCTCTCATGAGTAAATAAAATTTTAGCCCGAAGAATACAAAGAGGGTAGTACAAGAAATGAATACAATAATCGAAATTGACAAAATGACGACTCAAACGAGTAAACCTTTTGGAATCATTTACTAATCAGAATACTAACAGACATTTCAAATCATGTGATAAAATCGATAAAACTAATGAAATACAACCAACTTCAGAGTAGAAGAGGAGCAAAATGATACGACCCCATTTCTAGATGTTCTGTTGGTAAGAAGGTTAGATGCAACTCTGAAACGAAGTGTATATAGAAAGCCAACATCGAAACGTGCTTCTTTAATGCCTTACCCTTCCAATACAAAAGGAAACTGGCCAAATGTCTAGCATACCGCACCACAGCTATTTGCGCAGATGATGTTACAGAGGAAGAGTTCGCCACCATCCACGACCTGCTTAGTACAAATGGCTATCCGGCAAACTTTGTAACTAAGCGTATCAATGTTATGAAGGTTAAGACAAGAACACCAACAGTTCCTGAGAAGCGAATCTTCTTGAAGTTGGAATTCACAAGCAGTATTATCAGTGAGATCATCACACAACGCATAAAAAGAGCCTTGCAAAAAGCATTCCCAGCCGCTAAATCATTTCACATTTTCTACCTCTTGATTCTGGGAGCAAGAAATAAAGACAAACGGCCTAATTCTGCCCCTTCTATGTGCATCTATCAATTCAACTGCTCCTGTGGAGCTAGTTAAATTGGGCGTACAATGAAGCATGTACATCGTCGAATTTCTGAGCACCACCCGTCATGGTTGAACAGGCGGTAAATTAGAACAATGAAGAGCTCCATACTCGCAAACTTAGTTGACACTGGACATCAAGTGGATAGTAGAAAAGTATTCAAAACTATTCATCACATACCAATTTACCACATACATGGATTACGCATTCGCTAACTTCACATAGCAGAGGCGATTGCAATCCACCTTTACAAACATAACCTTTGTATTCAGAAGAAGTTTGTTCGATTACTGTCGTTACCATGACCGTCAACATGATGTAACGTTTAGTATTACTTTGTACATCTCTTCCGCCTTTTGTTTCTATCACTATTCGTTTGTTTTCTTATTATTAACTAGTTATTTATTGTTTATGACTGGACCTGCTTCATATTACCAATTTTAATTACGTTATTGATTATTTGCCTCTTAATTTCTAAAACTTATCATCTTCATGACTTACTTAAAATCTATAATTGTTGTTTATCAATCCCAAAATGCCACTTGATTGGTGTTTTGATTGAATTGTAAACCTACATATGCTAGCGTAGAGCCCAAGACGAAGACCTGAATGTCTAAATGAGAATATCCAATGTATACCGGGTGATGATTGAAAGTGAAATGAGAATTTGGACCACGACAGGATTCAAACCAGATACCACCGGCTTTCCCGCTCGATGCTCTGCCGGCTGAGCTACGAGGTCCGACTGCTGACCAACTTTTCATTTCACTTCAATCATCAAGGGTTTCGGCCAACTACCATGTGAATTCGTGACACATTATTACCGCTTGATCGTATTCACACTGGCTGCCTGGTCAGGATTTCTCGTCCCAATCCAAATTTAACTGAATCAGAGAGGGGGAAGATCATATTGATCATCATTTCACCTTCAATCGTTACCCAGTATAAAAACTGGTCTGTCAAACTACGGCTTTCTCAGATAGTCAAGTGATAATATTCAATATACTGAAATACCATAGCCAATGTCAGGCAAAGCGTAAAATTATTATCTCAATATCGAAACAGTCAGTGTTATTGGGGAAATGGAGATCAAATCAAGTGAGTGTAAGTTCTTATCAATCATGTGGAATAGTAATCAGTCTAGTGGGTTAGTTGTGCAATGAAATCAATATGTACAAAACAATTACGAAATAAGCAAACGAAATCTAACAATAATGACTCTTTTATAAACATCTACCTGGGGCATGAATGCATTTTTTTTTTACTACGGGTCTAATAATCATTATGTAGCGATGAGTTATATTCAAGTAGGGTGAAAAATCATGTGAATACAATAACGAAATAATAAATGTGAAGTGTTACGTAAGAGTTAGAAATGATTGCTGATAATGGTATACAGTGACATTAAGCTAATAACAGGGAAGTGAATGTTTATCAATTTAATGACAGAGATGATGTAGACGAAAGGGGTGGGAAGTAAAAGTGTGAAATTTGTGGTAGGAACGTTTACAAAGAACATGTTGACCCTATTGTGAGTCAAGGTAGACAACATATAGATCAGGTTGTCTTGTGTTGATACTATGGCTTCAGGTACGGATAAGAGGCGCAGTCGGGTTCTGTTGGGGAAGGCTGAAAGAGATACGATATATCACAGAAAAGGTGTGATCTGCCTTACTTCAAAGTCTGATAACTAACGAATACAAGAAGAGTGGACTGTTGATGTACTTTGTCATTCCTTTCCCTAACCAAGCTGGTACATGTTCATGTGCACGCATGCATAGAGTCCCTTGAGTATAGCCTATGTAATTGTACTATTCAATATTGATTCCATTGAACAACTAATAAACTAGACTAATTACTATTCCACCTGATAAAAACTCACATCCATTTGACTTGGTCTCCGCTTACCCATAACACTGACTGTTTCAGTATTGAAGCCTTACACATTGGTTATTGTATCCCACTTATTCTTATGGATCTATAACTGTAAAGTTTGAAGAAGTTGTTGGAAAAAAACTGTTCACTCAAATTATTCTTGTTCTGAATAATCTAGAGAGATCTTTAAATTATTAATGAACGAATCAAATTATGAACAGCTTATGAAGGAATAAAAAGAGGATTATAGATGATGTCTTTTGAACACAATATGACGTGCCTATCAGAATCTATACCTGATATCGTCATGGAGGAATTTCAGATACAAGCCTTCTTCAAACTTTGTGCAAGGTCTATTGACTAGAACTAACTCGCATGGTCAAACTATTCCTCTTAATAAATTAGTAAACTTGGATTGCAGCAGGACACGGAGCAGCGACCACCGGGTTTCCTGCCCGGTGCTCTACCAACTGTTGAGAAGATTTTTACTTCACTTCAGTTACCAAGGATTTTGCCCGACAGTCAGTGTGAGTACGATCGAGCGGTAGTAACGCATCACGAGTTCACATGGGAGTCGGGAAAAACCCTTGGTTGATTGAAGTGAAATAAAAATCTGGTCAGAGGTCAGGTCTCCTAGCTCAGTTGGCATAGCACCAGGCCGGAAACCCAGTGGTCGCTGGTTCGAATCCTGCCACAGCCCTAATTTCCATTTCATCTTCAATCACTACCCAGTATTAATACTATTCTGCCAAACCACGGCTACCTCAGATAGTCAAAATAGATAGAATAGGGAAATTCTTACAAAATATCATGTCTGCTATTACTTTTTATGATTAAAGGTCAACAAATACTTAAACTAACCTGTAGTGGATAGTTAGAAAATGCTAAACCATTGTCTAATATACGTTTGGCTGGTGCAATTACACGTGGCAAAGCCACAGTAATACGTAGAAATGGTAGACTACGATTTCCATGAAAACCATAAACATCTATAGATAGTGAAGACAAAACAAATAAAATATCAAATCGTAGCGGTAAGAATCACCCGCATATTAATAACAATGTCTCAGTCACAGGTAAATGTGTGGAATGGCGTAACATTTTAAACACCACACTGTCTGTATGTGAGGGTAACCTGTAAAGTCGGTTCTATATCCCAGATTTAAGAAGTCGGTACCATCGGTAAGAGATCAGGATGTCCAAACTGTTTGACATATAACGGATACATACGATCACTATTTCGGATACTAGATAAAGAGTTCTAGAGCATATAGAAAACAACAGTTTTCGTCTCATTCAGGCGAAATGAACATGTGCCCAAGTTGCCACACCTCACATACTAAGCACATTCGATTATCATGCAGCCCTCAACCGGAAAGCCTACGATCCTCTACACGGCACAGACCAACAACCAAAGACCTCATGCAATGATGCTACGTATTAGTTTGGCCGCCTCTAACGTTTGTTCAGCCTGAACCTACTCCAGCTAACATTTTGTGGTGAGACAGATGACAACTAAGTATGCGTAACATATGGCCCAGGCACATCAGTTAATGAAGGTTCACAACGTCATCGAGTGACTTTCCTCTCCTCCCTAAAACTCTACACCTGACTACTGCATTATCGACGTGGTGACACCAAGATATACGATACGAAAGCAACGGCGATCGAACACCTGAAGGCGCACCACTTTCTCTACCTTTAATGGCCGCGTTTGACAGGTATGCAGTAGAAAAGAGCAAACTGCAGCGCAGTACACTACGCTCTTAATATCGCGGCTGCGCCATTAGTGGCATAAGTTGACGAAGGCCGATCGAGCCTTTTGTATCCATGCAGAGATTTTTTCGGTCACTGAGTCACCTAAGCTGATCCAACTTCTCAGGTAGGTGAAGTGTTTAACGCACTCGAATATTTCACTCTCTATTGTTAGATGAAACGACTACACCGACCAGTCCTTGAGCAACAACTTGTATTTGGGTGATGCGAAACGTATTCCAAACATTCTAAGTTTGACTTTCAAGGTGTTCAGTAGGTTCTATATATTGTCAGCATTTTCAGCTACCAAGACTATGTCATCTGCATACTCCAGGTCTTCTAAGGAGTCTCTTGTGACAAGTTTGATCCTTTTGAAGTCAAACGACAAGTTCAAGTTCTCATCCTACAAATCGGAAATAACTGAGTACAAGTGGTGGTGATTCAATCTTTAGGTAGAGAATAAAAGTTACAACTGAAGCAGATGAATAAACAGAAAGATAAAACAGTCTCGAAGCTCGACAAGAAAAATAACAGTTCAAAGTGATACAAAAGAAAAAAAACAACAGAAGTAGAATGATATTAAAGATAAGTGGGAAAGGATGTAAGGGGTGGAAAAATTGCATAGCAGTTAACTAGTCAAAGTGGGCCACGGCGATGACCTTGACGCAGGTCACATAGTGAATCAGTTCGGTTTCTGTACAACTTTCTCCGTCATTCTTTTATTCAAGAAATGTGGGATTTGAGATAAATATTTACAACTTTGGGTCGTGGACATCTCCACCCACCATTTACTTCAACGATTGTAAGTTCACATCACTCAGTAAGTTACTTGCGTTACTGAAAATTTCGCTTCCAACCTCATCATCACTCAACCGTCAGTTAGACAGTAAGCATGTTTCTATATAAAGACACTAGTAAGCCCGCACCGTTCAAAGAAGTCTCTGATTCATTTTCTTGGGACTATGGGACCGCTAAAAAAGTATTTCGAATAGTGCACGCTAACCAAATCAGAATGGCAAACAAACGTGACTGCTGAAATGAAGTATTAACAGTTATTTCAGAGGGAGGGGGTGATAAGGATGGGCATAGAGAGGTGAAGCAGTTTGCAACCTAACCTAATGAGGACTATTCATAGACAGACAAAATCAAAGTACAACCTGGCATACAAGTGCATCGATTCAAGTTGCCACACTTCGCCGTGGTATGCAAAGAACAGGTGCATAGAATAAGAGTGACATCAAAGTAGACAAAGTTGTATCGCAGTAGAGAAGAAAAAATTTGAAGATAGAGGTTAGTGTGAACATTCAAACTTTAGAAGACGTCAAAGAGTAAATACATCTGCTCCATTGTGACCGATTTTTAGACATGTCACTAAGAGTCCTCAACCCAATGACTCTTATCGTCTCGGAGACCCCAGCCAGGCAATCTACATCTCACACGGCTCAAACCAACAAGTGAGGGGCTTCATCGACTGGTGCCAGATCTTTGTCTGACCACCCTGAATCCCCGTCCAGCCTAATCCGACGTCCACAAGCATGGCACGTTGAAGTAGGCAGTGGCTCAGGATGCGCGGTACATGTCAAGCCATCTCAGTGACTAAAGTTTACAACCCCATCAATCAGCTTACCTTTCTTGCCTAGTATACTTCTCCTAACCTCAAATTACTCACACGGTGATTCCACCATACGCGGCCAACGGTGAGAAGACACCTATGATCAAAAACCTGTAGTCGCTTCATATATTCCACTTTTAACAGCCGTATAACAGGACAGAACTAATTGGAGCGTAGTATATTAGTCCTTTGACAGATTAATCAGTCAAAGATTTTGCCTGAAGACCATTCATGCTCGAAAATAAATCAATACAACTGAACAATGTTCAAATGACAATCAATGAGACTTACTTTGTTTATTTTCACATGTAACCATAAGTACAAGATGATGTAATCCTTCAAATTCTTTTGTTTATTCTCTTTTAACAGTGCAGAGTTCAACGCTTCACGAAATCATTTAAATGACTAGGTGAAAAGTCTTTCGGTGCTGGAACATAAAAATATGGTACAAAACCATGTACATGTGCACAAACACTATGACCATTTTCAGTAACACCAAATAAGCGGATAATTGGCACAGGACTATGAGCAGCTCCAGGCATACCAGCCAAACGTTCACCCTAAAAAGAGTGTATTAGAAAGATTATTAGATTCCCTGGAATGGGGTCTCATTTTCCCTTATAATGAAAACCTTTGGAACTCGAGTTAGTTGAATGCAACTGGAAGTTAGTCAAGAGTGCAAGAGAGAAATTCATTCCCATGAAGTGTTATCATCCAAATAAGTAGTTTCATAACCGCCAAACATAAGTCAATCAACCAATCAATATGAACATATGACCAGGTATTACTGTGTAATAGTTCAAGTTGCCATCGAAATCTCACATCAGCATAGCAATTAACAAACTAGTAAGATGAAATATGAAGAATCGGTCAAAAGCAGTAGAAAGTAGTAAAAAGGAAGTAGGAGGAATGAGAAAATGCTGAATTCAGTATGGCGGTCAAGTTGAAGACAATGTATGGATACACTGACATAGATTCTGAGCCATATCACCTAGAGTCCGCAACCACTGGTTTCTGTTGTTATGTTAACCCGAACTGGCTAGCCTGTATCTCCATACATGGCTAAAACCAACAGTCAAATATTTCATGCAATTTAAAACCATAAATTCGAGCAAGATGTTTAACCTATTTCACTTATAATTTCTAGCTAGTTAGAGCGATATTCATCAACTTCAGTCCAAGGTTGCTGAGTGCACTTCAACTACGAACAGTTACAAATTTAACACATACAACAGACATCGATCACATGCGGTATTGGATAAATAGAGGCATTGGACACATGTACGAATGATGATTGTCAAGTTGTATGCATGCATATGTGAACATGCAGGATAACTTTTCTGAGTCAGTTTGAATGGCTTCCAGGACTGCCTGTAAAAGGATTGGATTTCTGCAGGGTACCTGAAGGAGATTTGTGTGACCACAGAACCCATGGGACATCCTACCTGAGGCATGTTACATACAAACTTTTGCGGGTTGTTGTCTTCAGATATGGTTGTTTTAACGCCAGAGAGAGAAAACCAGAAGACCGTAGGACAAGGAGGAGTGTGCTATTTTGGGGTCACCTTTTCTAACCTCCCCTTCCTACAGGGAAAGAAGCATCAGTATAGTACTGCTCGTCATCCGTGGGAAACATCTTACTGCTGTCACACCACATCCAACCAGCAGTAAGACTTCACCCTCGGACCTTCATCATATTGTCGTGATTTGCATTACAAAGGTAGCCGTTTTTCGTCTTACTACTACCCAATAGACTTTTCTGTGCAATGCTGAGGCGTCCATTCTAAGATGAAACAGTTGTCTAGTGATCCCAGGTTTCCAATGTTACTCTCTAACTGATGTCAGTTCATGATGAATACCAACCTGATATTATTTGTTTATTTAGAAACTGCCTAGACAGTTTTCCCTTTGACCCTTATTTAACAACTCGTTGTGGAAAGCAAATACGTGCCAGTCTTGCTTTAATGCTCGATATCGAAAAAAAATTGAAATCCACTCAGCAACTTTATGCACATTCGTGCAGAAGGCAATGAACTACACCTGTTGTGAGGGCTAATGGTACTACTTGGTTGTTCAAACCTCAGTAGGTGGGGCTGGATTTGAGAACTCATGACCCGTCGGTTGAAAACCAAGTGCCTAAACCCATGAGCCACCGTTCTATGAACATATATTAGGCGGAGTGCAGGTATATAGCTTACAAAACCCAGTGAGGTTTAATGATATCGGTTCAAATCTCTGCGGTAGCATGAATGTCTTCAAAATTTGGATGTTAATTGTTAACGAGCATGAAAAATAGGCTAAAGACTTTCTAAAGTTTCTTCCAGTTGAATCGTAGACAACTTAATAGCATTTAGGTAGCACCAGGATTAGAACCAGTGAACATTCGAGTTGAAAATCGTGCCGCCGGCCAGACCTTTATTTCACCCTCAATCACCAGCGCATATCAACAGTGTTAGACTACTAAACCATACGGTCATACTGATAACAACAGCATCTATCAAACGGATCAGAATAATCTTATCATCTGATATATCCATTCAATGCTAGTTCAAAACGTAAATTGGTAGCATAAATAATATAAAATAGTGAGTGAACATGCACTTGTGTGTATACTTAGGTGAGTTATTTAGTGAGTAATTGTGACTGATATTAGAAGTGATAAACGACAACATCAAAAAAGAAAATCCAAACTTAAACCAAAAGAGGGATGAAAAAAAGAACGAGAAGACTACACTACTGTTATCAATCATTTCATCACTAATATATAATCACAATACCTGGAAATATAAATGATCAATTTCCTAAAATAAAACAAAAATGAGTTAAGAAAAAAAGTTAATATTGTTATAATCCTTTTGAAATTTCATTTACTGCTAAATCTTCATGAGGACAAATACTCAACGATGACATTGGATAATGGTCGCGCTATGTTGTGAACTGACAGAAGTTGGAAATATGGATTCCTACCCAGTGGCTTAATGGTAACGTATTGGCCACGGAACTGGAGGGTTGCGGGTTCGATCCCTGGCAGGATCGTGGGTACGCACTGATGAGGAGTCCCATACTGGGGTGAAACAGCTGTCTAATGCTTCCAGGTTTCCAAAGTTCCTCCAGCTGATGTCAGTCCGTGATGATTACCAATGTGGAAAAAAATATTCATCAAGTTGTACATGCGCTAACACTATGTGGGATTAGCTTTTATGTGGTAAACAAAAAAAACTAAACAGAACTCTTTACAGCGTTGAATTCTTCATTATGGACAAAGTTGTTGCCTGTGTTTACGATTTTCATGTGTGATGATGTGGTTTTCATAACAAATGAATGACAAGTGTTTATTTTAAAAATGATGAAAAGAGATTTGTATAGCTAAGGATGAGAATGATGTTTTGGTATTCTCTGAACTTTGATATTCTTTTGTCGTGTGTTCGAAGAAAAGTTACTCTGGAGTGGAAGTTCTCCGACACACGAAGTTCTTTCATTTCCAAGCACAGAGAAGTGTGTTACAGAGAGACAAAATCAACGTAGAACTTTGCACACAACTACGTCGGTTCAAGTTGTCACACTTCATAGTAGTACAGAAAACTGATATCAAAGTAGACAAAGTTGTGTGAGAGAATAAGTAATCGGAGATAACGGTCATTGAAAATATTCAAGCTTTAGATGCCAAAGAGTGAATATATTTGCGCCACTATGACCGATTTTCAGCGATGTCACCAAGATTCCTTAACCACTGATTCCTATTATCTTGCAGACTTTAGTCAGGTAGTCAACATCACCCACACGGCTCAAACCAACAATCGGGGACTTCATCGACTGGTGCCACGAAGCGCGTTGAGCTCAAAAGATTTTGAAATGATGGAAAAGATTTGTAGCCCGACAATACATAAAGGCTCAGACAACATATCAAACCACCAGTTATTTTTAAAACTGTAGGATGCATATTACACGGCGTCTAACCGATGTTGTGACATAATACGGTTTCGACAACTAAACAGATTGTAAAGTTCGTAAAAGATATCATCAAGCAAGTGCTTACTCTTATTCAAGTATCGGAACACAAAAGAAAGAAAACCCTGAAGTGACATTAAATCTTGATCTGAAACTGGCATTTGATAGCTATTCAAACAGGTTTGTGACACTTTGCAAATGACTGACAAATTGCACATCTACATTGGCATTTTTCATAGCTTAGTGGCTTTTTAACTGCCCAACCATGATGTCAATAGGCCTTCTGCAGGAAAACACTGAGTCAAGATCACAAGGTCCGATCTCTGACACAAACATGTCATGAACTAGCGAGAGATACTGCTACTGAACAACTTGAGCAATTAGAAGCCACTGAGGCTGGTATGTAGATTTCACCAGCAGGATCAGAGTGACCCAATCACCACAGACGACCGTTCCACTCGTTTTAGGCCAAGACCGTTATCGATATATCAGGACAAATTTAGATCCTAGAGCCGGATTGTCAAGATGGACTATGCTATTTGTGAATCATTTACAAATTGGTCATCCTATTCAAGGTATGGTTTATGCTAGTCAGCCAGCCAGATTCAGGTGATCTCATTTGATTCGTCTGCATGAGTTGAACTTGACCGGGTACATTGTTGGTGAGATGGCTGGGTCCGAAACGAGCGAAACAGCCGTCCGGTGATTAGATCACTCTGATCTGGCTGCTTGGAGAAATCTACAGATCAACCTGAATGGTTTCTGGCTACTCAAGTTGTTCAATAGTATATTTCGCTAGGCCTGCAAACACATCCATGAGTGGGACGTTGATAACAGCTTTTTTCTTGAAATTATGCCACCCCATGAGAGCTAGTGGAATTGTCATGTACGCGAACAACAACCAAGTATTCATTACAGAAGTTTGCTGTCATCACTTCAATTCAAATTACATATGAGACCTGTTAGTGTGGTAGGTAAATTTTCAGGTTAAACCTTTTAGTTGTCCTCTAAATCAAAGACATCCTGAACGACTTGGAACATATAGAAGATGAAATCGGGTTAAAAGAAGATATTAACAAGATGCAGTCCTTTTAACGTCTTGGGCGGGAATCTAAGAATATTTAGCATTTGTCTAGCACCAATAGGATACGACATGATACTAAAAGGCTGGTTTGCGCTGATACCTTGGTAGTAGCAATCGATGGTGGGATAGCTGAGTGTATTTACTTTATTGTTTATGTGGGAGGTTATCTCAAATAAAAACGGCTTGGGTGGCATCTACTAATCTGCATAATTTAAGGCATCATCGAAATACTTAGATGTATTATTAAGGGGTAGGGGTAATTAGCAGCTTCGCATCGAGATCGCGATCGAGAGGTCTTACGGCAGTGCCTCTCACTGAAAGGAGTACCAAGACTCTGTACTCGAACACGTTTGGGCGCGTTAGAGCTATGGCGAGTTGTCAGATGAGCTGTGTACTTTTAGTGGTGCTCGTCAAGGATGTTCACTCTCTCCATTCTTGTTCAAATTTATCATAGACGTACTGATGGAAGTCTCCCTCTCTTCGTCTGACTTCATAGGGATTCATCTTGTCACAGGAGAATCCTTGGTTGATCTACAGTTCACAGATGACATGGCTCTGCTATCTAAAGACGGTGGCAACATCTAGCCTTCTGGACACCTGGAGTGCCAATTTGAGGATGTTTGGGATGGGTTTCTCGCCTAAGGACTGGTCTTTAGAGGTGTCCTGTTTAACAATAGGGAGTGATGGTCGAGCGCTCTGACCACTTTGCCTACTTGATGATGATATTATCACACTGTCTTTACACATGACCCCCGGTTAAAAATCAACTGTCTAGATAAATGAAACAGTTCCATAAAGCAAATTGAATTAGTCTGCAGTCAAACCAAATTCCATATTCTGAACAGGATCTTTGTTACAGAATATAGCCAATAACAGGGAAATCATTTGAATTTACCGTGTAAGACGTCTTTAAACTTTTACTTGTTGCAGTATTGGTACAACAGTAGTTTGGAAACTGACTCATCATTCGTTGGTCGTGAAATTATTTCCTTGAGAACCGCTTTATTTCTATTCACATGATTATAACTGAAAGGCTGCGGCTATTACGTGTGGTTTGTATTTTATGCTCCTAAGAAGTAGAATATAGGTAAGTGGTTTCGAGACAAACATGTCTCTTAAGCTTATATCACATAAGACTATCACATTAGTTCAACAAAGCTTTTGTTAAATCAAATATTATCAACTATTAGCACCGACAGGATCTGTATTATCGATTCGGTGTAGTAATTCTAGATTTAAACCCTCATGAAGAAGCAAGAAGTCCGCTAGTATAAGTAGCAGTTTTCTCACATTATACGACAGGCTTAAATATGTAGGAAAATTATGTATTCAATCCACAACTTAAGAAATAAGCAAATGAAAGTGACTAACTTTGTAGTGTGAAACATCAAACTGCTGGAAAATTATACTGTTTTTGTTTGGATCAAGTGGCTTCAGAGTAGGTCTCGGCCAATGGGAATTTGTTAGAAAGTCCAAATGAGATATAGCTGAACTTTCATCAACCAACGCCACATCTTCAGTCTCCAAATCATCCAATAACATAAGTTCCTGTTCGAATTTTGAAGGCTCCGGTGTATCATCATGATTACCTCTGGGTAGAAGAAAAAGTAACTTTTCAGATAATGAATTTAATCCGAACTCACGGGCATGCCAATCTAAATGTTTAACGTGAAAATCATCCCACTTTATCACGACTAGAAACAATTTGTTTGTTTCAGTGTTACATTTCGCTTGAAAACCATACATTTTTGGTCTACTTTTTAAATTACGCTTTCATCTTTTCTAGAAAAATAATATGGAGTACATGAAATAACTAATTCTCGATCCAGAACCATCCAAAGACTTTGTGGTCAGAACAGTTTACAGCCCCTTAAGTGTGTATGAACAATTTGAGATGAACTAGACATCCTGAAAAGGACGATACTTGTTGTGCGTCAGTTCCCTAATTGAAGTCCATTTTAACAGCAAAGCGAACAATAACTGGTTAGAATGTCATAGCCACTTCTATTAAGGGCTGACAGTATTCTCTGCGTAAATCTAGATAGCTGAATTGGTGCCTGACTTCAAAACTTACCGGCTGAAATCAAATAATTCAGTCCCGGTATTCAAAATTGTATAGCTTCTCCACATAGAGGAGTTAACTGGTCTAGGACTGGCGGATTTCCCCATGAAGTAAGTACCAAAGTTAAATAAACCAATGATAACATGGCAGCACAGATATGTTCAAATGTTCAGCGTAAGTTTCGAGCTTAACAGTTTTGCATTCTTTATCACCTTTTATACAACCCTTAGCGACATTCGTATACACTATCCAACATAACACCGGAAGTTTTCCACAAAAATCCCGCAGTAACGTAGAGCTTACCTTGGTTTCTTAAATGAACTAGGTCCCTTTTGAGCAAGAAGAGAGGGACGTTTGTTTGACATAATTTGAAAACTTCAACTTCAACTTTGTAGTTCCGACACCGCGCACTCCTATTAGCCTTAGGAAGACCTTGAAGTCATATGTTCAAAAACTTCTCAGTATGCAGTGATTCCTATTCTCATTAGATAAGCAGTTAGGCTTCTTCACACTAATTTTCAGTCTTGCCGGACAGTTTTTAGTCTCGAATAGTTGCAATTCAAAACACTTAACCACTTTTTTGCTGTGTCAATTATTAGACTTACTCCTTGTGCGCTTTTCAAAGATTAGTTTTATTCCTTTTGATCGTTGTAGCCTTTAATGTGTGAAATAATGATAAATATAGTCTTGATAATAGACAAAAATCTGTTTCGTAGTATGGCATCAAGTTTAACTGCTGTTTTCGGATTTTCAACATGTGTTTCAATTTAAAAAGTTAGGGTAATAATTTTCCAAATCAGTTTTCTAGTTTTATTCTTGTTGCCTTCCATTAATTTTATCATAACAAGTGGATTACGTAACTGAAATGCATTTAACCACATCCAACGTCAATGGTGCAAGTCTAATAACAGTTTCAGAGGATGTCTGCGTAGTTTATCGCAGAAATGTCAGCTTCTCAGCTAAGGCGATGGGTTGTGAGCTTTTCTCTCAGTGGACTCACTGCTCCTGTGATTCCAGCCAGCCATCTGGTTATTATGAAGCACTGCTTAATAGCCCTTTTGATGGTGATTGGTATTTTTGTCCATGTTGTAGGTCCAAAAGTAAGTACCAAATAAGCCTAGAGCTAGTGAGACAGAACTCCGACCACCTTACGGCTAAGAACTCTACACAAACCAGCCTCAATCTAAAGAAGTCTCATGGCCATAAAAGATCCCTCAAGTTAGCAGTAAGGAAAGTTCCGAATTCATCACTGTCACGGACTGTCTCCCGTTAGCATGCCTTTGGTTCCGATTCCTTCTGTTAAGAATGGGAATTACACACCTGATAAGCGCCAAAAGAAAGGTCTGAAGAAATGTAGGCAGGTCAGTTCAGTTAAAAATGGAACGTTAAGTAACGATCGTAAGTCTGACAGAGTAACGACCATTCAGCCTAATGAGAAGCCGAACCATAAGCTGAACATTGCCCCTCCTACTCAGGCGAAAAACGTTCCGGAAAAAAGCAGATCTTGCTCCCACCACCTGTAACTCAGGGCGAAAGCCGCCTGCATTTCACCACCAGCCTCTGCCAATCGCCAAGGAAACTCCCACAGCTGGCACCTCAGGTCTTCCGAGTCAGTCGCAAAGGCTCATCGGAAATCTGAGTCTGTATTCACAGGTCGGAATAAGCTCCAAAAGGCAGACCATAACCTCAATCTTAGATCATTCATACTCTCCAGGAAAGTGGCTGCTCCCTACTGACTGATCGTGAGGAACATGACCTTGACCAATGGAAGAGTGTTGCAAACTGCCGGGAACCTCTCCCTTCAGTCCATCTCTTCAACGCCTAGCGCGTAGTAAGTTCTCCCCCAAAGGCTCTCCTAGACCTTTAAGAGTCTCCCTTGATAGTACACGTCGGTCCGAACACATCCTTCTGAAAGGTCATCAGTTGGTGAAACGCAAACTGTCTGACGTCAGGATTAGGCCTGATAGACTCTGGCCAGTGAGAGAACTTCTTCGCAGCAGCAAGAAGATTTACTCTCAAGAGTTATGCTGCTCGGTAATTATACACGGATTCCCGAATGTTCGGGTACCGACACTGCCGAACTTATCCACGACATAAATCAGTGGAGATATATTGTCAGCAAACTCGAAATCGATGTGAGGGCCGAAAGAATTAATCGTCTTCCAAGGCCGGCTCACCTCTCGACTATACGTACTCCCAGGCTACTCCAAGTAACCCTTGACTCTCCGGACATGGTTAGAACTACCTTGGCATCCTGTTATAATGTATCTGATAGTTCCCTAGAGAAATAAAGATAAGCAAGTGCAGACTCAGGGAACAAAGGCAGACTGGGAGGCGATTCAAGCGCTTACCGTTGGCCAACGCATACCCAACGATAGAACGGCTGGACGATGAGCAAGAGTATTTATCGATCTTGTCCCAGATCGAAGAGGGGTCAGTGGATACAGTAGCCCTTGGTTCCACCGCCCTATCAAAAAACTTGCCAAAGCCGGCCATTTAAAGGCTGGCAACTCATGCTTAACTCAACCGGTTGCTTGGACCTCCGGCCCTCATACTCTCATTCGCTGTACCTTCAGCAATGTACGAGGCCTACGCTCCAAGGTACCTGGATTAAGGTTATTGGTGGATGAGGAAAGTCCTAGCATAACGGCTTTCTGTGAAACATGGCTATCAGAGAACATAAAAGACGAGGAGGTTCGTCTAGGACAGCTCAGCCTAATCCAGGAGGATAGGCCGGAGGGTCCAGGAGGTGGCACTGCTCTTTACACCTGCCCTTCCTCAAAAGTCCATGAGATTCAATCTCATAGGATTGGCATTAAAGATGTCCTCTGGTGCAGCATTAGGTGCTGCGGAGGTCCGCGTTTAGTTGGAGTTTTATGCCACCCTCCTGCAGCTGATGCCACGCTAAATAAAATGTTAATACAGTCCATTAGAGGAGCCCTGGAACTGAACTCCCCACAGGTCCTCATTATGGGAGGTTTTAACTTTCCTCAACTCTTTACCACAGAAAGTCCATCTACTACTGAAAAAGACTTTCGGGAATTGTTACTGGAAAACTCCTTGACAGAACATGTTTCCCAGTGTACTCGCTGGGGGCCTGACTGTAAGGCATCCCGACTAGATTATATTTTCACAAATCAGTTCATTGGGGTAAGCAAATTGAATGTTTTCAGCCCTCTTGGCCTGAGTGACCATGCAGTTGTCTCCTTCAGTATTTCTGTATCTGAGCCACCCGTTCCCGATCAGCCTGTAGTTAGGAATTACAAGAGGACTGGTTTCGAGAAGGTTCGGCAAGATCTAGAAGGTTCCGCTTGCTTAAACTGCGATGACCAACTGGATCCTGATGCTAGATGGGGTCTGTTGAAGAATATAATCTTACAGTCGATGGAAGACAACACCCTCTGATCCCAAGAACTAACAAGTTCTACTCCTCCTGGCTTAAGTCTAGCACGAGCGAACTAATACAGCGTAAACGGTCGTCTTGGAATCTATGGAGGTGCACTAATAGCCTTTTTGACTGGCTAAATTATGAAGATATCCGTAACAAATGTTCAGTAAGGATCAGGAATTACAGAATAAACCACCAGACACAACTTTGTAGAACCCTGGAGGGGAATCATGGGATACTGTACTCGTTGATGAAACAGAAGAGTAACAGTTCACTAAGTTTACAGGACCCCATCAGTTCGGAGATTCTCTCTTCCAACTCAGAAGCTGCAAACCTACTAGCTCATGAGTTCCAAAACAACTGTCATTTTGGAGACAAAACCCCGCCTCTGTCGGACACCCGTATCACAGAGGGACTAAATCATATAGAGTTTAAACCCTCTGTAATTATGGGGATGTTAAAGAAACTGAACCCGAATAAGTCTCCAGGAATCGGTGGTATTCACCCATGAGCACTCAAGGAGTGTGCTGAAGTTCTGTGTGCCCTACTAGCAAGCCTCTTCAAATGCTCGTTTCTGGAAGGCAGGTTACCCTCTGATTGGAAACGGGTGGCTGTCGTTCCAATTTACAAAAATGGAAACAAATTACTCGCCTCCAACTACAGACCAGTCTCCCTGATCTCTTCAGTTACGAAGGTCTTGGAGAGGGTCATAAGTGACTCACTACGTGATCACTTACTTCAGAAATCAATCCTAAACGACTGTCAGCATGGCTTTTCTACCAGGAAGGTCAAGTAACACCATTTTGTTGATAGCTCAGAATAGCTGGACACTCTCTGTCGAGAAGAAAGAGCCTATATACGTTGGTTTACTTGACTTTTCTAAGGCCTTTGACAGGGTAAATCATAATATCCTGTGTAAGAAACTCCAGCTCATGGGTGTACACGGAAAATTATTAATCCGGCTTAGAGATTATCTGTACACCAGGATGCAGTCAGTTAGAGTTGGCTCTTCTCTATCTGATTGGTTCCCGATGCTGAGTGGTGTGCCTCAAGGTTCCATACTGGGCCCACTACCGTTTCTTGCTTTTATCCATGACCTACCAGGGGTCCCTAATTCACATTCACTATTATATGCCGATGATCTGAAGATCTGGGGGAAATACAGGAACCAGCGGGTATTTCGATCTTCCAGGAGGACCTTACGAAAATCCTCGATTGGGCTACGGAAAACCTGCTTCCTCTCAGCTCGAAGGAGTGTCGAATTATGATAGTTGACAAACATAAAGGCAGTCCCAGTTCTTACTCTGTAGGTGAAACAAATATCTGTCACTCTAACATGGAACAAGATCTGGGAGTTACACTAAATGATACACTAGGAGCCTCTGTTCACTGTCGCCTTGCAGCCGATAGGGCTTATGGAATCTTGGGGTTTCTGTCGCGAACCTTAAGGTGTCTAACTCTTCTTTTCACCACGGTGTGTGCCCTGTACATTCGTCCTCATTTAGAAAAAATTCGCTTGTAGTGTCCCCATACTTGAAAAAGGGCATATCCATCCTAGAAGGGGTACAGAGAAGAGCTACAAAGGAAGTGATTGGGTTACGGCACAAACCGTACCCAGACCGTTTAGTTGCTCTTCAGCTGCACCTAGTACAACACCGGAGGATCAGAGGGGATATGATCATGATGTACCACATCGCCCATAATCCCATCCATCCCAACAGATCCCTTCTAAGCTTTAGTCGGAAAAGTGACTTGAGGGGTCACCCGTTAAGAATAGAGCATGAGTGAGCACGTACAAAGATCCGTGCTGACCCATTTGCGGTTAGAGTCCGTAAACTGTGGAATTCCCTCCGTTCAGCAGTTGTTACAGCCCCATCCCCTGATACCTTTAAAAGGAGGCTAGACGCACACCTCGAGTCCTACGGTACCGATGGGCTATACTCGAGAAGCTTTCCTCAGATCAGATGCAGTAATACTAACTTGAGACCAGATTAATTAATTAATCGTATCTCTATCCTTTCAGGTTTTTCAGAACCGGGAAGATAATTGTGACCATTCCAAACTCAGAAAGTATTCCAGTTAGACAGACGTAGAACCCAAGGAACCGAAGTTCGCTAATTCTACGACGCGAAGTTTGAAGTTTGAGGAAACTTGAAGCTTGTGAGCTATCGCTTCTAGGTCTTGGGGCTTGGTTATATTCCTTCGGCGGTAGCGTAACAGACAGGGCTGCTGAGTTTCTGTAAATGCTGGCATGCAGTGTGGTGTAAATAACTGCTGGTGCCACTATGCATGTACAGGCATGATACAAGCCGAGCATGTAGAACTAATTAAGTCTTCATCTTGGCACAGTATTCTGTACAGATAGCAGATCAAAGACATTTTCAAAGACGCCTTCAGCTTCCCAACAGCAGTGAAGTTAAAATTTTTAGCTGGAGGGGAAACAGCAATGGAGAAAGGAAAGTGCACAGGGAAAGGAATCCTAGGTCATTAACAGTTGGAGGAGTAGAAGAACTACAAAGACCGCTGTAACAGGACGATAACATGGTGCAGTTGAGCACCACTATTACTCCTACATCCCTCGAGTCCCCCAACAACCCACCACCACTCAGTCGCGCATCGGATATCACGGCCTGTCTTGGGAAGGATACTGAAAATTGGGACTGAACATTAATAAGTCAGAAAAAGACAGTAAACCTATAACTGCAGTCATGCCTATGGCAGCAGTAGCAGTGAAAGGTTGAAAACTCACTCGTTCACACCAAAGCCTTAGACACAAGATTAGGCCAGGGAGGTCTTAGCGTTAGGAAAGAGAAAGTAGGGGGAAGTGACACCAGGTTCCCTTGAAGACTTAATTGAGTCAGACAATCCTAGGAGCATCACATGATCAGGCCAATGTGTATTCTAGAGCTTGCTGCGAGTCGCCATTAGTAAGGAAATGACATCCCAATCTGTAACAACTCTCCAATCATTTTGAAAGCAACGGACTGTTCCGAGTTTCCTCACAGTCTTCAAGGCAATAATAAAACGATTCCACCGGAAAATATGTGGTACCAGCTGAAGATGAAACCGAACAATTCCAATACCGCAAAAGGAGTCTCCTACGGTTTGAACTCGGTCTCATAGGTAAAAAAGGAGTTTTGGGTTAATGTTCTCTAATTCTGAGGTTGATGACATGCTTTTGGTGGCCCAGGTATCTAGTGCTTACAAAAAACTGCTAACTCCCAGAGGCACCGCGTATACGGAAAGCATGAAGCCTAAGGGGACTACAGACGAGCATCGGAAAGCTTATTTTCATTATTGGAACCCGACAGGCCAGGGCGTTTCAGCAAACATAAAATAAATGTAAATAGAACTGCCTAGGAGGATTTGGGGAGCTCAGTGAGTCAGGAACGGTCATGTTTGGTGGGATGGGCTGTGTAAATCCATTACGTAAGCTCGCCATCAGAGTTTACCGCTGAACTATATCCTTGTGTTTAAACTAGGGGTTTTGGGAGTAAAGAGGAAACTTCCTCAAACCAGAATGAATATTCAGGGAAGTAACATGAGATGGCTGAAATGATTTACTGAGAAGTTACAACTGATGATGGTGAAAATGCTAACCTCTAAGTATGGTACTCAGTTGCAAACGGCTCCCGTTCCGCGTCGCATTTCCCGCTATTCTCGTTCCTCGCACATGTTTGCTATTAGTACATATTCCTCTTGCTAAATATCTCAATAGACCACTGACATCACCTTGGACGCCGTTTTATAAATTACTTGTATGCATTCCCATGGGCAACTCTTACTACACCGTATCCTCTTTAAAAGATTGTTTTCATTGTCCCGATGACCGTCATATGGGTATCTTGATCTGTTTGGTTCTTGATCCCTGTTTTTTACTTACTGGTATACACTTCTGAAGTTAAATGATGCTTACGTTTTTCTTTGTCATTGATGCTGGTTGTATAGAGTGGCCCAAGTCTCCTTGAGACCTCAAAAAACCTTCCCGTTTTCGAAGTAGTTTATATGATCGTGACCCGCCTCCAAAGTGCACCTATGATAACATCAGTATTTACTGCTGAATTTACGGATGCGTGTGAAGTTTTCAGATATGGTCACTACATTTAGCGGTGAAAGCCTCTGGTGATGTTTTTCGTCATCGCTTGTTCATTCCAGACAGTAGTGGTCCTCAGACTGAAGGGAAGAAGATCTTACTTCATATACAGGCTATGCACGCCAGGTAAACTGCCGATATTTGTGTTCACTCATAGGTATAAAGGTTTCTGGCGGAAATGCGAGTGATAGGAAAGTAACTTGACTGTTTCATTACCGCAGAAGTAGTGCCGGAGTAAATCCTCAAAGGCTTGTACTCGCAAGGTCACGAACATGGGAAGACGTACTGTGTTAGATGTTTAGTACCACCGAAGGGGCTTACATCTCCGAGTGTGGAGAATAAACAATGGTGCGTTTTCCATGCCAAAACATTCTATGTTCGTTTGTTCCTGCTAATGTGATCAAGTGCCCACCACAGCTGCCATAAAGCTTCGCGTTGCGCTCGGTTGCCAGGTGAGCAGGGTTCAGGTCCCATCCACTTTCGATTATAGTTCAAAGGTTCGATACTTGTGGACTGGGTTTTGTGTATTGTTCTTCATTCTTAGTATTCCCGATGGAACTGCAGTGGTCAAGTCGTCGCTAGTCAACCAATAAGAAGTAAAACATTGTGGCTATCGAATGATTTTGTTCTACACTGGGTGAGTAAGGAGAATCTCAGTCATCTGATTTTTTTTGACGCCCAAGGGGCATTATGGTAGTATTGTCACTCAGTTCCTCCAGTGTGTCTGCAGAGGGTGAGACTCATTTTGTGCTCTTCGGCTAGTTTAAGCTCCTCCGTCGATAGCCTTCCACTTCGTTTTTTCTGCCGAAATTTCACCAGATCTTCCTCCCGCTTTTCTCTGACAGTCTTGATAGCTTGTCTTTCGCTTCGTTCACCGTTTTGCAAAATTCCACCGTGTTGGTTTGGTTCAGCACTTGCTCTCCACTGACGGCGTGGGACTAATACCAGACGACGGCTCGAACGACGGTCGTTTCGTTTCTTCTTGCACAGATACCCTCCGTACCAATAAAACCATTGGTGATTTTCTCCGAGGTGCGTTCTTTCCGAAGTTGACACCTTTCAGCCTATTCCTTCTGTCAACTCCTCAGCTTGGGAATTCGTTCCGATTTCTTTGATGCCTAAGCTTCCCAAGTGAGGTATAAACCTCGCTCTCCCAGAACATGAAACCTAATCCGTCACTATCATCTTCCGTACTCAACGGTTCCTAGCACCCTAACACTCAACAACGGCCTCAGTCACCGTCTTTGTGCGTTGGTCAGAAATTGCGACGTCCTTCGTCAGACATGTAGTCAGTAGTCAGTCACTGAAATAGTGGTCACTGGCAGGCACTAGCTACCACTAGATATCTGAGGAAATAGTCCCATTACTTCTCCTGACCATAGGACATTAAATACGGTTGAAAGTATTGATGGGTCAATGTAGAACGACTAAGTAGCTGCTCCAGACGGAAGGACTGACATACTCACAGGATAAATCACAGATTTGCAGTTGCACAGACGGTCACCGGAGTTCCCAAGAAGTAGAACTCACAGTTGTGGTAAAGCCACTACCACCATAACAAATCTGGCAGTTAAGCACGTCTTTGTCTGTTGTCGCGTGGTTTTAAAATCCGCCTGTTTTTCGGGATCTGGAAATGCTGGTTGGTGATGACTGCTGTTGTGAGCCTACGGTAACGCAGTCATTTATTTTGGGCAATAGATGAAAGACCGAAGCGCAGTTCTTGGTTGACATTAGAGCAGAAGTTAGCGTGATCCCGCCCACACCTTCCGAAAAAAACCATCCCGATCCGCTTTGGTGCTCCGAGTGGCAAACGGACCTGCCATCACCGCGTATAGAACCAGAGTTTCATTTCTAGATCCAGGTTTTCCTACGCCGTTTCAGTGATCGGCGATAATGGGCCAGTTTCCAATCTTTACGTCACCGTTTTCACGGCTAGTCCTGATGTAGATGATCCTATTCATGTTGTCTCATCTGTTTTATGATTTGCCGTCAAACTGGGAATAAGTGACGAGGCATAAACCAATCATTTTCGAACACTTCGGTTCCGCGTGTCCCAAAAGGTGTATATCATTGACGGGGAAAGGAGTCATAGTATCCTTAGCTAATTTCAATCCAGTTGAAGGGCATACGGCTGCGATCTGGGAAGGTATCGTCAGTTCTTTGCTCTCAGTATAAATATCCTTGATCTTTCCCGAAATCCTGAAAAGAGTTAATAGAGTGGCTCGATGGTTCGATCACATGCTCCAGCTTTCTTGAGCGTTATTTTGATGGACTGTACTCTGGAGTCCCCGAAGTGAAACACTTGGTAGTAGAACAATGTTTGGTTTGTGTATTCTCCATCTATCATAGGAATGTGGGAAAATAGACTCACTGGATTTTGTCCTCACATCAGTGATGTTTTATAACTTCCTCCGTCTCGATATGGTTATTTAAGGTTATGGTCATGTGAGAGTCAAACTTTCAAGTAGGGTTTGTTCCAGTGAGTTGATATACATTTTGATTTCTGGACAGGCCCCCTTTTAACGAAGAACTGTTGAATAAATTGGTGAATGAAGTTATATACACATTCAACTATCTGATCAACCTAGTTTCAGTTTAGATGAACCGTATTCACTGATGGAAAGTACTAGTTTCGCTCCCAAGAAGAAGCCTAGCCGTAAGACTGCAGGAAGTTGGTGACCGGTAGTACTCGCATTTGAACTACCCGTAAGCTTTAGTTTCTTATGTTGTGAACTCAGTGCTTTCAGTATCGACAATGACGAAGTGAAACCTCTGTGAATTCATGATCTCGGCAGAGTTGTACTGAGTTTTAAAACCGAGAAAAGAGAAAATGACAGTATATTGCTTGTCGATTTGAGGGAAGGTATCGCGAAACTCCCACGCTGGCAAAGATACAACTTATCTCCCTGTACATTTTGAATTAATATTTTCGCGTTCTCTTATTTCATGACCAGTGGTTCACCTTCCCACCTTGTATAGGGCGAGTCGCTGATTCCACTATCCAATATCCGTTTAACGAGCTTGTGTAAACTAGTGGACTTCTTCTTGTTCGCTGCTCGGTTTTGCGGAGCGGTTTCAGGTCCTTGGCGGATTCCGATAGGTTGACCCAGCCACTCGTATGCTATATCTTCGGTGTACAAAGCGGGAGGTTACGTGTTGGACTGTGGTACGGTCAGCTTCTTTAGATATCGAGTTGCCATACAGTTTACCGGACTGGTCGTTAGAGGGTCAGGGATGGTGAAGAGAAAACTTACAGAGGAAAATTTGCGTGAGTAAAAAGGAAAAGAAAAGTGAACTAATGCAGCAATCTAATTACGCCCAAGCTAGGCAAAAAGGGGTGCGAAGATATGAAGAACTTAGGTGGGTATGACCAACTCATGGCAAGTGCGAGGGTGAAAAGGGCTTATACTCACGGCAGAAGGAAAACTGGTCGGAGGGGTAAAATAGTTGGAATGGCGTGACAGCAGTAGAGTTTTTCTGCTTAGTTCTTATTCCAGCTACACGTGGGTAGATAGTGGGTCCCTGCGTGACTGTCCAGCCTTTTCGTGAAGCCTTCAACAGGTGGGTCGGAGTCCACTGTCGGTAATGCACTCCGGTACTTACAGACTCGGAGTGAGAAGTGTGAGCACACATGAGTTTTTGACCTTCGGTGGGTAATTCTCCTAGGATTTCCACAAGGAGCGAAGAGATTATGGACCCCCAAGCGGGGTCGTATGTAAGTCTTGTAGGGCTTCATAAAGAGCCCTGGGGTGAGGGCACCTACTTGTCTGCGCACAAAGTGTAGTACACCGTATGCCCTTGAGGCATCACCTAGCTAATTGGTACTGGTGCCTGGTTTCTCCGTCACCGTCAAACCCAGGTCTTATTCTGCTGCGGTGTGGGGTGAACATGAACCACAGAGAGAGTGGGACACTTTCTCGGGATTAGGAGTGGGGAAAAACATGGACCGGCACTTACCCAGGTTGAATGCCAGTTCGTTATTTGTTGCCCATTTCTCTGGTGTTGTGGGGTCGTTCTGCAATGCACTCGATTTCGCCTCGCAAGTTACCATCTTCCATAACTGGACGTCATCAGTGTAGAGGAGAAATGGAGAGCTGATATGCAGCGGGAGGTCGTTCATGAACAGTAGGAACAACAATGGACCCGGAGTGCCCCTTGTGAGACATCAGACGATGATGTTCTCCAAGTCGAGTAGACCCTGTTGACTTTTGTGCAGAACCCCTACTGTCTAAGTAATTCTGTAGCCACGATGGCACCCGGCTGCGGATACTTAACCCAGCTATTTTCTGTATAAGGATGGTGTGTGAGACAGTGTCGAAGGCTTTGGCGGAATCCAGAAAAATGGCGTGGACTTGGACCTCGAGATCCCAGCATGCTGTCCAGTGATCATGGGCAGTTGGGAGGTTGGGGGCACAGGACTTATCCTTTCTAAAGCCACGTTGAGCGTCATTGAGTGCCCGCTTCGTGTCCAATATTCCCCGATGCGGCCTTCTATCACACTTTCCATAATTTTTGATATTGTGGGTAGAAGTTTTATAGGTCTGTAACGGTTTGGATTCGGCCTGTCTCCTCCTTTAAAGATAAGGAAGAGGATGGCCTGTTTCCACTCTCGTGGGAGTTTTTGTTCATCCAAGGAGTATTGAAAGAGACTGTGGGGTGGGCCGCTTAGGGTACCTTTACATTCTTTCAACACGGATGGGTGAATGTCGTCGCACCCTGGGGATTTTCCCGCGCTTAGCTTTGATAGCTTGTCGAGAACAACGGCATGAGTTATCTGTACTTCATGTAACTCTGCACATCGGATAGCTTTGTGGGCTGTTCTGGTTTGAACGAAGTCCTGTCTCCCCGAGCCCTGACGTTGCAACTATTTCGTACAGTCATATATGCGTCATGATTGTCCTCTTCCCCGGACAGTCTCCACTTGTGCCGCGCCTTTTTCTTGGCCTTAAGAAGGCACCCATTGCCTCGTTTTAGCCACGAGGTCCGCTTTCTGGTGTTGCTACGACCACGGAGAGGCTTGCGAGATCGCCGCCTTAATGATGTCCCTTGCCAGCCCCAGTATTGGCCAACCGCTAATGACCAAAAATCCACTGGCCACGGAGCTCTCGAATGGCTTTGGTTCATCCCTTCATAGTTTGCCCTGTTGTAACGGAGGTGGGAGAGAGGTCCCTCCCATAACAATTGTTCACTGATTACCAGGTCGAACACTACCATAGCATGATTGCTGCTTCTGAGAGGAGTTTGGGCCCGGACGTTTTCAGCCCGAAGGTGATCACTAGTCAGCAGGTATTCCAGTTTAGATGGTTTACCATCTGACCCACAGCGGGTGTTGTCGCGAATTTTTTCGTGCAGTTCAGCGATCTGGATAGCATTCAGCAGGTTACAATTGAACTTCCGGCTCACAGTCATGCCACCTTGCTCCAGACTGGGAGTTGGAGTGTTGAAGTCGCCAGCTATTAGGATCTAGTCATACCCTACAGCCCACACTGTGGGTATTACTCGGAGTAATTTTTGGTTAAGCTACATGCCGCTAATAGGGGAGGGACCTAGACTCCTATAATTAGGTACTTGGTGTGTTCGACCGTGAAGTGGCACCAGACTGAGTCTGGAAGCTCTGTCAGTATAGTGTCGGTGGTTTGTTCGCTTTTGGACCAACTGTTCGCGTATATCGCAACCTCCCCTGGGACCTTGTGTTCTCTCCCTCCTCTGAACAGAAACACATCATCTATGTCATCTTCGATGTCATTAATGTCCGGCGACAACTATGTTTCCACCAGGACTACGATTTTCTGGACCAGATCGAAACAGAGGTGTCGGAGCTCTGAAACTTTACATCGGAGTCCTCTCACGCTGCTATAAAGACGGCGGAAGTGGTCCTCGTAACGTGAGGTATCTCTTCGTTAACTAGTGGCATAGGCTTGCATGTGCGGGTTTTCACTGACCGGCTAGCTCCGATAGAACCGCCAGTTAAGTTTTTGGCCGGGTCGATTGGTACAGTCGGTGTTATGTGGAGGTTGTTGGTCTGACTCTCGTTTCAGGGTGATGGTGGCCTGAGCATTGAGAGTAACTACTGTCTGTTGTTGTCTCAGCGTTCTCGGTCTACTTTCACAGCAGCGAACATTCCCGCCTTTGTACCTCGTCTCTAGCACTCTGGTAAGAACTTCTGGGGATTCCAATTTGACAGCGATTAGTCTGGGTCAGGTCATTGGTGTCAAATGCGAGGGGCGTGGCAGTCTACCGATTGCCACTGCTGTAACCTCCATCGAAGCTGATAACCACCCCTACTGTTGGACGTCATGTGTGTACTTATCACATGGGGTACCGTCCTCCGTTTCAGGTATTCCATGTATGGTCACAGTTGTGGGTTTCGGTAGATCGGCTGCTCATCAAGGTGACTTTCTTGACACCCACAATCGGCCAGGCCCACCTGTGATGCTGGACGATCCGTTGACGACCGGGGAGTGTGACAGTAAGAGGAAATTTTCGGCTTGTCTGGTTGGGCCTAGAGTCACTCTCATCGGCAGGGCCTCCCTGGGGGCGAATGGGTGCCTTTGTGCAGTCGACACGGTTCTGTCCCGAGAGCGCCCGTACCTAGCATAACACAAAGGGAGGTGAAGTAGGCAGTGGTATGTTTTGCGGCAAAATTGTTGCGAAACGTTGGCTGAGGAGTTGAGAGCTCCAGCGGATAGTCATAAATGTGGGTTCGTTGAGATGGATGGAGACGAGCAAAAGCACGTCGCTTTTCAAGGAACGCATGGCCAAAGGCTTCAGGCCTTTGTAAGTATGTTAATGTTTTCAATCCTCGACAAGGCCACATCTCACACATATATACACACGTGTTTCAGGTTGTTATCAGGCTATAAAGACTCTCATAAACATCAATCTTCTTCCGACATGGATACATCAGGAGGAATGTAGGATTCGGTGGCATCTAGCATACGGCTTAGTGGTTAGATAGGAGATTGCGCACCAAATAGTCAGGAAAATGACAGAAAATGTAAAACACCAGTTGTTAGAGAATTTGAATTTTTGCAAAGCGTACCTAAATGCTTAGTTTTACTTCGCCTGTGGCATTAAGCATGGCTAAAATAAGAAGTTGCTTTTTTCAGAAAACCGAACTTTTCTTAAGTATTGAAAATGCTGTGATGCAACGCTGAATGTTGATCAGAACTTAGTATCAAACTGTATAGAAGCACAGTTGGTTGGAGGCAATCAACAGGAAACCCCCGACCTAGGAATCGTGCTTGTGGGCACTCGTTAGAAAGGTGTATCTGCAACCTTGGGTAAACTGGTGTCGCCCACGAAATTGTAACCCGAGTCCTTAGTATTGCAGTTTGTGATGTTATTGTTGAGTTGTTTGGGCCGCGACTGACCTTTTATAGAAATGGATTACATACATGATCGGTCATTGAAGAGCGACCGACTTCATGTTCTTCGGTCCTAGGTTCTGACCAAGTCTTATCAATCAATTTTTGAAGTGTGGTCACCAGGCTAGGAGGCTGTCCATCCAAACATGTAAACCACGGTGGTGAACCTCTTCACTCGTGGCTACATAAAAAAAGATCTATTGAGTTCAGTCAATACACAGGACTGGAGAACATGAATCGGCAGCTCTCCAGTGGTCACTCAATCTTTGAATATGACCTCTTATGCGAACAAGATCATACCGCGATAAGTTCTGGTGTCTGGCAGTGACATTCGTAAACACTAAGTAACAGCATCTTAGGCTGTGAAGGGGACTTATATGAACACGTAATACGGACATTTTCACAGGCAACACAATTAATGCAAGCATTTTGAAACTTGCATTATGGCATTTTACCAGCTATGTTTTTAGCTTGGAAATGTGGATACCAAACATTCAGAAAGAGGATATCGTGGTTAGCGACCGAGTTCCCACTCGGATGGTTCTGTGTTTGAGGTTAAACAGTCAGTTACATCTTTACTGATTAGATTTGAAAACATGCTTTTCAAAAAACTCTGTTGCTTGTTTCAAATAAGTCGCACGAAAATGACTAAAACAACCAACCTTTCCAGCCATCCGTTTATAACAACTATGGGAAAGTGATATTTTTGGTTAAACCTCATGGCTCAAAACAATAAAGGCCATAGTCAACTTCAAGCAGTGAAGCATCCATAAACAGATCTTCACGACTACTCACATTTAAGTGATTGGATGTTTAAATGTAGTACTAAACTCTTTTATGATAACTTGGGATTGTAAAATCAATGCAAACTGCGCTAGACCATAGAAATCATGGAAGTCAGAGTTTTGTATTCAATGAAAATGTTTGTACAATGCAAATTATTAGTAATGAATTATTCCACATTACATTTGCTGATCCAATAAAGCCAGTGCGTGGCTACGCAGTATAATTTAATGGATGACGTTTCAAGCGTTAGCTGAAACCGCATTTCACAGAGTAAGAACGATATTTTTCGGCAAAAAAGTGCAGAAACAGTTGCATATAGTCTAAATATGCCTACGGAATAATAGATATCCCCAAGCATCTACCAATAGGTATCGAGGAGCAGAAGATAAAAGTCGGAGAAACCTGCAGTCAGCAAGAGGCCTGTGTTTATTTCCCTCACTTCCAAAGGTGACGATATTGAAGAACTTATTAGAAAACGACTGAGGGTATCACTGGCTAGAACTTACCCTGCAGTTAGATTACATCCCACGCTCTCTAGTCCAGTCAAAAGCCGAAAGGTATCTTTCCCATGTTACCTCCAACTGTGTATATCAATTTACGTATTGTCGCCAAAGCAGGTGCACTGAAAGAACGGAAAGAAGGGCATACCCAAGGTTTTCTGAATATAGTCCGAAGAGTCTATGATCATTTATTAACACTCTTTGGATTTGCCGTTATTATTGGCTTTTACTCTAAGACTATTTTTGTCTGTCTTAGAGACTGTTTTCTTCCAGTGAACGAAAGTATACTTAATTGTTTATAGTTAAAGCATATATTTTGATACTTAAGGTTGTAAGGAGTCGACAAGATACCGCAGAAATCGAAGAATGGGTCCATTTTGCTTAGTTCTTCTGTTGTTGTTCCTGCTCTTTTCGAATCCACAAAAAGGTTGATTTGTGTATGCAGTGTATTTAATATAACGAGTCCAGGGTTTATTCAAAGAATATGTTCGTTAATTCTATATGCTTTTTATAGACTCTACTTGTAGGCTTCTGAATCTGTACTACTAAAGCACAAATAGTAGTTTACTACAAGGGGGTGTTTATTCAGTGAAGCAAGTCCAAGAGGGCTCTGTCAACAGTTGACGATTCAAGTAGATAATTGTGGTAATATTTTGGAAAATTTGAAGTAAATTGTATTTTAATGACAGCTAAGTGAACCATAATTTTAATGCATTGGTATCATTTCGAACTATAAATGGTTTCAGTGCAGCCAAAGAGTCAATATAAGTAGCGCTTACCATTTAGACTGTCGTGTACTTCTACGCGGCTGAAAGCAAGCTCATATTGAACCAAAGTAAATTAGTTTGTCTGACATAGCAGTACTATTCAGTACTATTCACTGGATAACGTTATTCCATAAAACTGACTTATCATAATCACGTTTTGTGTCGCCCTCATTTCAATTAATGCCTTCTGTGAAAAGCCTGAGCCTAAAATTGCCAAGTCTCCTGTTCAGCTTTTAATAATTGGTGAAAGTAGTATCTTCAGAAGAAAGTGTTTTAAAGAACGTGTTACCACTAGTTTGAAGAGGACACATCTCAGTGCATAATCATTATCAACGCCTCAAAGACATTTTGTTCTACTTACTGCATAAATCGTCCTGACTTTGAGTAGGTCATCACAGAAATATAGGAACTCCAGGTAACGTGTAGCCAACGGCGGGGATTTGTAAATTGTAGCATCAAAACTTTAAATACTGCAGAAAGAGTGACTAATATGACTCAGTAACCTAGTGGACGACGCTCAGACATTTGAAGTGATGGGACCTAGTTTCCAGTCTTAACAGTGACAAAATCTCTCACTAAGAAGCAAGTGCGTGCAGCTGAATGGTCTTAAATAGGACAAGAAGAACACCCTAGATCCCAGTTCTAGCCAGCATCCATCCTTATTACGTTAGGTCGTGTTTGAACATTTCATGTATCGACGAATCCCCCAGTTGTAAAGTTACCGGGAAGATGACCATAGTTCATCATGCTGTTGCATTGTCTACTCCTAAATACCAGTGTACTGTGAGCCAAGATATTCGGATATAGGATTATATTAAACTGAAAATTTTCATGGGACTCTATGAGATAATAAACTTGCAATATATATCCAATATGATTCAGTCATTGATTTCCTATACTCATGAACTAATGATGGATAGTGGCTAGCAGTGGAATCCAGAACACGTATTTCGTCCTGTTTTGGACTCATCAGCTGAATCTACCTGCATCTAGTAGTGTTGCTTTGCTAAGCTATCTTCTAAGGTTACTTAGATTCATGAGTATATAACCTAGTTGTATATCACTAGGTCTACACACAGAGGGATGGATTACCGAAAGAACACATGGTAGACTTCGCAAAGTCTTTTCACCTCATATTTTTTTTCTTTAATTTGTAGTAAAACGAAGGACAGACGGTGGTTTGGATACTGCCGTCTACAGGAAACCAACACATTGTAACAGGTATCTGGACTTTAGGTCATTTCATCCAATGTCAGTTAAGGCTGGCTTAGTCAAATCTCTAAATGACAGAGCTACAAAACTCACTAGTCATTGTAAGAACTTAACAGAGGAACTGAAACACGTAAGAGAAGCGTTAATAACTATACTCTACCGTTTATTGATAAATTTGTACGAACACATAAGAGACGAAATACTAAAAGCAATATGAATACGAATAATAACGACAACACGAGTAGAAGGGAGTTCAAAGCCTCTATTGTGTTATCATATAAGGAAGGGACATCAGAAAATTTACGTAGGAACCTCAACAACGCTAGAATTAGGGTGACATTTAAACCTACAAACTCACCCAGAGATAAGCTTTGTCGGTTTAAGGATCCGATAAAAACAATTAAGTAAAATAATCTAATCTATCGAATTCCATGCAATGACCAAGTGGTCAGGTACATATGTCAAACCACCCGATTATGGTTAATTAGATTATTGGGACATAGGAATTTAGCCAAATGTCGAATGACAGACCGTGATAAAATCAGTAATCTAGAAGCAACTCGGCTATTTCAATGAAGGTATTAACACACAACCACAGCCACTATACTTAGGTTCAATATAATTGGGCGGAGAGAGGGAGAGATTGATTACTGATTCTTTGTTCATCGAATCAACACTCAACACGTGGAATAAGAATGATGCAACACCTATACCAAAGATATGGAAAAGTTCACTGCCAATAAGTCCAAAAAACTGAGGTGACAAGATTACCAAAGTCAAATGTCGAAACTAGTATGGCTACATTGATATAATCATGAGCAATAGTCTGTGCTCGTAACGTCATGAAGTAGACAATACTTTGTCACTGTGTGCAGTATATCAGATAAGTAAGTCTAACATGGAATTTCATTTTACCACAGTGCCCGAGTTTTACACTCGTATTTATAAAGTTGGTAGAAATACGTATCTTTCATTATCAACATAGGACCAGGCATTACTGCGTAACGGTCCGAGTTGCCACACCTCATATCAGTTCATCAAGTAAAAAGGTAGTGAGATGAAGGATGAAGATAAGTGAATGCAGTCAAAAGAAATATAAAGTACGAGAAGAAAGGAAAGAGGAGTGACAAAATGGTGCGATTCGGTCTAGCGTCGTTAAGATGAGGATAATGTGTGTGGGGATACATCTGCACCACTGACATCGGTTCTGAGCTATATCACCTAGGGTCTCCAACCACTGTTGGTTACTCTTGTCCCGTGGACCCCAACCACCTAGTCTGCATCGTCCTACATGGCTTAAACCAACAGTCAGAGACTTCATACATTGGTGCCATGTTTTAGTCTGGCCATCTCGGGCCTTTTTCCAGCCTGGACCCACCTTGACCAACATTGTGTAACGAGGCAAGCGGTGACTAGAAATACGTAGCATATGTCCCAGCCATCTTAGTCGATGAAGGTTCACAACCTCGTCAACTGACTTACCTCTTCTCCTCAAAACTCTACACCTAACGTCTGCATTACTCACATGGTGACACCACGGAATACGTCCTATACTACGAAGGCTATGGTGGTCAAACACCTGAAGCCTTTTTATATCTTCCACTTTCAATGGCCATGTTTCACAGCCATACAGTAGAACAGAGCGGACTGCTGTGCAGTACACGCGACCCTTAATAGACAAACGAATATCACGGCGGCGCCATAGGTGGTGCAAATTGGCAAAAGCCAATCGAGCCTTTTGTATCCGTGCAGAAATCTCATCGGCAACTAACCCACCAGGGTTGATCCTACTTCCCAGGTAAGTGAAGTGGTCAACACACTCAACCACTTCACTCTCTACTGTTAGCCACGGTACCGCTGAAGACCAGTCCTGGAGCAAGAATTTGCATTTGGGTGGTGAAAATCGCATCCCAAACATTCTCAAATTCCCACTCAAAGTGTTCAGAAGACTCTGCATCTTGTCAGCGTCTTCACTTAACAGGACTATGTCATCTGCATATTCTAGATCTAGAGAAAATTCACCTGTGATCGGGTCAACATCTTTGTAATTAGGTGACGAGAGGGAAACCTCCACAAGAATATCTATGATAAAATAAAATAAGAATGGGGATAGTGGGCATCCTTGATGGACACCACTTGATGAGTATAGCTCCCTGGACAACTCGCCATAGGCTCTAACATGCCCACAAGTGTTCGAGCAGAGAGTCTCCAATAAGGTGATGAACTTACTAGGCACACCTTTCAGTGAGAGACATTGCCATAAGACCTCTCGTTCAACGGAACACTCTACCACCATTCTTGTATACCTCAGCAGGTAGTCCGTCTGGTCCTGCCACCCTTCCTCGTTTCAGGTTACCTACCGCTTTCTCAACTTCTTCTAGTGTTGGGGGGCCTGTCTCTATGTCCCATTCAGGGTCCGACTGGATAATGGGCAGCGCAATCGTGGCTGGAGGCCAGTTAAACTGTTCCTCGAAGTGTTCTGCCCATCTTTCCAGTCGTCTTCCCTGCGAGTGAATCGCAGATCCGTCCTTCTCCGCTATAGCCTCACTAACTGTTGTTGACCATTTCCCCCCAGTCTCCTTAATAAGTCTAAATAACTGTCTACTGTTACCGATCGCCGCTGCCTTTTCCATCTCTTTAGCCTTTGCTGCCCACCACTGTTCACGATCGTTGCGCAGACTTTTCGTCAGTCTATTTTTAAGTTGCGCTCGCTCTTCATTGTACTCAGAGCCTGCAGGGATGCATTCACGTGCATCCATTAGTTTGGAAGAAGCTGCTGATATCCACTGGCTCTTTTTAGCCATTATCTTGGAGTCGGCTACAGTCTCCAGTGCTGCTTTTACAGTAGACTGAAGATGGCACCAAGCTTCTTCTGGATGAGTGACAGTCTTTTGTTCCGATAACTGCCTAGCCAACTTCTCACTGAACACGGCTTTGGTGTTTTCGTTGTCCAGCAGAACTCGTAGTGGTTTTGTTGCCAAATTTTTTCTACGTCCATTGAGACGCAGGCATATACGTGCTCGGACCAACGCATGATCGCTGTCCAAACACGTACTCCAGAAGGAGCGGCAGTCTTCCACCGATCCTCTCCAGCGATGACTAATAGCAATGTGGTCTATCTGTGTCCATCGCTGAGTCGAGCTCGGTGGACGCCAGGTCAGACAGTGCCTTTCTTTATGTCTGAAATTTGTGCTGGCTAAAAATAGGCGGTTATCTGAGCATAGTTGTAATAGGCGATCACCGTTATCTGTACGTTCAGCTGGGATTCCGAAAGTGCCACCTAAGTGCCTTTCTGCCTCACTCAGTCTACCCACCTGTGCGTTGAGGTCACCTGCAACAACCACTACGTCCGAACGTTTGGCTTTCGAGAGGAGGTTAGACAGTTTATGGTAGAACTCGTCCTTCACTTCATCCGAACTACAGTCAGTGGGTGCGTAAGCAGAGATTACAAAGAGACAACGGCGAGTCTCACTATTCCTTTTAGTTCTCACTGTGCCGTTCAGCCTCATAGCGCAGAGGCGACTATCAACTGGGATCCAGTCTAGTAGTGAGTTTTCTGCCCTGCTGCTTAATGCTATACCTACACCTGCAAGACCACGAGAGCTAGCTATCGAATCTCCAGAAACTCGAAGGGTGAATTTTGCAGATTCACCAGATTGGTCAGGAGAGGTCAGGTGAATAACCACACTTGGGTCCTGTATGCGTGTCTCACAAACACAGCACACATCCATCGCCCGAGTTGCTAGAGTCTTTGCCAACGAAGCCTGTTGGCCAATTTGACGGAGGGTGCGGACATTGAAGGCTCCAATATGTAATTTGGAGCGTGGTTTAAGGAGACCAGGGATGCTGTTCTGTGGACTCAGATCGTTGTCGAAGGCTGCAGAGGTAGGAGAAATTGAAGATGATGCAGCATCATTAATTAAGAGACGTGAAGGAAGATTAGAAGGTAATGATGGAGGAGGAGGATAGCAGTCAGAAGAAACTTGGGTGCTGACAGAGTTGTGAGGGCGGTTGACACTTCCCGGCTGCCCACACCGTGGAAGGCTATTTCTTCTTAAGGTACCTGAAAGAGATTTGTGTGACCGCAGAGCCCATCGGACATCTGCTTGAGGCCTGTCACACCCAGCCTTTTGAGTATGATTATTTTGAATTTTGTATTTTTGGGGCCGGATGGTCGAAAGGAAACGACAAGTGAACCAACACCGCCGGCCCGGCAGACCGTGGGGCGTGGTGGAGTGTGTTATTTTTGGGGCCGACCTTTTCTAACCCCCCCTTCCACTGAGAAGGCAGCATCAGCATGGCACTGCTGGTCATCCAAGGGAAACACCTTACTGCTGTCACACCCCATCCAGCTAGCAGCAGTACGACTTCGCCCTCAGACCCCCATCATAGTGTAGCAATTTACACCACAACGGTAACTGCTATTTGTTTAACCACTATCGAACAGAACTTTCTGGTATGGTAGGACCTCGAGGGAACAAGCGTTCCACCAGCATAGCTCGTTGGGTCATTGTGATATGCAAGCCCGACCACCACGTCAAGGTAGCAGCTATCGGTCAGGAGAAATACGTATATAGTGAATTTTTCTTTAAAAAAAACGAAAAAAAATGTATCGAATATTCAGAACAGTTATACGTATATACGCATACGTATATAGTGAATTTTTCATAAAAAAAAGAAAAAATGTATCGAATATTCAAAACAGTTATTTATTGCTCACACTTTATATGAAGAGATTAAACTAAAAAAATTTGCAAGTTGTCAAGGTATTTACCTTACTAATTAAGTTACAAAATGGTACACGCATCAACACCTAAGAGCATCGAAACAGCATAGGACCATATACTAAGGAGTAACTGTCATCTAATGGACACAAGAAATGTCAGAGAACATTTTGAAAGCTGAAAGCAACTTGTCAAACTGAAAAACCATAGAATTTTGGTACAAATAAACTGGATAGTAAAGTTGTAGAAATTTTTAAATAGAATACTTTCGGCTAGGATTTCACGACTTAGCGGTCGTGGAGGAAAATCAACCGTTAAGACATAATTGTTTCCCATCGTGAAATATTGAAAACGCATTGATAGGAAGCGGCCTAAATAGAAATCAACATCTGAAGTCATCAGCCATTAAAGTAGTTTCCGTATTTCAAATTTCGCTTCGTGTCGCTGTGCTGTCAAGAAAAACCTTATTAGCTAATCTATTATACAGTCGACCAATCAGAATAAGCCATTTAACTTTTGACCTATTGGTCATGAGAATTGTATACACATAAATGATAAACTTTTGTCGAATAAAGTGTCTTTCTTGCAATCACATGTCAGTCTTTGTTTCCTGATTTTTTTGAGGATCAGTGAGGTATAAGGTACTGAGGCAGAGTAGTTACTATTCGTATCCAGTTTAAGTGTCTCATGGCGTTAGTATCGTTCACAGTCACTTCATGCATCCTTTATAATTCATATGACAGCTTTTTTTTTATAAACCTTACGTACTTTTGAAGCACGTAACTCTAAGACAATGAGCACCACAGGTTTGGCGAATCGGTCCGTATCACTGATGGGAATAAAAGAGTGACTGATAGTTAAAATGTATGACGTGAGTAAAGCCTAGTTAACTAGCAAAGATTTCAGCGTGTTCTTTCTGTCAAAACTTTTATTACTTTATATCAAAGCAGGTGTCAATTTAAACCACTCAATGTGTCACTTCTGATGTGATGTTGGTATAGACTTTTGGCAGGCGAAAAACTGTTAATAAGCATATATATTCGGCAAGATTCAGGAACAAACTCTTAGTCACCCCAGAAGCAATAGCAGCCCAGCCGAGATGGTATTCAATTTATTGTGAAATCAAAATTCATCAGCTTAGCAATACTGTTTTTAAGGTCAGGGCTTTTATAATGACGTGTGATGTAAATCAATATGAATGAGTGCTTACTATTATCACCGGTTTTCTCAGTGCAAAAATTCATGTCTCTTGATTCTTCAGTTAATGTAAATTCATCCAAAGGACTTCCATTTGACTTGTCACCAAAACAGTATACTTTATTTTTTGTTATGTAAACATAGTAAACTACCGATGACATCTCCAAGATTCCTAAGCTGGACACCTCATTTACGGTCCGGTTGAAATGCAATGAATCTGATATTGTACTTTGAATCATCATAGCAGAATTTTCAGAACGCATTTATATCGTTAAAGTTATCCTTTACCATTTGATTAGGAATAATCTACAATGCCCTGGAAACTTACTGCAAGTGATGTGAACCAAGTTGTATGGATATTAACACATAGCTGGTGATCCAGGAGATTAGAAACAGCAAAATTCCAACTTGATCGCATATCTCAACTTGTGGTTACTTCACATTTAATCAATAACTGAGTACTTTTATTGCATACATTTCCAAAGAACAACGGTAATCGAATGAGATTACATTGTTCGATGCATGCATCTGCTGGTCCATGCAAATAGATCAATTTTTTTAAACGCGATAGATTATCTTTTGAAGAAACAGTTTACTGTTATGCCCGACTGGAGGTACAGAAAGACATACCGAAATAGGCATTATTATTTTCTTCATATTTTAAGGAATTTTGTGTATCCACAAGCCTGCAGTATGAACATTCCCCAGCTATGATAATAAGACATGTCAGGGTAATTTATTCCTAGGATTCAGTGACAATGCTTTCGCAACAGTTGCTAATATCTGTTAGCTTCCAGAGAGCTTCAAGATGGAAACTGACAAATACAGATGAAAAATTCAGTAGCTAAATGTTTCTTGAATATTCTACCAATGAAATAGCTACTTCCTAAGAATTCGGGTGTTATTTAGCACTATTTAGTAGGCTAGTGATGATGATGATGAAGATACTCAACCAACCAACCAACCAACCAACAACAGCAACAAGCACCGATCACCGTGAACAGGAGAAACCTTAAGGAAGTAGCCTCTATCACTTACCTAGACAGGACAGCATCGTTTCAACTACTGGTGGCGGCACAGATGAGGACATCAAAGTCAAGACCGGGAAAGCAAGACAGGCCTTCATTAACCTGAAATCACTGTGGAGATCTACTGCACTCCACTCCACTCAGCATAAAGCTTGAACAAGATCTGTATTTTCAACATTGATGCCAAGTCAATACTTCTGTGTGATGGTTAAGAAACTTGGCTCGTCACGAAAAGCAACAAGGACCTCTGGTCTGGCAACGAACCAACCAAGAACCTATTGCCCAACAAATATGTCAAAGAAGAAAGTGGCGATGGATTGGGCATGCACTTAGAAGGCCAGTTGGGGACGTCACGCGTCAGGCCCTCAAGTGGAACCCTCAAGGGAAACGAGTTCGGCGCCCGAGGGTGACATGAAGGAGATCGTGTGAGGAAGAAATGAGAGCTCCTGGGCAGCCGTGTAACCAGGTTTAAAGGACCGCAGAGAACAGAGTGTAATGGAGACGTGCTAGTGAAGCCCTATGTTCCACTAGGAATCCAAGGGACAAATAATAATGATGATGATAGGTGAATTAGGATGTGTTCATCGCAAGTTTATTGGAAATCGTCATATTCCAGATGATCACTGATGGATATAACTTTTGAAAATACAGAGACGATAATTCAAGAGTAAAACCTAGACCCTGTAATAGAATGTAATTCAATTTTAGTTGGTTTCTTAGATGTATCTCATAGTATAACAGTATTATTTATTTACTGGATTACGTGTCGGCCACAATTTATTGTCCATAGTCCTATGAAGATAACTCCACAACTTTGAAACATCCTTTACATAGTCCTAATTTCCTAGCTTCCTTGATGACATGGGCAGTAGAATTTTCTATATATCCGGAAAGTGTTGAGTCATTCCTGTTGAATGTACTATGTATTGATTCGATAAACAGAGATCTAGCTATCAATCTCTCTCTTAACCCCACTAGGTTAGGTTTAAGGATTTTCACTGTCTTTTCCTATTGTGTGGTTGTGTGTAATTGCATGCATAGCTAAGAACTAGCTTTCCCCTAGATTCCTTATCTTATAAAGATCTGCCAATCTTGATTTATCTAAGTGAGTTTGCTTTGATAAAATATTTAAGTAACAGGGCCAAAAAACTTAGTAAAACAGAAGGTCTAAGACAAGGAATCAGAAACACAAAGGACACCCTACTCATCAGCAATTTCCATCTGAAATTAATTAATAGATTTCTGAATAGTCATAAGAAAAATATGACTACTGCTAGTAACGCAGGTGTTACTCGTAGTGGTAATAATGTTAGTATTAATAGGCAGAATTCAAAACCTCTACAGTATCATCATACAAGTAAGGCACCTCGGAGATATTACGTAGGATTCTCGGTATGGCTGGGCGGGATTACAGTGGCATTCAAACCGACAAGGTCACTTAGAAATAAGCTTTGTAGGTTAACAGGTGCTATTAATCCAATTAGGCAAAATGTTTTAGTTTATCAAATCCCTTAAATGATTGCCAACTCACATACTGGTCAGACGTAGAATTAATCGACTAGGTCAGTTAGAATAACAAAGGACAATAAGTTCCCTAAATCAACACTGTAGATCCTTGTAAGATAAGGAATCCATGGAAAAGCTCAGCTAGAGCGATGCGTGCAGTTACACACAACCACACAATAGGATGGGACAGAGTGACAGTATTAAAAATTAACTTAGTTGGATGGGTGGGGGGAGTGTAGTGGACCCAAAGAAATGTCAAGTAGACCAAAATGTTAAGCTACGTACAATTAACCAAAATAGATTCAATGATACACAAATGTGAAAAGTTATGCATCCTAATACAAAATAGCCATATAAGTGTTATGGATAATAATGGGTTACTTGAATGTTATCTCTTGGTACTGTCCACCACAATTTAGTAAACTCATATTTTAGTTCAGAAGGCGGTAATCGTCAGCTTTCCAGAATCGCTGTTGTTTGATTTGATTGTCATCATATTTGGAAGTAGGATAAGAGGGCCTGTAAAATTTAAGGACAATCAATGAGTATTCGCCTCAGACAGTAGTCAACGGAGGCAGAAATTGGAGTGGATAGGACACTATATTTCCACGTTTAAAGGCAAGAGCAAAGCAGTACCGCCACAACCAAAATTTTCAACTTTTCAGTTGTACAGACAAACATCATTCCTTTTTACAAGTATTAGAAAGAATGTACAAAATGTATAAAAAGTGATAAAAAGGAAACATTGTTTTACTTTAAAGTGGTTTATACATAATTTCCTGCAGTCTCAACTGGAGAGATTGATAGCTACATCTTTGTTTATGGAATCAACACCTAATGCATGCAACAAGAACGACTTAACACCAGTTCCAGATATATTGGAAATCCTTTTGCTTTTATAACAAAGAAAATCGAGACAGTTAGAACTATATAAACCATGTCTCAAAGTTGTGGAGCTATCTTCATGAGACTATGGACAATAAACTGTGGCCGAGACGCAATCCAGTAAATAAATAATACTATTCCACAGGGGAATATCGTTTAATTAAACCCAGATAAGTGCGAAAGTCAAACCTAATGTTTTATTTCACTAGACAAGAAATCTACCCGTAATGGATCAAACGAAGATGAATCTAACAACCAATGGTAGTTTGGATTTAAAAGCAGAAAAATCAACCAAATATCACAGTTAAAAAAGCAACGCTATAAAAAAGATGAATCACTACCAAAAAAGACTTTATCAAGATATTTATCTATACTTATAGTTCCCTATTGTTATAGTGGATCGAAATCCTAGATCTCTGTTGGCTGCTGGGCTCCTATCGGGATGTCTCAAAACAGTTCTCATATTCATTATGTTGTAGAATACTACCAACATAGGTCAAGGATTTCCTTCTATTCATTATGGCAACTGAAAACTAAAATGAATCAGTTAATATCACTCGACTATCTGAGATAGCCATAGTTCGGCAGACTAGTATTTATCCTGGTTGGTGACTAAAGGTGAAAAAAGATTTGGACCGCTGCCGGATTCAAAATGATTAGCAACCACTGTGAATACGTTCAAGCGGTAGTAACGCGTCACGAATTCACATGGTAGTCGGGCAAAAACCCTTGATGATTGAAGTGAAATAAGACTCTGGTCAGCAGTCGAACCTTTTAGCTCAATTGGTTGATCATCGGGCCAGAAACCCAATAGTCGCTGGTTCGAATCCGGCCGTGGTCCAAATTCTTATTTCACCTTCAGTCATCACCCAGCTTAAATCAATTAGTAGTGAATAATACTCGTTGTAAAAGATGAGGCTCCCGTAACTCAGTAACCCAGTAGATAACACTAGCATTTGAAGGGGTGAGTAGTGGGAACGACATCACTCACTGGGTTGGAGGTACATCCAACCGACGACTCTCAGAAAGGACTGAGTACACCTCCTGGATTTCACTGCTAACCATCAAGTATGCCTCCACATTTATCAAGATAACTAAAAATGTAGTCTAAATATGAATTTGGCAGAGTATGCACACTCAGTAACTGTGTATTACATAGTAAACAAATCACACTGATTATTCCGACAGTGAAATGAGAATAGGATTTAATACAAACTTTCAAAGAGGAGCATAAAGAGGTTGACACTGACACGATGTAAAAGAAACAAAACTTGTTAAGTATGTAAAAGTAGAGTAGATCTCCTTATCAACAGTTGTCGAAATTGTATACGTAGGTAACCACAGTGAAACATTTAATCAAAACCTGTTTTATAAGGATTCGAAAAAATTGTAGGATATTAGGGAGACTATATTAGGGAACATTTTATAATTTTAGTAGTGAATTAAAAAAACTGTTTTTCAGTCTACATATACATACCTCGAACTATATCATAAGCATTTATATACTCCGTGATCCAAATTTAAAGATGCCTAAATGACAAAATTTAACTAATACACAGAGTTTCTGTGATTAGTATTTTCCTGCAGGCAACCTGATTAGGAACTTAGTTATAAATACTTTTATTGTTGTACTAAGGCCTTCTTTTTTCTGTTAAAAAAAGCATAATTTCATTTTAAGACAGTAGACAAGCTGTTAAATGCAAAAACGCAATTTATCTTTGTGTTATGAGCACTAAAATTTCGTCTCATTAGAAATACTTAACCCCATTGTTTGAAACGATATTTTTTTTAAATTTCGAATTATTATTTGATACTTTATTAACCGATATGAATCCTGGGAAATCGTTACAACTCTTAACAACTACAAAACAACTGGTCCGACTTTCTTTCATTCAAGAGAGTTGATTGAAGCAATCAATAAAAGCGAAAGTATATGAGAAAGCAAGTTAGCAGAACCACGGAAGTAGGCTATCAGACAATGAGTAGAAAAATGTAAGCTTACGCTAACAATCCAGTGGTTAGAGTCTAACCTAACTCGAAGAATTCATAAACACCAACTGGCAGTAAAGCGAAATAGCTCAACCTCTTTGTTTCCAATGTACACAGACTAACACGAGCACAAATTTGACTGAGAGGATGTGGAAATCCTTCAAAGAGTACGTTCGAAAGCTTCAAGAGGATTTCCAGAAGTAAGGCCGACTAACTGACACGTGGATATAGACTCAACCTATAATCTGTTGAAGAAGAAATACAGCCTTCCACCAACCAAGGACAAGCTAACCAAATAAATCCAAAAAGAAGCACAGTGTGATAGTGACAAAGGTTCTCTAGCAGCTCAACTGAATGAAATTTCGAATCAAACCACACTGTAAATAAAAAGCATCTTTGCTGTATAACTATTTTGTTAGATATCCAAAGTTGTATATATTATCGTGAATAAGTTACGTACATGTCAGACATTGAACTATAAAAGGAGGTGTTGTCAAATGAACTGAGCGAAATATATTATTTTAGGAGTTGCATGTTACCATCATCACTATGAACAATTTTCAGGTCACTGAAACAATAAGTACTGAAGGAAATCTACTCGTTATCTTTTTTCTTACTGACCACTACCTTTAAGCTAATATTTGTTATCCGAAAGAGTAAGTGAGAACATCTATCCTGCCAAATATATGTCGTAGAACGATTGGATATTATGCCCTACTACTTTTCTTAGATATACCGTAATACGAAGTTATTCACTTTCGTAGAAATGGAAAATGAAAAGAAATGAACAGTGAGTTTCTGTGATCTTGGAAATTAAATAAATTGCTAATGTGCAAACAATGAAACTAAAGTGAAATACAACATATAAGTTGTCCCGTAATTGGGTTAGTCATTCTCTATACCTATATAAATCTTCACCAGTAGCCACTAACAAGGTAACTGTTACCGCCTTATACCTTGTGGGGTGGTCCAGCTGAAATAAACTAGAAACCAGGCACTACAAAAACTGAAATTTTACTATTCACCAGACATTTTGTTAAATTCGAATAACACAGTGGATGCACCATTTTTAGGAGATCATGTTATTTTATAGGATCTTCATCAGCTAAACTACAACCCAAATTATTAAGTAAATAATCCCTGAAACACATGCTTACATACCTGATAGAGAAAGTCTTAAGATATCCGATAAAGCTTATGCGGAAATACCGCTAAAGGAAGAAGAAGAAAGGGGAATGTAACACAGTTGAAACGAAGCTTTTGTTTCTTACTTTAACTTTCAAAGGAGGTGACATTGTGGCAAGAATGAGGAGAAGAATTATGAGTGCACCGTCCAGGACCTATCCGACTGCGAAGCTTATCACTTTGTATCGAACAGCTTGTGCAATCACACAATCCAAACTATACAAAATTTCGACTCTTTTTAACTTTAGATATAGTTATCGATTCACATTTGCATAAGTACGTAGGACACAGAGGTGGCTGTCCGCTAAAATTGTCAATCATATGCAAATACTCTATGTCTGAGAAGTTCGTCGTTAGTCAGCAGTGAAATACTTCGTCACGTATATGATACAAATTACCAGGTAGACACAGTGAAGTCTATCATAGTGGTCAAGAAAGACTGAGTTGCCGAAGACATCACTATCCAACTAGTTGAAACTGGACTGTAGGTTGTTAAAGAAGAGACAGTTACCAATTTATTATCGACCTGACATTTAGTGACTGCTCACTATTCTCGAAAAAAAAAATCAATTTTGATACCCCCATTTTATATTTATATTCATCCATACTCACATTGTCTGTCGTTTCATCAATATTGTATTTCAATTTGGCAGTGATCACAGACTAATATCAGTTGGAGAGCCATTGAAAGCCTGAGGACATTCGATAGCTGTTTTATCCTAGCATAGGACTGCTCAGCAGTGACCACCAATAACCCCGTTAAAGCCTTAACCCAAGACCTTGAGGTTTTACTGTTGGACCAATGCCGTCCAACAAGTGGGTCTTAGATTCGATTCGTCGCAAGCTGATGGGCGCACACTGTTGAAGAGTCTTGTGGTGGGAAGAAACAGCTGTCCGATACCTGCAGGTTTTCCATACTTATCCAAATAGTGTCGGTTCGTGATGAACACCATCATGAAATTAATAAATCCCTACAAACCTTTAAATTTCACTATTGTATTTGTTATTATTACAATAGTTTATATCATCCTAACATCATTTTGTTAAGACGGTTTCCACGATTAAGTAACCATTCTTACTTATTTCTGATCTTATCTCACTCGTTCATGAACATTCTCCATCCAGCTTTACATGACATGTATTTAACTTGAGTGAATTGATTGCTCAAGCCTACTTTGTATTCTGATACGGAATGTCTCATTGTGTATTCAAAACATTAAGTGATGTCTCGAGGCTCTCGATATCAGATATGTCAGCATTCTTTTCGGTGAGAATTAACTTATTAATTCGGGTTGTATGCAGCTGATGAAGATCCTTGAAATCAGATGACATGATCTTGTAAAACTGGTGTTTTCATTACATTACTCAAATTCCTAAGAAAACTAACTATATATTAAATTTCATGAGGTGAATATTAAAACAACACTAGTGATTATTTTGTCGGAGGGTGTGTATGTGTCGTTCTAAGAGTTTCAATTTTAAAACCCATCCTGTCTTCTGAACATATATTATAGATTCTGGAACACAGCGAGTCAATTAGATTTCTTTTACAACTAAGAGGTACCAAACTAATAAAGTAAGTTAACTGGCCGGTTGAAATCGAAACTCTTAGAACAACACTCGAATAACGGATATCCTAAAAGATTTATTGAGAATAATCTGAAGAAACAAATCATTCCCCATCCTATTACATTTCCTAAAAAAATCTTAACCATGAATCTGGAATTCGAAGGAGACACCACAGCTGAAGTGCTGAAAAACCATCTGTCAAGGTGCATGAATAGTAGCTTTTATGCCGCTAGATTGGGAGTGATATTCTCCAGCCGCCGTCTGATTCGACAATGAGTGAAGGATAGGCTACTAATTATATCCGCATCTATATGTATGTACAAATTCACATGCGCCTGTGGAGCTGACTATATTGAACATTGTAAAAGAGGCCTCCGAAAACGTGTTGCTGAACATTATCCGGTTTAGTTTACCAAAGACGAGCGAAGAAAAACGACTCCATTCATATATGAACATCTAGTAGAGTTGTATCATTCAGCACCTTGAGATTCATTCTTTAAAGTAGTTTACAAAGTTAAATTGAACTTTATTAGAAATATATTTCTAATGAGTGTTTACACAAAGGTTTACCTTTTCACCACTTATGCATAGCTGAAGCATTAGCTATGCATAAGCAAGAACCGGAACTTTTTATTCAAAATTTAAACCCACTTTCACTACCTTGGCCTTAACAAGTTATTTTGGTTATTTTGTCGGTTTCATTTCACTTCACTTTGGTATACTTCTCTTTTATTGTCATCATTATCACCAGTTTTCACTTCATTGACAACATTTGACCCATATTTCACTATTTAATATCAATTTGTTCCTTATTTATTGATCTACTTTGCTTATTTCAGTTAAATTATCGTCGTTTTACAATTCTTTGACAGTAGGTGTCTCTTATCTCTTTACTTGTTATCAATTCGTTCCTCCTTATTCAGTGACCCATTTTCTATTTCTTCCACTCGAACAAATACCACCACCAACACCTATTGTATGTTTAGAGGTAGTATTCCTCATGGACAGACATCAGTCGGGGAACCATTGAAAACCTGAGAGCACTGGACAGATGTTTCGTCCTAGTACGGGACTTGGCAGTACACACCCACGACTCGGCTAGGGATCGAACCCAGAACCTTCAGGTTTCACGGCTAACGTGTTAACCATTCAGCCACTAGGTAGGTTTTCAGTGGTTTACAGTTCCAACTTCTATATGGTATATTTTGCATATTGACTGAGTAACCTTTTAGTGCAATTATCTGTCATTTTACCGAGTATAAATACAACTGTACAGCTTGATAATGAAGTCATTGAAAAGAAATATCTCTTCGCTGATACATACCTTGTTCTCATTCATGAATGGATGAGTATATTTCATCAGTCAAAAATATATCGACGGCTTCATTCCTGAACACTTCGTCTTCTCCAGATATTTGACCTCTACTAGTAGTTCCTTTAATGTAATATACAGAGTATCTTCGGGAATTTCAAAGGCCTTCAACATATCATCTGTACAAGTAAAATAATTAATAGTTTAAAACTCTGAGCCTGATCTTTGTGTTCAAAGGCACTACATGAACTCACCAGCCTTACCATAGCCAGATGAGTAATTCTAATTCTGTATTTAGAAACTTTTAATTCAACTCTTGTAAATGATAGTGATTACATGTCCCTACGGATTAACAATAGACTGTTATTTGTTTTCAGTGAGTTTAAACAAAAGTTAATATTCACCACGGATTGATAATAGTTGGGGAAGCGTTGAAAGCTCTGTGCATTGAACAGCTGTTTCATCTTAGTATAATATTCCCAGTAGTGGACACCCGTGACGCTACTAGGGATCGAACTTAGAACCCTCAGGTTTCTGTAGCTTGACCCCAGGTGGGGCTACGGGTGCAAACGATTGAGGATCCCTATTCTTGGACGAAAACGTTGTCCAATGCTCCTAGGTTTCCAGCGACTTTTCAAATAATTTCAGTTCGCGGAGCAACACTGACTTGAAATCAATGAATCCCACAAACCTCCAAATTTATTTGAGGCTAGTGTTTAAGTAAGTGAGATTTGTATGTTTTTATTTTGTGGATTAAGTTCAACTGCTTTTCAACCTATAAAGTAAAATGTAATCTTTTTAATGGTAGCCAGCAGCAGAATCAAGGAAAAGCTTCTTATAAAAGTGAAATAAAATATTCACGAGTTAGGAGACCAAAATGAATGAGACCTATATTATTAGGTAAGTGTTAGTTATTTATCATCAACTAACCTGTTTTTTAATCTTGTTACGTAATCTTCTGTTGCTATTCATATTATTTCCTCGAACTCTCTCTTTAATTACGGATATAAATGCAACTCCTTACCATGCCTTGTTAAGTCCATGCGAAGTTTTACCTTCGGTATCAAGTCATGTTGTTTACCTTTAGCTTACTTCATTTAACTCCAAAAAGTATGTTCAAATTCTTTCGTAATGTGATAGTTAAATGTTTCATATGTTGTGAGTAGCTGGTGAGAAACCAACGAAATAATATGGTACAATATTATTCTGTTCCAGTCGTTTTCCTTTCCCTTTTCAATTTTATGACTGATAAATTTGTGTATGAGACCTAATTTTTGGCACTTGTTTTAAGTAGTTCCAATCAAAAGACTCAGACAGCACCCCCATTATCAAAAAAGACACAATCTTCAATCTTGGACTGCTGTTTCTTTGTTGTTTTTGATGTTTTGCTCTCTTATTTTCTGCTTCCATCTTTATAAAAACCTACTGTCCTTTTCGGAGTTGGTTTCATCATTTGTATTCCTGAATTAGGTGAAAATTGGTTCCTTTTTGTTTTGCTTACGCAACTGATGAAGTTAATATTTCATTTGGTAATTCAGGGATATCAATGTTTTTGTCCTCCTATCAACTACGATTTTATCGAAAATATTCTAGAATTTTCTGTCATTCTCTAAACAGATGACATTGGGAAACTTTTCAGAAATTCATTCCCTCAAAATAATTTTGATCACTTGACAGTTTTTTTATCTTCCATCTCATCACGACGTACATCCTTGTTGAATTCATGAGAATATGTTGTATACTTTAGTTGTTTTTGTATCAGGGACGTTATATTCTATAATTTGTGAAGCAACTGAGGAGAATCCATGAAATACATGCATACTGATTTCCCTACTATCGTTCTTCTTGCTACAAATAAAACCCCTTAATCATACACCAAAGATGTTCCAGAAACTGTAAACCAAATACTTCGTTCATTCTATCAGATGTATTCCAGGTTTTTTGTTGATACTCGATCAATAGCGAAAGACGGTGGTTCTCTGACAGATGAGAATGGCCTGAAGTATTGAAAACGTGGGGAACAGCCACGTGGACCGGAGCTCGTAAAGCATATCACGACGTACTTACACTCAAACTGTTTCTAAGACTCAAGGTGGCGATATGCCAAGACGGGCTGGTCTTACAACTCAGTACAAACTTAGCAAATAAATTGCCCGAATCCCTGATAGCAGAAGTTATAAAGGTCAGCCTGTGATAAAAAAGAAGAGAAGGTCACCCCTACCGACAAACCAGTAACGCTCAAGACCGGAGAATATCTTTCGTAAACATTCATGCAACTTTGAAATTGTTCAATTCTTTATAAAGTACACACAGGTAAAGTCACCTAGCCGAGCGACGAAACATCCAGAAACATGCCTCAAAGATGGGAATTTTAGATGATACACTGATCATATACAGAAAGCTAACATCAACTGACCAGTGCAATCACTTTTGTATTTCCATACCCTGGAGATATAAATTTAACCTCCTTAAGTGTTTGGTTTATCGTACAAAAGTTGCTTACTCTCATGACACTATGGAAGAGGAGCTTGACATTTATACGTACCGTGTTTAGTAAGAATAAATATCCTGCCTAATTCGTGACCAAAAGCGTGAATGGGATGGAGGCTAAACTACAGGTTGAATACAGTCTGTATGAAACATGTTTTCCTCAGACTTTAATTTAAATATCATCTGCGAAATTATAACGCAGCGTTTGAGAAGGGCTGTTTACAGAACGCTCAAAGCTGAAAAGTTATGTTTTATCCTACGTAGTTGGCCAATTAAAGATGCAGGTTCCCGATTCTGCCCGTTCTATGTGCATTCATCAGTTCGACCACTCCAATGGAGTTGGTTGCATATGGTGTACAATAAGCCAGTGATTTTCTTTGTATACTATATGAGCATCTTCCAGAAAGCCTACGTAAAGACCAATTAAGAAAAGCTCAATACTTGTACATTTGACAGATACTGATCATAAAGTGAATATGAGCAAGGTTTTTGCATTTGTTTACCGCATGCCATCCAGTTCCTGGGGTAACCTACGTACTTGCTTGCTACACACAAAAGAAGCTTGTGTCATACACATCTACAAACCAAATCTTTGTACTCAAAACAAACTTGTGCAGTTTGTGTCACTACCTTGGCCATCAGAGTAGTTTTACCGTCTAACTTCAATTTGTTTTAGTGTTCGTTTAATAGACCATAATCTGTTGGCAATGGAAAGCCTCCTCTTCATCTCAAATTACCTGTCATCCTAACTTTCCGTCTCCCTGTTATTGCGGAACTATGTTGACACGTATCCTTTCACTCGAAGTTTGGTTGTTTTGTTTCTTTTCAACTTTCATGCTGGTTTCTGTGTCATCAGTGAACTGACAATCTGTTTTGTTTGACGCTTCTATCAGTCTTATGTAATTACCATATTCATCAATTCTCATGTTGTTATACTGATCTCAGTGACTAACAGAGGAATCCAGGAAGCTCGTTTCATCCTATTTGGGACTCGTCAGCTGGATGTACATGCACCTCATTGGGTAATGTTGTTCCTACTGGGACTCGAACCTAGTACATTTTGATTGAAACGCCAGGGTGTTATCCACTAAGGCACTGGAGCAAGATAGCCAACCCTAGTGCAACGAGTAACAGTTGTTGTTATGACACTTCTAATTTCTCTTTGCTAGACAGGGCCGAATCGCTCGACCTCTGTTAGCAGTTGGGCTCCTGGATAGATGCTACAATACTACTGATACTCATTGCACAAGAGTTGGTTATGGTGCTCCAGTGCCTTAGTGGATAACTATCTGGAGTTTGAAGTAAAGGATACTGGGTTAGAGCCTCTGTTAGGAATAACATCACTCATTGAAGTGCAGGTACATCCAGCTAAGCAGTTGCAAACAGGACGAAACGCGCGTCCTGAAGTCCTCTGAGATTAGTATAAAATTATGAATAATCAGCAGTATCGGGGCATGCGCATAGCAGCCTACACAAGTTAAACAATTCGACCCTGTCTAGCAATGGGAAATTACAAGCATCATCACATTAATTCTCATCTTCATTTCTCTAACTGCTGGTTTCATGAGTTACCGTTAGTTTATAATTATTTTAGTTCATCAATGCAATACTACTAATTGGTGTTATGTTATTGAATGTATAACTTACACAGTATTGAGAAAAAAGATTGATTAAGCGAAGAAATATATACCTCATCAACTAGGTCTTTCTCTTTCGCTATGCACTAGTATGCGTAGATGTACAATGAATCAAAATACCAATCAAGTGGTGTTTAGGCGATTGATACCAATCGTCGACAGACCACGTCGATGTGTATCTACCAGTCCACCTTCTCCTGTGGAGGAAGTACATCGGCCGTAGTCAGAAATTGCTGTCAACACGTATACAACAACATGCTCCTACCTGGTTTTATAAGGGTGAAAGGAAGTGCATTAGAAGTTCTCTCTTGAGTATTTAATTGATTCCAACCATTCAACCCACCCAAACAATGATTTTAAAGCTGACTATCTAATTCTCTCAAACATCTCACCTTTCATTCGTCCTCGGTTTCTAAAAACATCATAGGCCTTAGCTATCCATGAACTGAAGCCTGACCTTTATGTGCAAAATAAGTATGTACAGTAATTATCTCTACCTTGGCCTTAACTTATTTTGGTCTTGGTATGTTTCACCCCTTTTTTGCTATTTCAACTTACCCTTTTGTCAGATTAGTCTTTGTACTTTTATATCGTCATTATCATTTTTGTTTTTGCATTTAATAGTTTCCGATGTTATTTCATTTGATTTTCCTAATAATTGGAACTTTTAACAAAACATTTTCAATTTACTTCAATTAATTTGTCTCATTCATGTTACCTATCCTTTGATTGTTTATTAAGTCTACCACGTTCTCACCCTTTTTAATCTATATGCACCTTATAAACAATAATTATAGCTTTTTAAGCAAGTCATGAAGGTGCTAAGTTTGAGAAATTAAGATGTTGGAAATAATCAGTAGATTAATAATACGTGATTAACAGTGACAAACATAATATTTCAAGTTGTTATTCATCGTAGACTGACATCAATCGGAGGAACAAAGGAAACCTGGGAGCACTGGACAGCTGTTTCGTCCTAGTATGGGGCTCCTCAGCAGTGAACACTCACGACCCCGCCCTCCAGGGATCGAACTCGTGACCTTCAGGTCCGGTGGTCAGCACATTACCATTGAGCCACTGGGTCAGAATCCAGTGATCCATATTTCCAACTTCTGTTAGTTCACGATATAGTGCAACAGCCAAGCAATGTCATCGTTGAGTAACTGTCCTCACGACTATCAGGCTTCTCCCCCACGGGTCACATTTTTCATTGGAACTTCGGGAATACCTCTCGAAGCTGGTCACCAATGAGCACTAGTTCAATGACCGATTGCTAGCTGTCGACGTTCTGTCTAGTACGTTGGCATCAGTGCCACCAAAGGTAAGGTGAATGCAGATTCCTAGTTCTCATAGTCATTCCTGTTGAAGCAATCACCACAGACAAGTATACTTTTACCTTACGAAGGCGAGCAATATTCGATCACAAATGACGATGTCGTTAACCGTAGCCTTGGTGGCACTTTGGTAGCGCGAATGGAGCCATCGCTGTGACTCTGTCGGTTTACGGGTCAGATCTTCTAGAGAAATGTCTTTTCCTGAGGGTGAGATAGAATTGGGTTTGCAAGATCGTCGAGACTTCAGTGAGATACGGGGCGGCAAATATAACCAACGAACCAACTACTCGGCAAAGATGACGATCTATCAGGTTACGTTAGAACGTCCGTGTATATGAAGACCATTCTGGAGATTCCAGCTCAGATGAAAATTGGAGTGAAACCTTAGATAAAAAAACAGTCCTTAGAGATCGTCAGAAGTACTAATGAATAAAGATTTAAATCACTGGATACACTGGATACAACACTGAACCTGAAGTCATGAAGTTTCAGCGTTATCATATTGCCCTTGACTCTTGGACTCAATTCCAGTAGTTCAGTTTCCAAAGGTTGGTGAAACGATGACGTGATTTAGCTTATTATTCTTTGGGGTACTAATTACCCTCATAATGGTGAGATTACTTTGGTCTGTTAGGTGCAGCTGTCTAACGATATTGATTGGTTAATCTTCTAGCAAACGTATTTTCCGATAGGCATTTTGCAGCAGTGGTTTACTGCAAACATGAATAATGTTTGATTTACTGATCCACTCTACATTTGGTTTATATTTATTCATTGGTAAGAGTCACGATAAAGCATTCATAATATCGGTGTCAAGTTTTTGTATGAATATCTGAAGAAAAAGTTTGTATTGGTAATAATATCTCAAATATGTATTGATTAGTCACGGGAGTGCGACCAATTTCATGTTCTCTAGTCCTGAGTGCAGACCGAATCCTATCGATCATATTTGCAATGTGACCATCAAGCTAGAAGGCTCAGCATAGCGGTGCACATTATTAGATGTTAGTTGGTTGAAGGCAGTCGGCTAGAAGCCCTGAACTTGAGTTTCACGCTTGTTGGCACTCGTCAGCAAGGCGTATCCACAACCTCGATGGAAATGATGTTCTGCATGATATGCGAATCCACATCAATCACTGCTGAAGTCAGCGACGTTACCACTGAGCCGTTCGGGCCACGGTTGGTCTCCTATAGGACTGGGTCACATAAACTGATTGGTCATGGGAGAGGTACCAATTTTATATTGTCTATTCCTGACTGCAAATTGAATTCTACAACGCTGGGTGACATGGGTTCCGATCCAAGGTGGAACTTCAGTTCCATCGAGGTTGCAGATGCACACTACTGACGAGTACCAACAAGCAAGAAATCCAGGTCCAGAACCTCCTGCCGATTACCTCCAAGCAACTAAAATGTCTCAAATATATTTGTTCACAGATATGATTCAGGTTTCTTTAGCTACTTATATCAAACAGGACTCTGATAATAATACAGAAGCGTCAGTGATTTGAGCTACGCTGAAACCTGACTGACACTAATGACAAATAGATTTTAAAGGCAAATACTAGGCGTTAAGTAAAGCGTATTACTTGGAATATTGAGGGTTTGTATGAAAAGGACACGCTCCCCCTAATCTATAATACTAATTAGGAACCATAAACTGAAGAAAACGCAGTACTGTAAGTCTACATTATCACCTAAGCACCAGGGTGTAGAAGACTTGGCTGGTTTTAACTGGAATGGCTCTAATTCATATATATATATATATATATATATATATATATATATATTCAGGGATTTGCAGCTTTCTAATTGGCTACTTATACACATATTTGCTTCATGTTGCATTTCAATCAATTATTAGCATTGTACAAGACTCTATCTTACACGTGACAAAAAATCATTAATTCAACTGATGAAATCGATTGTATAAGTGCATATCTTTTACTAGCTAGTTTTTAATTTTGCTTGTTATGATTGTAGATGTGGAAACAAGTCAATAGACAACTCATAAACACCTTTAAGCACAGAAAAGCGCAAGTAAAATGTAATAAACTTTCTTCCATCTACATACTAAAGCCTTGAAGATTATTTTTAGGCATATACAATTTTTATGTGAATAGATAAGTCTGAAATGTGTGAGATAGTGTTTTGAGACGTCTATTGAAAGTGAACATTTACTTGAGACACATTCTAGTTTCTTATATTTCTATTTCGCATCTAGCTTAGCTTCACATACACCTTTTGTCTGTTTAAACAACTGAAAAAACTTTAATCACGAGTCGAAATATATAAAAATGCTACGTCGATCCTACTTTAGGAGTTTTATTTCCTTCGCTGGTAAAAAGCTCCCAGAGTAGTTAATAAAATGTATGAGTAAGACCATCAACGGTTCTTTATTAGCAAATTCAATTCAAACGTATCATATAGTCGATGAGTCATTTTCTGTTATTTTCTGGATTTCCACTAACTTAAACCAAAAGGCACCCAGCTCCGAATACTTCAAATTGCAGAAACAGCGGCAATCAGGATTAAAGGTGCAGAGTTATGTGTTCATGAAAAGTAGGTGTTGTCACTACAATTACCCTGGAGCCATTCGAGATTCACAAATTCATTATTATCCTACCCCTCTTTACCTAATTTTCGAACTCCACTTTGTAGATATCTACAAATCTCAATAATCTGAAATAATTTTATCACATTCTCTCAACTTATCTTGTTCCCTAACATGAGTAACATTCTATTGAGTTATTATTCCTCAAATTATCTACTTTGTTTATTGTATCCTGTTCCCAAGCATAACCTCCAACAGTCTGAATAAAGCATATCCTTATAGTCTTGGTTGTATTGTATTCTCTGAGGTGGGTTGTTTTATAGTGATGAAACAACACAGTTCAGATAATACAATACAACCAAGACCATTCACATGAGCTACAAATATTCTCCACCACTTTATAACCTTATAGAATTACATGGGCGGATCAAATTGCAACGCTACGTTACGTATCATCATAAAATAGAGCATGGAATGGCGGTCAGCTCTCTACCTCAATTTCATCGATTTTGAAAAGACCTTCGATAGCATCAACTGAGAAGTAATTTGGCAGGTAGCTGCTACAGACCTTTATCAACTTCATTCAACAGCAGCTGTATGCTATATGACGACGCCAGATGCCAAGTGATTGACTATGGAAAGCTCAGTGATGGCTTTGAAGTGAAGACAGGGGCAGGAGTAAGATAAAATAAGGTTGCCTACTATCACCGATGACCTTCTTAATTGTGGTGGACAGGGCTGGAACATGCAAGAAACTGTGAGGAGCGAGAAGATAGGCATACGCTGGCTGGACCGATGAAAAGACCCTACACGACTTAGACTTCGCCGGTGATTTATGTTTAATGTCTAGTCATATAAACTCGAAGATCTACAGGCGAAAACCAACAAGTTGGCAGAGGAGGCGAGGTGAGGCGGAGAAGACGGGACTTAAGGTGAACGTAGAGAAGATATGGAGATGAAGATACCCAACCAACAGCAACAAGCACCAATCACCATCAAAGGGAGGAGTATGAAGGAAGCAGTCTCTTTCACCTACCTAGGCTGCATCATCTCAACTGCAGGTGGCGGCACAGATGAAGATGCTAAAACCTGGATCGGAAAAGCAAGACAGGTCTTCATTAATCTGAAATCAGTGTGGAGATTTACTGCACTACACTCAACATGTGCAACAATATCCGGATTTTCAATCCTAATTCAGTCAATTCAGTCAATGCTTCTATGTGATGGTTTAGAGACTTGGCGTGTCACGGAAAGCATCTCCAACAAACTGCAGACATACACCAACAGCTGCCTACGCTCGTTACTGAAGATCAGATGGTCAGAAAGAATAAGCAACAAAGAACTCTGGCAGAGAACCAACCAAGAACTTATCACCAACAAATATGCCGAAGAAGAAAGTGGAGATGATTGGGCCTGCACTGAGAAGATCATTCAGGGACACCATGCGTCAGGCGAGGCGGTCAAATGGAAGTCAAATGGGAAAGGATGAATTAAGCGTCCGAGGATCATATAAAGGAGATCGTGTGAGGAAGAAGCGAAAGCCTGTGGGCAGTTGTAGAGCCAAGTTCAAAAGACTGCATTGAAGAGAGTGGAATAGAGACGTGCTACTGAAGCCCCCTATGTTCCACTAGGAACCCAAGGGACAAATAATAATCATAATAAATATTATCATTTGGACAATCAATATTTTGATCTGATACTACCGTCCACCTAAAAACATTTCTGAATTGACTTCCTCATTTGCATACTATTATTCACAAGCTATCCAACGAAATCTACCTGTTGCGACATAAAGTTACATTATACGGACATTCAACTGTTGGGCCTAAATAATAAGTTATGAAAAGGAATATCTTTGTTCATTCACTTGGCTTTTAAATTATAGTGGGAGCATTCATGGAGCCTAGTGCTCATGTTGTCTTTTTGTATTCAAAAAAACTATCTGGACTAATAAACTGGTCAGTTTTGAAACAAGTTCAATGCCTAGGGTGAAAATTACCCTTCAGTTGATTTGAAAATCCCTAATGAATAGAGAAAACCTTAATGACTGGCATTGATGAACGTCTGCTGTCCTGTTTTAGAAGGTCTTTTGAAGATAAATAGTTCTCCATAAAGATGCATCAAACGAGGTCCACATGGAGTTCGTCGATCCACATAGTATTTCAGGGAATAATGTCAGGACCGTTGCCATTTCTACTACTCACAAACTATTTAACCAAGTAATCCTCGTTGCCTTTACTCCTATCTGATGACGACAGACAACTCAGAGAGTAATAAGTGGAGAAATAGACTCTTGACTGCTACAACTAGACTTCTAGATGTTAGAAAACTAACTAAGCTTCATCCCGGAGAAATGTTAAGTAATGCATCTTAAACCTTAGAAGCTATGAAGGCTAAATATGAAGTGAATGATCAAATTCTGACAAAAAATTCCACCGGCAAAGGCTGAATTGACCAACTGCAATAAGACGTAGGTTATAATATTATGAAATGGAATAAAACACATGCACTGAGTACGGTAACGACTGTTCAGTGAACAGCGAAAATGTCAGCAGACAAAGACTGGCCTGTTATTATCAAAAAAGATTATTCAACAATAATATATAATATATGCACTCATCTCTTTGAAATGTATTCTATCATACAACCTTACTGCTTAATCTTTCACACTACTTAAATTCCTTGACGCTCATGAAATTTAATGAAAAAGTGGATTTGGCTCATATTTACATTCCATCTTCAGCCGTCACCAAGTATTGATAATAAAAGTCTGAAAAACCATAGCCATCTTAGATACTCAAACTGATCATCAATAAGACGCTCCCAATCTCTAATTTAGCCTGATTCGGATTAGGATCAGAAGTCCTTGTTGTGCAAGTATGAAAAGGATGGACAGATAGTAACGCATCATGACTTACATGGCAGTAAGGAAAACCTTTTGGATATTGAGGCGAAATTAGGGTCTAGTCTACAGTTTGGTCTCGTAGTTAAGTTCGTAGGGCATATGGTTGGTTACCCAAAGATGACTGTTCCGAGTCCTATAGCGACCTATTTTTTAATTTCATCTTCAATCAATGCCCAGTATAAATACAAGTCTTCAAACAACGGCTTTCTCAATTAGTGAAACTTATAGCATATTTCTGTTGTCTAATAATCATAATAATCTCTTTATTCCAGACATTATGTTTCATACAGCATAAAATTCTCAGTATTCAACATTTCAGTAGATTCACTTCCAGTATAATCTTTATAAAAGAAATATTTATAGCATCTGAATAATTTTAGTAATAAAAGTATTGGCAATAATGTGATAAGCATCTGGAGTTAGATCAACGTTTGATCTGGAAAGCGTGAATGAAGAGAAAAGCGAGCGTAGGTTTGTGTGTGATGGTCGTGATTCATTCACCTATTACAAGAATTTGCAATTCGAACTAAGTATCTGAGGCATTGTAGTAACATGAAGCATTTATGTGCATTTCGAAGTTCATTTCCAGTTATAGTGATGATGCTTTTCCCTGTTTCTGTTAACTTGAAAAACAGTTGGTTGAAAATATTTTTCAAAAAGTACAAGGGTACATTATACGTTTAGAAGACGTATTTATTAAAAGGATAAAACTAATTAAAAGGGAATAATTTGTTAAGTGGATAATGTCCAGTAGTCGAAGGTTTCAGTAGGCCACCAGATGTTAATTATATATATTTATATAACTTGGAAATAAGTTGCTTAAAACAGTAATTCTTTACAGAAATAATTTCGTTTGTTAGTATCTGCCAACAAATCTTTGTCAGCAATGATATTCCCACAGGTTATCTTCAATTTAAGCATCGTTTTAGTCCATCGCGTTATTTTATCTATTTAAAGTATGAAAGCCTGTGCTGGCGTTATTTTTTATTTTACTAGTTTGACTATTTGTCATTAATAAGAAAAATACTTGGAGAAATATCAATTTTTAGTTGATATATCAAAAGGGCTAATCATGAAAGGTGATATTTTTACAGTGAAAACATATATACATCGATCAATTGTGTGAATTTTAAGAATGATAGACCAACTGAGGTTTATTTGATTACCAAGTTTTACCCAGATGCTTTGTGAATCCACGATACGTGACTGTCCGTCAATCACCGAGTCAAGTCTTCTTGTCTCAATATAAATCAAGCTGAAGTAGACAGGTTCGAATCCTGCGTCGAAACAAGTTTTTATTTCCACTTTAGTCGCCATTCCATATCAGGAATAACAGTCGGTCAAGTCACGGCTATCTGAGATAATCAGTCTCATCAAAAAGAACTTGGTTGGTTTTTTGATGATAAAGGTTACTTATCAGCTTATTTCATTTTACTCTTGTATCAGTAATTAGAGTTAAAGGAATTAACACATAGAAATCTATAATTTGGCTAAAGACTGAAAGGGAAGCTGAGAAGATGAAAAAGATTATGATATTGGGTGAAATGGAAAAATATTGACACAAAAATTGCAACCTTAAAAATCTAATTATTGTCCAGTACTTATTGATGGCTTGATCTGAAAGTTCCCAAAGTTCTAAGCAGACTTCATGACTGGCGAAGAAACATAGACGTGAGGAGAAGCACTCATAGACGGCAGTGGATGATAGTTGCGCTATTTCGCAAATTCATAGAAGAAGGAAAGAGTGGATCATTGGATTTCTACCCAGTGGGCAAAGAGCAGCATACTGACCACGAAACTCGAAAGGTCTCACTTTCATTCCCTAGTGAGGTAATGGTTGCCCACTGCGTAGGAGTTCCATACTAGGACGAAACATCTGGTTAACAAAGTGTTGTAATATAATTAACATATAATTATGTAATAGAGATAATATGAATATTTCGAAGCTTTAGGATTGCATTGATATGACTACCAGCAATAAATTTTCACTGGGTTGCACACCAATAAGTCGACCTAAATGAAATTAAAACCTACCACAGTGGCTAAGTTTCATTCTGATATTCAGTGAAGGTTTCCTTGAAAACGTATAAACTTGCAAACTCTTTTTTCTCCTTTTAGAAATATGAATTTAAAGCTGAATAGGGCTTGGCACTCAGCTAACTCATATTATCAGTTGCACAGAGTCTACCCACACACAGGTGTAGAGTGTCTTGTTGGAGTCTCAAATAGGTTAGAATAAAGGTTTCAGGCTGTTTACGATATCACTCATAACAGATCGCATTATTGAGGGTGCTACACACTCTCTGTCATATTCAATCATCGATTATTTCTATCAACCTTCCCAGACTTAATTCGTCTCCTCGCATACACTTTTATCCACTGTAATGCCACTCTTTTTCGATCCACTAATTTGTTGTACACTAATGTAAAGTTAATTGATAACTTTTCAGTAACGAATAAAACATTTTCGATTGTTTGAAATCTGTGACAGTGTTGATGATGCAAAAACAAAATGTTCGCATGAAAGTAGAACTGTTTAGTAAATTATCAGATTAGGGTATCTTAACCTAATAAACACTAGTGTTTCACTGTATGCTACTTTAATTGAGTAGGCAAGTGGTGGAATCAACTTCTCAATTTCAGAAGAGTAGACTTTAGATACCAGTGTCACAATCCCAGTTGGCGGATAAACTTTTGTTTGTAAGAAAAATTACCAAGCATAATACTACTGAACAATTTCAGTAGTTAGAAACCACTCAAGCTGATCTGTAGACTTCGCCAGTCAGCTATGTTACAGGAACTAAATACCGGACGACTGCTTATCTCGCTTAAATCCATACCAACTCATCAGTGGCGTAATCGAACGAATTCATTTTCAGTGTTCAGATTACTTTGATCTGATCTAGTTGACTGATAAAGTCTACAGGTCACCTTGAATGCTTTTAGTAGTAGCATATTTCAGAAGTTCGTGACACTTTTGTGTCATAAAACACGCCATGTGGTCTTGCTTTGGTGGGGGTGGTTTCCAAAAGAAACCCTGCCGCTAGTACCATAGTTGGGTGGGAGTTGAAAAACTACTAACCGGTGAGAAACACAGAGGTAGTCTATGGAGTTTGTGAACCATTTGCTTAAGGAATACACAGCATTGTCTCCTGTAACTCAGCAACGCAACTAATCTGTTAACCAAGTTTCTGCATTTTAGTTTCACTTTATCTTCATCTAAATCAAGAACAAACCACTGTCTGTTTCCGGTCACATCAATTGTCCAGTATCTCACCTTAATTCCAACAGTTTTCCTTTGAATGAGTGAACCGACTAAGAGGTCAGTAGTAAGTTTCCTCAAGACTATGTACATTGTTAGAAAGATTTTTAATGATAAGAAAAATGTCTGAAGTTTGCCATGGAGACGTAAGTAATTGATGAAAAACTATTTCTTGCAGCTCTCGAACTCACTTATCACCTCAGTATTGTGATTGAAGTTGATTAAAGTGAGACTAAGATCTTTCTTGTAGCTTCATTGGAAAAAGCGCTCTGAGATCGCTAGTTTGAATCTCGCCACTACCCGGGACTTAATTTCACTTCATTTCAGTAATAGCAGTTTGCCAGATTACAGCTGTCTTAGATAATCAGTCCCATTGGAAATAATAATAGTAATAACAATATGTAAAAATTTAGTTAGCCGTCCAGGTTTGTCGGTTAATGTGACAAGTGTTTTACAGTAAGGTTGGTAATAATCATGAAAACAATAATAATGACAACTTTGAAAGGTCATACTGACAGCGGTGATCCAGGTAGTCGTAATATCGATGATAATAATAATGATAAGGACCAAGTAAACAGGAAGATAATAATATAGACAGTCCGATAATCAAAGTGGGTCAAAAGCTTACTTGAAAAAAATATAGGTTGCGTAATACTGAAGGATGAAGTTAGTGGATGAACGACGTGTAAACAAGTATAGTCGCGCTATACTGCAAAGTGACAAAAGTTGGAAACTGTGAACCATTGAATTCTGATACAGTGACTGGATGGTTTACGCTTTCGCCGTGGAACTTGAAGCTTCTGGCTTCTATCCCTTACTAAGCCGTGGGCACGTACTGCTAAGAAGTCCCATATTAAATCGAAACAGCTGTCCAAGGCTTTCAGGTTTGCAGTAGTTCTCCAAGTGATGTCAGTCCATGAAAAATACTACCTCAAAACTAAAATCTCTATTAACTTCTGAATATAGTAAGTGTACGAGGAAGGTGAATAATAAGAAAAGGATAGGAAAAATTTCAACGATACAATTGTTCATTTAGTATTCCGTTGCAAAGGAAGAGATAGGTGATGTACAAACTTCTTCTGGATGCAAAGACTATGATTCAGATACCTTTTGAAAGATTATGTTGGTATGCATCAAATAATCTTGGAAGTATTTACCTTATCTACCAAGCGGCCACTATCAACAAGATGAGATAAAACAACTTCTGATAGATTTTATCTGCCTCCTTCTCAACCATGAAAGTAGAGCTCAGCAACATGTCTGTTAAGTTGTCTAGTAGTGTGCCCTATATCGCTTTTTCAAATGGTAAAACTAGATAACTTATCTTTTAGCTGATCAACAACAGACGGTAGGCTGGAAGATGAAAGATAGAGTTGTGCAGCGTAGAAAGTTCTCTTAATAACTCTGTGACCAATAGTTCCATTCCCGGTAACTCCAGCCTAAAACACACCCAGAGAACTTTCGAGGAAACTGAAATACCTTTTGGATTCACACAGGAAATTCCGTCAAATCATCGACAAAATTCTTGGAAAGGATCAAAGGTATTAATATAGAAAACGACGAATTAATGTTGTCCCTCCATGTCACAACGTTGTACATATCAACTGAACCACGAATGACCTAGGAAACTATGCCCCTCCTGCTCACTGACGACACAAGCCTCTCAGAAAGCACTCTATATAAATGTTCAAGTCTGATTGAACTGACTGATGTTTATCCGATAACATACTTCCAGTTTAATGGCAAGATATACAAACAGAAGAAAAGAACACCAATGCGATCACAGACATCCCAACTAATTGCAGAAGCAGTGATACAGAGACTGGGAGCCATCATTTCACCTGTAATTAAACTAACAATTTGGATTCACTATGTACGCGACACTTTTGTCATCATTAAAAAAGATGATACAGAAAACACTAACAGTTTGATTAACAACATTTTCAATGACATCAAATTCACAATGAAGAAGGTGTTAAACAACTAACTGCCGTTCCTAGAAGTCTTAGTCAGTGGAAAAAATACTGGAAACTGGAAACTCAAGTATACAGAAAGTCAACGCACACTGATCAAATCCTCAACTACAATAGCAACAACCCAACGACACACAAAGTCAGTTGCGTGCAGACTATTCAAAAGGGAGAGAAAACACTGCGGTAAAACAACTCCATGGAGAAACGACGAGAATTACTTCATATCTGTCCTAAAGAAGAACAGCTACCCACGAAACTTTGTCAGATGCCTATTCCGTACAGCGTCAACTATAAAGTCATCGACAGAAATCAATAAACACATCATCCTATCATACATAAAGAATATGTCACAGATCACGACAAGATTACTGAGACCACACGCAATTCGTGTGGCTCATAAACCAACAAATCCACTCCAAACACTATTATCCAGACGGAAGAACGTAACAACCAAAGAAGACAAACCGAACACCAATTACAAATCAACTGCAATAACTGTAATCAACACTACATTGAGCAAAGTGGTCACCCTCTTCACCTTCGTTTACCTGAACACCAATTGGCTATTAAACGTCACGACATTTCATCACTCAGTTCAATGCACGTGGATAACAACTATGAACATGAATTCAATTTCGACAATGTGGGAATTTTGGACGGAGAGAGGAAACACAAAGAATATTAGAATTCCTAGAAGCTTGGCATTCAGGTCAGTTAGTCAGTCAGTCAGTCAGGTAGTCAGCAATCAACAGATGTATAGACATAGACACAATCTATCAATCAATAAGAAAAATGGTAGACGACAGAAAGGTGAGAGGCCAAGTAGAGGAACATGCGACAGGAGAATGTATACAGTCAATCGCATAATAACCAAAGGAAACAACCAAAACGAATCGGTTCGTGAGTGCGAGCTACTAAATCACTCAAGGAGATATATTGGCAATTCACTTAATGCTGAAGTTTGGGCTGATGATGTTATCGAGAAGGATAATAAAAGCTGCATGATTGAACCGCCTACCTCACAGAACACAACATAACCAAGATTATCCACCTGAGATACAAATATTCTTTACCACTGCAAACAGCCTTTAGCTATATTTCCAATTAATTACAGTTCCATGGACAATGGTTTCTTTCGAACGGTAATAATTCCAGGCTTATTTCTCTCCATTTTGTCTATGAGTCTTCTAACAAAACTGTTAGAAGAGCTCACTTGAATAAATGAGTTTCGAATGTGTTCTAACTACTTATGTAATAAATCATGTGAAAATATTATTCTTGGTTTGTTAGTAAGACATTTAAACAGGTTCGCTTTTTACTGACCTGTAAATATGGTTTTTGTGTAAACGTATCTGCTGACTGAACCATTTTCTTTTGTGTTTAGCAAGACGTTTAAAAAATGCAATTCACGCTCATTTTCTCCTTCATAAGTGAAATTGAGTGAAGGGTGCACCTCGCTAAATAAATAAATAATAACGGTAATCAATATTCGATAGTTTAAAGTAATATGGAACACTTAGATTATCATTAGTCTAAAGCATGTTTATTTATAGTAATAATAAGATTTCCATCTCCGAGAACAATCAAAGCAGTCCATCATTGTGGGTCTAGAAATTGTGCACTTCTTGTAATCACTTGAAACGCATACGCCTACATCCTTCTCGTTACATAAAAAAAAGCAAAAAAACAAATCAGTTAAACATTTATTTTGTCTTTCTGAGTAAAATCGACAATAACAATACTAGAAGTGATTATAGTTAGTATCCATTGTAGTGAGTGATATGTCATATGAAATTAATTGACATATTATGCATATATATGCATACATGAATCCAAATGCACCAGTTTAGTTTGTACCCATTTCACTTTTGTGCAAATGGTGGTATACAGTTGGATTCAGTCATAATTGGGATCATTTAACAATAGTTATCTTTATTATCCTACTTGTTAAAAGTAAGTAGTAATGTATTTTGTATTAAGTTAAAGGTTTCTGAATAATTCGGATACTATGTACATGATATTATAGAATCTGTATGTACATCAAGAAGTATTGCTGTAATGAAAGTAACTGATGACTTAAGTATAATCTAATTTGAACCTTATTAGGACTTTATTCATTTTAAGGTAGTAATGTCGAACTGACGTCATTTATAGGAGAGTCATTGAAAACTTAGGAGCACTAAACAGATGTTTTGTCCTAGTATATATCTCCTAAGCAGCACGCACCTACGACCCTGTCAGGGATCAAACTCAAAACCTCAAGGCCTTCCGGTGAATAAGTTAACTATTCACACATTAAATAAACAAAATCCTATGAATGTTGAGATAAATTACTGCTAAGTGCTCCTTACTGATATGCTTCAAGATGGAAATCCCCAAGTTGTAATCAGAAGTAGTAACTTCTGGGGTTAACCAGCCGAAAGTGATGCGGAAACAAAAGTCATGCTATATCACATAATGATCAAAAAAAGGAAGTTTTAGACCATCAAGCTCAGAATTACCAGCTGGGTGGTTAATATGTCGGCCATGAGAGCTGAAAGTCCCTTGCGAGTTAGTTGGTGAGAAGTGCAGAGAATTCTCATACTAGGACGAAACAGCTGTCCAGTTCTTCCAGTTTTTCAATGATTTACCAATTGATGTCAGTCCGTAATGAATACCAGCCGGAGATATAATGCCATATAACACCAGTTTGTGATTGTGACAGAATGAAATATCTACGAGAATTGTGAATTCGAAAATGATTTCAGTTGCCATCAGTAACGGTCCTAAAATAATTTCTTCCTGTAAATTCTTTTTGAAATATTCCAAACGACTCGTTATTAATGATATCACTTACTATTTTGGGGTTTTTTCAGATATTCGTTGAGTATCACCATGTAAGGACCAAAACAAATGTATAGTGCTCCCAAGTTTTCAACAGTTATTCCTCTGACTTCAGTTCATAAAAAATATTATCATAAAAACAATCAGTGCTCGAAACCATCTACCCTATAACTAGCTTCTACTATGCGTTTGACAGTAACTGGACATATACTACATAACTATCATAGAGTAAACATGAAAACAGCCCTTAAACCATAAAATCAGAGTAGCTGCAACCAGGCAGTTCAGTTTACCGAAGCTCTAGACATTCATAAAATTAAATCATCTTTGTGTATATAAATACTTCTCCACCTAAGAGTAAATTTTGAGTGATTCTGAATAGTAAACATTTAGATAATGACTAAGGCTTCTATATTTACCTGAAATCACCTCTTTAGTTAAAACACAAAGAGTATCAAGTGGCTATTTCAGTGATTTCTAGATCGACCTTCTTCAGTAACTCAGAAAACAAATGCTTTGCGGTTCTCGTGTTGCAGATGAACGAGGTCAACAAAATGGAGCGCTATACAATGCATGTTGTAACTGATCTTTAAAATGTCTTCATTTCATGAAGAAGCCTTTGCTTATAGAAATAATTTCATAATTTTCATAAATTCACACTAGATACATCAAACGTTTACGTAATCTTCAACTGTCTTATTACTCTGCAGGCTACATTATTCATGATTATAGCTCTAGATATAAACCTTCACTACAATAATGGGCTCAGATCAAGAAAGACAAAAAGACACACAATCGAGAAGAAAACACAAGTGGACATCAGTGCACAATGCGTCAACATGAAACACATTATATCACCACATCAACTGGAAATACGCCAAGTCGATAGATCAATCAATGAAGAAGAAAGCAGACAAAAGTGGTGGAAAGTTATTAGGAAAGAGAAAGGAGGAATGAGAGGAAGCTCATTTTCAATGTGATGATTGAAATGAAGAAAATGCATGGACAAATCTTCACCAATTATATCAATTCTGAGTCATATCACATAATATCTCCAATCACTGGTTTCTGTTATCACGTGGATCCTAGTTAAGAAGTCTATATTCCTCTACACGTCACAGACCAACAGACATAGACTACAGGGACTGATACCGTTTTCTAGTCTAGTTACATCTAACCACTTCATAACCTGAACCTACTCTATCCAACATCATGAGATGGAATAGGTGATGACTAGACATGTGCAACAGGAAGGAAAAACAAGTTTATTCCTGATGAATGTTAATGGAGTTCGGCGTTTATTACTATGATAGAAGAATCAACTACTCTTCGGGTGTTCTACCCAGTAGTGAATGCACACATATTTCTCTTTATGAAACGGAAGAATGCATAAATAATAATTTTGGATAGAATCACATGGTAGAATTATAATTCCTATACCTGACATTAATAAATTCAGTGTCTTCCTTTCCTTTCCGCTGATTTTTGTAGAAAGAATGATTATTTATTGTAGGTTTTGTTGTTTTTTCACTGCTTTTCCTGTAGTTTTGAGTGAAGATTCAAAGGTTGAACAGAATTTTAACACAGTGCTGATCTCTGTTTGGAGTAAACTGTATTTTGTTGAGGATATGGTTCTTTCTAAAGCGTTTATTTCTCTTTCCAGTTGTTTTTCTCTCTGTTAGTTTGGAGATCTTGAGTAACTTAGTTCATAGTTTTCCCTTTCTTTTTCATTCACGTTTTCTGTTGGTATACTTTTGGCAATGATTAGTCGGTTCATTATCTCTGTTCCTATGACTGTTTTCAATATTTGTTAGTGAGTATTGGCTGTTTCATTGTATTTCTTGAGCCTGTTTGTTTGCATACGTACCCAATAATCCCAGCATTTTGAAGCTAATTTGTTCAGAGATTCTCTATTCAGTGCGACAGTTGACAGGTGTTGTGTATTCAACAGTTGCTAGTAAGATGCACCTTCGTAAAGTATCGTGAAATCCAGCCAGTTAGTCACTATTAACATGTCACAGTGAATAAGTGATGATGTTACAGATTCAGAATTATTGTTATCACGTGGTCTAAGTATAAGCCGCTGACAGTTTGTTTATAAAATTGTAAAGGTTGTTTTAATATCATACCTATGCCCTTTCTCAACAATGTGCTTTGCAATATGTGATGATGGTTTTCTGCCCTCTGCACTTATCGAAGTTTGTGAATCCAGCTGCTTATGTAGCCTTTTTGGTACAGTTCCCCCCACTCTGAAGTGCAAATCTCGATTAGTTCTTCCTATGTATATATGCTCTCAAACACATGTAAATTGATAAATTCAGTGTGATATGACACAATCGTTTATGCAGTACTGAGGTCTATGCTGCAACGTTTGTTTGGTCTTATCAATTATCATAAGCTTGGCTGCATAGTATGTTTTACTAATAGCGGAGCTTACACATTTTAAAAAAAATTACTTTGTGAAACTCCCTTCCGTATGGAGCGATATAAATGTGTTTCTTCAGAAAAGAATATAGAGGGGGCTTTAAAACTGGCTAACTTTGGCAACGGTTTAAAAACTTCAGTGAGTATCAATTTTCTAATAATGTTTCAGTTAATAATATAATGTCCATAGACTCTTCAGTACAGAAACAATGCACCTTTTTGATCAGGCAAATAACAAAAACCTTCATTGTATTGAGTTAGACAAATTGTATGGAAACTTAAGTGCTGGTTTGTTTAAGTTAGTTACCAAGTGGATTTAGCTTAAGTTGGTTAACTTTGCAACTCATCTTTATCTGTTATTCAGACCAACATGTCCACATTGACTAAGTGAGTTGAACTCGATTTACTGAGCACAATCAGCCTTCTCAATATATCTAGCAGACAACGTGCTCACCTAATCTTATACTCTATCTTCCACCGCAATAGGTTCCCCCTCTGTCCATCTTCGACAATTATCGATTGCATAATGTACATCAACGCGACACTTTGTGATTGCTGTTGTCTTAACTTCCTTCAGATTTGCTATTCCCTTCCATGTTATTTCAATTTTAGTATGTTCCACAGACTGACTGGACATTCACCATCATGTAGTGACTGGAGTATATCGAACTTACATTATATTTGATTATTTATTGTTGACAACGCAAGTTATAATCAGTTAAAGAGGAAGCAACAAAATTAAGATGATGCTACGTAGTTCCGTTCAAAATTATTATTTATGCATTCTTCCGTTTCATAAAGAGAAATATGTGTGCATTCACTACTGGGTAGAACACCCGAAGAGTAGTTGATTCTTCTATCATAGTAATAAACGCCGAACTCCATTAACATTCATCAGGAATAAACTTGTTTTTCCTTCCTGTTGCACATGTCTAGTCATCACCTATTCCATCTCATGATGTTGGATAGAGTAGGTTCAGGTTATGAAGTGGTTAGATGTAACTAGACTAGAAAACGGTATCAGTCCCTGTAGTCTATGTCTGTTGGTCTGTGACGTGTAGAGGAATATAGACTTCTTAACTAGGATCCACGTGATAACAGAAACCAGTGATTGGAGATATTATGTGATATGACTCAGAATTGATATAATTGGTGAAGATTTGTCCATGCATTTTCTTCATTTCAATCATCACATTGAAAATGAGCTTCCTCTCATTCCTCCTTTCTCTTTCCTAATAACTTTCCACCACTTTTGTCTGCTTTCTTCTTCATTGATTGATCTATCGACTTGGCGTATTTCCAGTTGATGTGGTGATATAATGTGTTTCATGTTGACGCATTGTGCACTGATGTCCACTTGTGTTTTCTTCTCGATTGTGTGTCTTTTTGTCTTTCTTGATCTGAGCCCATTATTGTAGTGAAGGTTTATATCTAGAGCTATAATCATGAATAATGTAGCTTATAGAGTTATCGCCATTTCGTTTACTTTAGTGGATGTTTTTTCAAGGGATAAAGATAGTTTGTAATAGTTGTTTGATCCTTGCCTACTTTCGGTATTATCACTGAAATTGTTGTTCTTGATCTAGCAGTTATGTTTCTTACAACCTTTCAAGAAGGATAACCGCAAGAAGTTTCCATCGTTCTTATGTAGCATAGTGGATAACATTTTGGAGTTTTAATCGATGGCTACTGGGTTTGAGTCCCATTGAGAATACTGCTACTCACTGAGGTTAGGACACATCTAGCTGATGTTTTCCAAATAGAAGGGAACACGCGTCTTGGATTACACTGTCATCCAGCAAACGGACAACAGTGATTACGTCAACGCCACTCTCTTTTTTAATGTGTAGTCATTATGATGTTGATAATTCTATCCAGCAGTACTGATATTCGGAAGTCAATAAAACTGATGGGACACTAATAAATGTGCATCATTTCGTATTTCAATATCTAAGTATAAATATTCTGTTTTTTGTTTTAACTTTAGATCCTGTTTAGAAAACAATGGGTGTACGATCTAAGTCTGATAAAAATACTGAAGGAGGTAGCGAAATAGACAGAAGAGTGAAAATCATTTTAATCGGTGATTCGAATGTTGGCAAATCAAGGTTTGTTTCATCAATATTCCGTACCGATTGTGAATATCAGTCTAGTAAGATCATTTACTACTCAACCGAATGAAGTGGATGCATCGTCTACAATTAGTACAGATTTGAAATTGTGCGAGATGATAGTCAATGATGAATTAGTCAAGTTATACATTTGGGTAAATGTTCAATGTTTCATAAGCCCTTAAATATTCATATTTTAGGATACAGCTGGTACAGAAAGATTTAAAAATCAAATGTCACCTTCATATTTTCGTCATGCACAAGGTGCTTTAGTCGGTAATTCAGAATTCATTCCTTTTTTTTTACCCAAAACTTTGGTAATTTTCTTTAGTATATGATGTAGGATGTCAAAAGAGTTTTGAAGAATTGAAGAATTGGCTGAAAACTATTGAACATCATTCAGGCTCAAGAATAGTCAAATTGATCGTTGGCAATAAGATAGATCTAGTAGGTATATTAAGAGAAAATAGACGATTTTAATTACAAAATCTTTTCTGTTCTTCTTTTCTAGCCTGCACGTGCAATTCCTATTCAAAAAGCTGAGGAATTTGCTAAAAGTATTAATTGTACATACTTAGAAACGAGTGCTAAAAATAGAACAAATGTGAAAGAAGCATTTGAAACGCTAGTTCAATTGGTAAGTTGTACAAATATGCATACATACTACTTAATAATACTTAAGTACTTAAAACAGATTAGTAATTATTAGTAACAGAGTTGTTGAGTAGGGCTCTGGATAGCGTAAGATATCTTAACCTGTAGCCTAAAGTGTCTGGAAGTGAGGTTTTCAACTGATGGTGACAACACAGTTTTAGGACTATAAATTGGTTGTCAGCCGATAGAAAGTTGTAGACTGCTATTTCAGGGTTATTGGTGAAAGTCAGAACGGCATATTTCTAATCAGTGGTGCAGAGGGAGGGAGGCTAGTGTTCCGCTGTTCACAAAAGCGTACAGCTCTCAGTACTAAGAGTGAAACCTCTGCCCTGTAAACTGTGTAGGCCATGACACACTTCTGAAGGACCGGGATATGTAGAAGATCCGGTCACCATTCAGTAGTCTGTATTGCTGTCTAGTCTCGAGTGCTCAACATATGAAAGTCTACTGGTCAACTGAAAACCTGACATACAATAGGAAGTGTGTAATGAAATGTAAAGTACAGTTAGAATACACAGAGGCACTGTCAATAAAGGGAGCATAAGAGACAAATATTTCTCCGGCTTGTTCTGTTAGCCTTATTATGACTAACGACTTATCGTCTGGGAAAACTAGAGAAAGAAAGATTTAAAATATGAAACGGCTGTCATTTCAAAAATAGGTAATGCCAAAATGTGTGGCAAAAAACAACAGAAATAGGAATACAAGCTGAACACCATTTGATAGGCTTCAAAGAGTTAACGTAGTCTTCAAACTGGAATCTACACCAAGATACTGGTGTTCAGACGAGATTATACTTCATCCCTCCAATTTCTATATAAATATCCACAAACATGAATTTGACTGTAAAGTTTATATCAGATAACCTTGAACAATATTACAGAATCCTCAGAAAGCTAGCAGTGTGAACAATAAACGCGTTGTTTTAGATCGATCCTGTCAGCTGGTGGCGGTATTAAAGTGACACTCTTAAGTCATTCTGGCGACCACTGAAATAACTAATTAAGTCTTTTCTGCTTCGGGTAGGAACGGAATTGTTCTGGTGACATTTAGACTCACTCTGAAATAATCATTCACTTCGACGGATAAGTTGTTTGCATGCTTGCGTCTTTCTTCAGTGTGATTCACACACACTACATATGATCATCGGTCACACCTCACGTAACTCCAACAGACTCATTTGTACTTAATGATGAAATTTGAAAATTTCGTCTTCTCTTTAAATTTTGCGCTAAAGTTGTTTTGTTGCCAAAATGAAGAATACTTTAACGGTAACAATTTAATTCTTCATAGAACAAAGAATCATTTTTAAATAAAATGTCGCAAAAGGAGAGCAAGACTAAAATATTCTGAATTCGTTTGTCTTTTTTTATGTTTTAATTGTTCGTAAAAGGACAAGTAACGAAAATTTTATACATGGTTGATGAATGTATCTTTTCACATTCAGTTTAACGAAAAAATATTGACAAAATGAGTGAATTTCATGAGGATGAAGTAATTTCAGACATAATATACTGAATAGGAATATAATCAAGACAAATGTAGTATGGTAGGCTTTACGATGAGAGGTTCATTTCTGCTGCTACTCCACTATGTTTGAGTAGTATGTAATACATTTGTGAAGAAAAATACGCGCTGATGTCATTGGATAAGGGTTGCGCTGTATCAAAAATTGAAGGAAGTAGGAAAATGTGAACCACTGGATTCCAATTTAGTGGCTTAACAGCTACGTGCTTGCTATGAGACCTGACAGCCTTGTGGTTGAGCTTTGGCAGGACTGTGGACTCGAACTGCTTACAGTTGCTCATGAAGACCCTCTTGAAGGTATTTATGATGGTTAAAGAATGTGTCATTTGTTGTGTTCACTGAAGAATCATTAATCATGAATGATAAGGAACTGTTTAAAACTCTCAAAATAAATCTGAAATATAGGGGAACTTTTGAATTTTTCATGAGTTCAACTCTTTTTTGATTCATCTCTGAGATCCAACATGTTCCTGAAGAGTCCTTTAGTGTGTTGACCTGGAAATCAAAACTCTGGTGTGCAAGGAAATACTTTTTTCCTTCAGTTTTGCCCACCTAACACTGCTTGCAGTGAGCTTCAGGGATATTTTGATGTACTTATATCAGATACCTAAGCTTAACATAATAAGACTTTTCATGAATGAATAAAGTCCTAAGGCTTTACTATACCGGTAAGCATTACTTAGAGTATGATTTTGTCGGCTGAAGAAGGTATACATCAACTGAAACACTGAACCCAAGAGTTGTTAGAATATTTGAAAATCTGGTCTTCACATTTCGCCACCTAATGACATACTTAGCAAAATCCGCTACCTGAAAACTTTGAAGAGAAAAAAAAGAACAGAAAATTAGTGGGAAAGAATTTTTCATTGAGAATTGACAGCAGCTGTAGAACAATGTGCAATTATTTCATATGAGTCTCAATTTTTAAAGTATCACACGTTTGCGACCCTTTGACAAGACTCAGCTCATGACTTAAGATTCCGAAATTTGACGCCGCTAATTTCTGAATAGCTTAGTAGTTAAGTCAATGACCTCAACACTGACTGAAACGAGTCTGAGTCATCAGCGTTACATCGGTAACTAGTGGTGATGTGGCTCACTTGTTTGAACAGTTGGCTTCCAACCAGTATTGGTAGGTTCGAACCGTGCCCCAACTACCGATGGATGAGCAGCCAGGTAGTATTATTGACCCTAGTACAATGAGTGGAGTTCACTGCCTACTGTACGGATGTCCACAAGGTTGCTGAGAATATTTTCATTCTATTCGCTTTATGGGCAAAGGAAAATCTAGAATATTCAGTTGCGTTCAGCTGATCACTATCGGAAACACAAACCCATATGTAGGAATTTCTGCAGATTACTACCAACCAATCAGTAGTGGATGCAGTGCACTACTGTACTGAATCACTGAGTTCAATGTTTCATTATAAATTACGTACAAAGAAATTGTTCTGCACATGAGACTTGTATAGGTTTCTGTTTCAGATCAAAATAGATAAACTGTGACGTTTCTGAGTACACTACTAGTTGACGCTGATAGGAATTTTCACTAAAGCATCAGTTTCTGTGAAATCTTTTAAACGCATTGTCGATAAGGTTGGTAGATTAATAGTTTCATCAAAGCTGTTCATAACTTTAGAACTTTCGAACTCAACTAGACCCACACAACAAGTAACCACTATCTACCCAAAAAAACATCGAGATGCACATAGTAAACTTGTGCACATCCTTATAACTGGCAGTGAGCCACGGATATTGATTGGGATATTATGATACTAGCTAGCTGCCGAAGTATCAGTAGACAGAGCAGGGTTCGGAAGCACGACCAGCCGGTTGAAAGTCAACTGCTGGAACCGATGAGGCACAGATCCATTGGGTGACTTCTGTCTATAGTTAAACACATCCCAATCCACACCATTTATGATGGCCAATCCACCTGAACACAACCTAAGAAACAACAAATCAATAAGGTTCTATTACATTGATATGATATAATAATATGATGTGAAATTATTTGTCAGAATTACAATTTGCTGCTTTTAACGCATAGCTGTCATCAGACCATGATTTTCAAGCCAAGTGCCAGAATTGATTCAGCTTGAAAAAACTATGCGATGCATGTGACCGTATTGCATGTAGCTAGTTTTTTTTGTGTCAACAAAAAGTCCTTGGATTATTTTGAAGAATAAAGAGTTAAGCGAAAAATCTTCATTTCAAACAACTAGTGCTGTGAAACACTAGGTAATGTTATTCATTGCTGTTGGGATTATTTAAGGAAGCCGTGGCGGATTGTTACTATTTATATGAGTGGGTGACTGAAGGTTAAATGAAAACCTAAGTCACATCAGTATTCCTAGTGAAATAGAAATATTGTGATTTCAAAGGTTACCTTAAAAATAAGGCTTCTCAAATTGACTGTTAGGAAACCAACTTAGCCAAAATTCAGCAGTAATACCCTACGGTTTACAGTTCACAGTGGTGAGTGTAACTGTACAAGCTAGTTAAGCTACACGATCCCATATTGTTCAAAATGTACATACCAGTGAACAGTTGTAAAGTGAGCCTGTGAATAATAAGAAATACGCGGATAGTATAACGTGATGATATACCTCAATTGGATACGAATAGAGGCTATTTTTCCCACAGTATCTCAGTACTTCACGGACTCGTGAAAATATCACAGACAAAGACTTACATGTGACTATAAAGGAAACCACTTTATTTGAAGGAAATACTTTTGTTCATCATAAAGATGTTCATTATTGAAAACTGAAAATTGTTGTTTGCTAAATGACTATTCTAAGTTATCTGTGTCACTAATAATCTCCCGTAACTATTATTAAAATGAGCCCTGAACTCCTAATGTTCATGGTTTTGAAGTGAGTGTACATTTGAAGGACCGAATTTTCGACTTAATTTTCTATAAAAATATCACCATCAAAAAGTGTTAAGTTGCTAGCATAAATCACGAGGTCTTACTGCATCCTAAGTTGGAAATAAACTATGGTGGACTGAAGAGTTTCGGTGAGTCAGAAGGGACTTAAAACTGAATCTAAGCATTCAAGAATTACCGATGCGAGTACTATTGAAGTCAAAATATGAAAAAATTGCAACAGTCTTCAATTTTCGTAGGCAACTTCAAACCACTAAAATAAACTTCTAGAAACTGATGTAAAGAATCAGTCAACAGAAAGCTGTTCATCTAAGTTTCTTGCTAACGAGGTCTGATAAGAAGGCAGTGTTTCAATAATAGGCCATGTTTTATCTTTGAGATTCCAGCCTGTTTGTCAACAAAGAGGTTAGTTTCATAGAGAGACTATTTGGGTGGCAAGCTAGTCACAGTACGACTGGATCACATGCATCTATTGCTCACCAAATGGTGGTTTATGTACATTGAGCCGGTAGTGTGAATAATGAGATAAGCGACAGAAAAAGGTGATCTACTGCGTTTCTGAGTCAGATGTCTTACAGTAGTCGTAGTCGTAGTAGTAGTACTAAGGGACTCTTGTATGAATACGAAAAACAGCGTGTATGCTTTACAGTTAATCATATTGAAAAAGATGACATGAAGTGTGTATTGAAACGTTTCTTTTCTTTGGGTTGCTTACTGTTTGTTCTAAATCCTACATTGTATCAATTTAGATCATGGAAAAGCACTCCACTGATGTGCGCATTAAGGAGACTACGATTATATTGCATGAAAAATCTGGTAGTCGGAAATCACGTTGCTGTCATCATTAAATATGTCAACATTTTGCTGTTGTGTATAAAATGGAACAAAAAACGGGACGGTTTTTTTCATAATGTAACATCCCAGGTTTTACTACTATGAAGTGTTTTATAATTTTTGTTTAAATACGGAAAAGTCTCGGTCATCAGTAGTGGGTATATCGTTTACTTTCTAAAATTCAAACTGCGCTCTTTTTCGAAGAAATATATGTGTAAATGATGATTTAAAACAAAACTGTTGTAAGAGGTTTAATGTTTGATTTGCTGTAATTAGTATTTTATGAGTAGAGAATGATGAATAAATACAGTAAATGAAATCAGGTGTTGTTTCACGTTTGTATGTTGATAAAAATGAAGCTAACGTTTGTAGGTGAAAAATGAATATTGACTGGTAATATTACTCAAAGAAGCATTTCTTAAGGGACTCATATGCTTACAGATAATCGTCCAGAAAGAGACCCAAATCATTGTTAGACTAAAAACTTACAAATCTCTGACTATTACTTCATGATGTATCATTTCAGGTGCGGGAATGAAACGTAACAAATAATATTAAATTCAACTGTAGTGTAAATAAAAACCAACTGTTTTCTTGTCTCATCAAGATTATTTAACTGCATTTTTTTTCTTAGACGGTTGGAAGGAGTCAGCGGGAAGTCAGAGACACATACACCGAACTGATATCCCATGCTGCAGTGAGAGACGTTACCATGAGCTATTCAGGCTGAGACTGAACTTCCGTAAAACTAAATCTTTCCTTCTTCTCATAAGTCATGTAGAACTAGTAAGAGATCACTCCCTTGGTTCTTTTGAAAAAAAGTAACGGTGAAATTGTATTGCAAACAGGCACACTATAAAGGCAACAGCGAAATTACTTGGATCTTGGTTACATTCCAGTCGTTGGGATTCATATTCGCAGTGTTTATTATACAGGATTAAAGAAGTATGAGAATTAACATTAATCTTCGCAATGTAAGATGCGATTGAGTAATTTTTCGGAACATAGTATATTTCAACTGATAACAAAAAAATTCAGTAATTGGAGACTTCATTTCCGCTTTTAGGCTAAGAGTCAATGGAAATTTGGACCGCGGCAGGATTCGAACCAGAGACGACCGGGTTTCTGGCCTGATGCTTGACCAACTGAGCTATGAAGCCCAACTGCCGACTAGATTTTTACTCCACGTCAATCACTAGGCATTTTGCCAGAATACCATGTGAATTCGTGACGCGTTACTACCGCCTGATTGTACTCACACCGGTTGTTCAGTTAGGACTTCTCAGTCATATCCAAGTCTTACTGAATTAGAGAGGGGAAGCATCATACTGAATATCATTTTGGATAACTGAAATAGCCGTGGTTTGGCAGACTAGAAATGATACTGCTTGATGATTGAAGGATAAATAAAGGTTTGAACCATGGCAACATTCGAACCAGCGGTCACCTGGTTTCCAGTGCCGGGTTTCTTATGCTTCTCCAAATGATATCAGTCTTTGATGAATACCAGCATAAAATCAATCATAAATCCCGAAAACCTCTAAATTCACTTCGAAATACTCATTTTTGATGCGAAGAACTCCTGTTAAGCTTGGATAGGCTTGAAGCAAGTAGTGATATATTGGTTTATTCTATCAGTAATACAGTAGTGGTGTGCACTAGTCAGTGAGTGAAAATCAATTAAGACATTATGTTAACTAATTAGAAATGAATTCATTTGAGCAATATTGATCCAACACTAATCCTGAAATTAGCAAGAACTTTCGGATTTTAAATTTGTGTATGTTAGCATCCATCAGTAAAGTATATGAATTTAGCCAAGGGATAATCCTACCAGAGTCACTCAATACTGCAGTTGGAGAGCTTGCTATTGAATTGTAACCATAGTGGGAAATATCAGACTACTGAAATATCTCATACTACCTATATCTTGAAAAAAAACAGAAATTTACTCAGCGACCAAATGCACATTCGTGCATTAGACAATGAGTGACACCTATTGTTTGAAGGCTAGTGGTACTCCCTGGCTGCCCAGACCTCTGTGGGTGGAGCAGGGTTTGAACCCTCTACCTATTGATCCTGCAAGTTCATTGCATAGACCAGTGAGTCAGTGGACAGCTGTCTTATCCTACTAAGCAACAGTGCAACAGTACGCACCCATGACCCCAATAGGGGTCGGATCGAGGACCTTACATACTACCATTGAGCCACTGAGTTAGGATCCAAGGGTCCATATTTTCTTACTCCTATCACTTCATAATATAGTGCGACCATCATAAATAAATAAATATTCCTTTAAAATATGTTTATTAATCCTACGGTTCAAATAACGTGTATGTTATATGGTGAATATTGTTATTCCCATCCGGTCTTATTCAATACTTGAAATCACAAGTAGCATCGTATTACTTATATAATGATCTGTGCATGAGAGGGATATCCACACACTTCATGTCAATATGCTAAAAAGAACTGAAACTAACAAATCACAGTTGTTTTTTAAGGTGGCGTTCATCACTCACTGACATCAGTTGGAGAACCTTTAAAAATCTGGGAGCAGGAAACAGCTGTTTCATCCAAGTATGGAGCTTCTCAGCAGTACATGTTCACGACCCTACTAGGTGAAAGTGAAATAAAGTCTTCATAAACTAAAACTACATTATTTTGTAGGGCTTATTATTGACATGCTTCCAATTGGATATCCTGAAATTCTAATGAGAAGCCGCGACATATGGGGTCAACTAGCTGCATATGAAGCGAATGCCAACTGTAAACCTTAGTGCATAGTCGCGCTGTATCAAGAACTGACAGAAGCAGGAAAGTGCGGACCAATGATTTCTAAACAATGGCTGAATGGTTAATGTGCTCACAGGGAAACCTGAGTTTCCCCAATTAGATCCATGGTGGGTGCGTACTTCCGAAAAGTCGCATACTTAGACAACGTAGCTGTCCAGTGCTCCAAGGTTTCTAGGTGATGTCAGTCAGTGATGAATACTACCTTAGAAAAATTTGCATTGTACTGTTCGTTAGATGAATAATAATAATGAACATGAGTAAAATCAAACCAATGTAGTGTTCTGTTATTGATGTAAAGCCAATGAAGATTGAACTAGTGATGAAAGTAGAAACAGAACTCATCCTTAATACTGATTAGACTTATTGAAGTATGTGATGTTTAGCAGACAGACAACTGGTCTTCAGCTTCAGTGATTAAAGTTTAAACCTACCTCATCCACATCCGGGTTTAGTAGCTTAGCTGATGGGTCACGGAGCCGATAGTCTTAAAACTATTGGTTAGAATCCTGCTGAAACCTAGGTTATAGTTTCACCTTCTGCCATTATCTTTTTTATTTAATAAGTAGTCAGTTTAACTACGAAACTAAACTCATGACCAGGTCCTAACTTCATGACATTCACTGATGATTTCACACAGCTATCGTATTTGTTGAGTACTTTCCTAAATTCATCCGATGTGTGTGATCTGTAAGGGATAACTATTATTGAGGCCCATGATTTAGGAGTAGTTTTACAATGTAATTTAATGTTATTTCCTATTTTGTGAATGAATTTCTCCCGATAATTATTCTTTTTAAGTATCTTGTTCACATATTTTAATCCTTTAACTCTTTCATTTTCATCCGTTATTAGAGCATGTATACTCTCCTGAAAAGACTGAAGATAACAGAAACTTCAGCAATAATTTGGGTGTGATGAGCTGAAACATAAATATTTGTTCGAATGCTTTGCTTTCCTGAAAATGGTTACGCCTTAATTTCTACTTTTTTTCCGCCTAATGAAACAATCAAGGAAAGGTAGTTTGTTCCTTATCCCTTTCTTTTTTTGAGCTGAACTTGATACCGGGAGATCTAGAGTTCAGCTCATCTAAGAATGCTTGGTATGAGTCTCGGTTTAAAATTACGAAAGTGCCATCCACACATCTCAGCCAAAATTTTGGCTTTATTAAGTGAATGAAGACACCTTCGAATTTACTTATAAACAGGTTAGCTACCATAGGTGAGACAGGTGGAGCCATAGCAACACAATTAGTTTGCCTGTGTAGTTTTCTTTTATATGTGAAGTAAGTAGTCTCCAAGCCAAATTTTAGGGTCTTGAAGATATCACTGGTATTCAGTGGATTTCTTTCTGTCAGTGACGCGTCTGAGTCTAATAAATTAGAAACAATACCTAGGCTATCAATACCTGGAATACTAGTACATAAAGAAGTCATGTCATAATTTCATACCATAATTTCATCTTCATCAGTTTTGAGTGAAATTTTGGATTTAAAATCAGGTGAGTCCTTTCTTGTGCATTCTGAATGTTTGTTTTAGGGATGTAAATACTGAAGCCAGATATTTGGAGAGGTTGTATGTTGGTGTGTTGGTGAAGTTCATAGTTGGTCTCAGTGAAATGGAAGGTTTGAGAATTTTGCGTAGATCATAGAATCTGATGGTCTGTGTAATCTACGTTTGAGCTTGAACCAAATTGAGGTACCAGTTTCGGGTTTACCCAATGCATAAATATTTTCAAATCATGAAACACCCGCTTAATTTGATTAGTAAGTCAGAAACCCTAAATAACGAAGTGAAACACATCACAGAGAGGATACCTTTTAATAACTACCCCCTGAAATGCATTAAAAAGTTCATATGAACTGATTACAGAAGGAGTGGTAATATTAATGGTGACTACAACATGTCCAAGAGGGGATTCAAATCCTCTGTAGTATTGCCGTATAAAGAAGACACAGCAGAAATTTTACATAGAATTCTTTACAATCCCTCGATTACGGTGACATTTAAACCCACAAACTCATTCAGAGTGAGAAACTTTGTAGGCTGAAAGATTCAATAGAGCCAGTTCAGTAAAATAATCTGATCTATCAAATGCCTATCATTTGATGATTGTGAAGTCAAGTATATTTAGGTCAAAACAGCTGATCTCCGTCAGTCAGAATAACAGAGCAAAAGAATTTAGCAGAACAATGTTAGACCCTAATAAAATAAGTAATTTACAGGAAAACTCGCCTGTCACTCTGCATGCACTCATCCATAACCAGGGAATATGGTTGGATAGGGTGTCAATTCTGAAATCAATTATAGCTAGGCAGAGAGAGAGACATTAATCATAGAGTTTTTGTTCATTGAGTCAACACCTAACATGGATAAAACACTAATGATTCATCACATATTGCAGATATCTGGAAAATTTTACTACTATTAAAATAAGGGAATTATTGGAGTAAGTGAAGTTTGAAAGTTCTATAATAACACTGAGATATGAATATGAGCAATAAATTCTACTGAAAAAGTCATCCAGTAAATGATACTGTGTCACTGAGTGCCGGCTATATCAAATAAACAATCTAATATGGAATTATACCCCACCACAGTGCCCAAGCTTTTCTCTTACAACACCTAAAGAGATTTGGATTGGAAATTTAGGATTCGTCGTTCTAGTATTATGTAAAGTTGGAAAGAAGATTCTTCAGTAACTGACAGTTTGTTCAAGGTAAATTACCTTCACTCTCATTGACTGATTGTCTGCTATATACAGGAAACACTTGCGTAAATAAAACACGAAAGGAGAAATAATGAATCAAGTGTGGGAGAGAGGTATTGGTCTACGTCTTTCCAAGAAAAACTCAGAAGTGATATTTCTTTCATTCCACCTTGGTACTGAGACAGTCAGCATGGTGAAAACTTTCGGCCATGATTTGTGACTGTTTAAGCAGAAATTTGATTCACACGTGAATCAACAAACAATGTGCAGTCAAGCAATAAAGCTCTTCCATGATAAACGATATTCCCATAGGTTATTCATGTTTTATACAATAACTAGTTATATACTACTGAACAACTTGAGTAGTCAGAAAATGCAGGTTGATCTGGAGATTTCACCAGCCAGTCAGATAAGAGTGATCTAAACACTGGACAGCCATGCCATTCATTTGGGGAGGACATATCGGTCCAGATTCACGTGGTCTGAGAAACCCGGCTCTATGAGCTGAAATTTTCCAAGCACAACGCTGAAGAGCAGGCTGAGCCCCAAACGAGCAAAATGGCCAACCAGTGGTGTTCACATCACTCTGGTCTGTCCGGTAAAATCTAAATGTAAGCCTGAATGATTTCTAGCTGCTTACGCTGATCAGCAGTATATTTTGTTGGTTCATGACACTTTTGTGTCAGAGATCACATTTTGTTATCTTGGTTGACGGGTGGGTTCCAATGGAAACCGTGTGGAGACCATATGTGGGGGTGGCTGTGAGGAATGTCATGGCGGACTGTGTAAGTTGTAAATCATTTTCAAATTGTTCTGTTATGAATAATGCTACATTTCTACTGATTATCTTACAAATACTAATGATTCCATACTATTATAAGTGTGCAACTATAAATGAAAGGTATTTAATTATGTGTGAATGAGTTTGATTGAAATGTTTGGTGGCAATGCTTGCGGACTAACTGCTGAGTTTGATCTTTTGAAACAGCTCGGAATATATATAGTTAAATTACAATTCTTTTGCTCCTTCATCCTATGTCATTTGGCATTACTAGTTCTAATGAACACTACGTGCACATATCAATTCAAACCTCAATTTCGTAATCAGAACATTTCCACTGAAGTGCATATCCAACTACGATTTAAATGATAAAGTATTTCTTCGCAAGCAATCCCTCGTCATTGGCTCGTGATTAATGCATCGATTTCTTTTAAAAGTATATACAAAAGCCCAATCTAGTGGTGACAGACTGGTTAACAGAATCCTGTGACAACCCAAGTCATCTCAACTTCAGCTGTCACATTGTATCAATTACACCAGTCTTGCAAACTATTGCTAGCCCAAATTAGTCTCAGTAATAATCATTACGATACTCTTCTTCTCGAATTCAACTTCACTCTGTTGGATTTTGATGAACGAACGGTGATGTATCATGCCTAGATACGGCAGCCATGCCAAACCGTTGGTGAGTGTGATGAAATTAAGACCAGTTTAGCTGTTTGGTCTCGTAGCTGTGTGGTTGGCGCGATGAGTGGGTAATACTGGTAATTAATCACTCAAACAGGGATGAAAATTGCAAAAATACACACATAATAAAACTCTGAGAGTCGGAGCAGGGTTCCATTTCCTTGTTATAGAGCGTATTAGTGATCAGTAAGTGGAATGAACGATTATTTTACGCGATCACTAGTTGAATAATCAGAGCTTTAGGGGTAAACCTTAAGATGCAGTGGAGAAGAGTCATTTTTAATTAGTTATACGGTCGGCTGGCATAAAGTGTATGCTTTTACTGGCTTCTTCGGAACACAAAGAAATAGCTTATTCAAGCGAATAGCAATTGCTTTCACTGTTTATAAAAGGCTTATTGGTATTGCCCAGGTAAATAAGAAGCAGCTTGACTTAGAACTTGGATTGACTAATTTACATTTGGATATTCATCTCACTGTTTGAATGTCCTTGAATGTATAGAAGGACTTTTAAATAAGAGTGTGAAAGCTAGTCACTTCCGCAGGCCTTTTTAAGCATTTATTTTGCTTATTTCAAATGATCATGGGAATATTTCGGAACAGACCTATCCAAGCAGACCACTAGGAGAATTTACATTCCAAGTGGCACAGAAACTGTCTAATTTGCCCGGAGGTTACCGGGGTAAATACCAACTGCTGATGTCAGAATACCCTACAGTAAACAACCAAAGTATCAAAGCAATAAAAATGCAAACACAACAAAAAACACAAGGTTTACTATGTAAAACCAATTCTTTACAAGGTTGATTTACACGTTATCTATCGCCCACTACAACATCTTTGGATAAATGTTGATAAAGCTCTTGAGCATACTTCTGTTTCCCTGGCTGCGTTGTCAGAATAAAAGAACAAACGAAAGAAAATGGCTGTGGTAAAAGCATGGATCTCTATGTGAAGATGAAACACGTATGATTAAATAAATCAATTGAATGCAAGTTCAATGTTGAAAAACATTGACAGTTTCCAAGTTCAAAATACTCAGCATCATCAACCGAAGTTTGTCAATCAACATAAACTACAATAATCGGCCATCTATGATTCAGGAATTCATTCACTTACAAATACTTTTGATTTGGAAGATGAGTTTATCAGAGGCCTTCTGTTCTTTGAAGATATTTCAAATGCGTAGTAGGAACCAGTAGGAAATATCGAATTTCATTTTGTTCAATTTTATTCGCATCGTAAAGTTTAATTTTAAGTTAAACTTTCAAGAATACAAGGAAACTAAATCTAGCCGACCTAACTTACTGTAATCTGGATTGACAACTGACAGTTAATCCAGAAATACTGGAATATGAATAAACTGACACACTAAACTAATCTTTACGAGATTCAATGAACAAAAGTATGCAAAAGGTGTATTTTAGTCATATAAAATTATAAAGTAAACAAGTACCTTGATAAAACAAAGGTGTTTTACTAATGAGCATTTGATTAGTACACAGTTTCCAGTTTGAACAAATTTAGAGCAGTAACATAAAGACTATATTTTAACTATCGCACAAGAAGTGGCTATTGTGACTAGCGTTTGGAACGATCTTTCCTGAGTTCGTCTTATTAGGGACAACGTAAGTCACTGGGAGGTGTGTACACCCAACTGACAAAGCAAGTTTCATTCTATTTTGGGCTAGCCAGCGGGATGTACCTGAATTCCATTGAGTGGTGTTCACTCTAAGACAAGAAACCTATACCCCTCGCTTCAAACGCCAAGGAGTAACCCAGTGGACCACTGAGGCATGATGGCGACCTATTGTGTAACGGGTACTAGTTATTGTTATATATTGGTACTTGTAATTCGGCGTTGTTATACTGGGCCGAACTTATAGGTATCTGCTGGCATATGGGTTTCTAGGCGGTTGCGTCAATGCTGCTGTAATTGCAATATTTATTCAATCATAATGATTTAACTATTCATAAGTAATCTTTCCATGTGATTGGCCGTATGTTGAGTTGAGATGATAGAGAATATTTGTAGCTCAGGAGGATTATTTTTATGGTCTTGTGTTTTCTAAGCTGGATGATTTAATCATGAAGCTTTCATTGTCGCTCTAGACAACATCATTAGCAAAAACACCAGAAAGAAACGAGGTATGGGAATTTCTCCACAAGTGACTTAGTACCTTGCTTTGTTGACCTAGTATGTGATTGGTTGTTTCTGTTAATGTCTTGTCATTGTCTACGCATTTATTTCGATTAGTTGTTCTGCTGACGTGAATGCTGAGTTTCTTGTCATTTCTTACTGTTAATACATTGTATCAATGGCAGTATGTCTGTTCATCGCTGATTGACTTGACTTGTTTGTTATCTGGTTAGTTGCCGTTGTCTGATTGGTTAACATAAAGAATCGCTCAGCAACCATACTGGAATTACCATTTTATTTATCTTTGGCTATATTTTGCATTTTTGTTGATACAAAACTTCAGATATGTGTTTTTAATCTATACTGAATGTTTTAGAATATGAAACTATTTATTATTGCGGGAAAACAAGTTAATTTTCTGACTCTCGAGTGAGTATCTCCAGGTGAAGCTCACAAAGATGTGTTTGAATTTGACTGTATTTTCCTTGAAGTGATGAGTCATATTTAGGAATATTTGCAATCGATCTTCTATTTTACTTTATGGTTTAAGACACTAGTGTTAAATTCACATTGATTGGTCATAGGAGAGCAACCAATTTCCTATTATCTAGTCCTGAATGGAGACTGAATCTTAACGATCGTATTTGCAGTGTGGTCACCAAGCTAGGAGGCTCAGGATTTTGGTCCAGATTAGCAGATGTCGGTTCGCTGGAAGCAATCGGTAGGAAGCTCTGGACTTAACTTTCATACTTTTTGTCACTCGACGGGACTGATGTTCCGTCTGAGATTGGAACTCGTGTCACCCAGTGTTGTAGAATTTGATTTGCACTCAGGAATAGACAACATGTAGTTGGTTACTGTCCTGTGACCAGTCAGTGTATATAACCCAGTCTGACAAGAGACCGACCGCGGCCCGAACGGCTGACGTGGACTTGGATATCATGTAGGACATCGGTCTCGTCAAGGTTGCAGACGATTTTTGATGACGCGTGCCAACAAACACGCCACCTCGGTCCAGGGCTTACTAACAGCTGCCCTTTAACCAACTAAGATTTAAATTCACATTTAAAGCTTTACCCTTAATTATTTCCTGAATATAACTAAAGACAAATCGTTAGGCTTATCAATTTCAACTCATAGGCACTCTAGGATAAGGTCTAGTTTTTACTATTTTATCTCGTACCTCAAATACACAGATCGGTGACAGTTATCATTAAAAGCAACGCATTTTTGAGTAGTACGAACATTGAAAATTGTTAGATCAACCTGATTTATCTGACAAATTGTGTAAAACATGCACTGAAATCCTTGGTAAGCTGTTTCACTACTAACGCTTAAATGTAAGGAAAGGTTTTCCGATTACTATACTGCTTAACAGTGTGGAAGATAATATTTCTCACTGGGTCTGTAAGGTACTGATCCTACAAACGAAGAATGGTCAGCATTTTTTTGTGCATTAGTTTCTAACTCTTTCATAAGAAATAATACTTCCATTCTCAATTTAATCCCTTTTCCATGTATTGCAGCTACAAATTAAGAGTGATTTAGATGAGTATGGAAAATAGGTTAACATTAATCAATGGCTTGTGCATTCTATTTCTTTGCTGAAAAGTTATCATGTATGTTGTTTTGCAAAATTGAACTAGCTTCCAAGAGGTATCACTTATGCCTTGGTTGTCTAGTGGATCACACTGGGACGTTCGAAGCAATGGATATTGGGTTGGAGTCTTAGCGGGAACACCACGAGCCTACTGGGATTTAAGTACGTCCAGTTGGCGAGTCCCAGACATGACGAAACGCGTATCTTGGGTTCCTCTGGTAGCGACCAATAAGTAAACTACGAAGCTTAAAACAGACTTTTAAATTGTTTGTAGGAAGCACATGAAGACAAGAAAACGTGTTTGGAAACATTATGCAGTATGATACTATTGTACTTCGGCTCAAGTTATCATCCAATAAACTGGAGTTCAGAAAAGAAATGTAACACGTTGAATAAACGAAAATATGAAGTAATTTAGGATTGAAAAGCGAGATGTTTGAAATTTAGGTAAAGCTACAAACAGACTGTTTCAACTAGAATGTCAGGGAACTTTAGTTGCACCAGTTCAAATCTCAGGTTGCGGATATCTGCTGTCTTCTAAAACTCAACCAGCAATCCTACATCTGAATGTGAAACAACCAGTCCATTTGATGAGTTTTTACAGTGTAGGAAGAAAGAGAAGGTTAGCTGAGAAATGTTATGAATTTGCACAATACATTTTAAACAATCTGGTCACGCACTCACTTACTTGTCAAGGTATTTTCATATGGAAGTTGAAGAAATCAAATTCTCAACAGAGACACTCATAAAAAGTGCATATCCTCTAGAGATCATAAGTTGTTATTGAAACGTCTCAACCTTGGTAAGTAGTCATTAGTCCACCCTGAAGAAGGATGTTTACATAACGCTACTGTATAAAAGGGAATCAAACCATATGGTCTTAAGACGAAGGCTTAAAGCAGTTATTAAAAAAACATACTATACAGCCAAGCCCAGTATTACGGTTAAACTAAAAGCTAAGCTCAAAAATAAATTTCATCACTACTTCAACCACAAAGTCATCGACAGAAATCAATAAACACATCATCCTATCATACATAAAGAATATGTCACAGATCACGACAAGATTACTGAGACCACACGCAATTCGTGTGGCTCATAAACCAACAAATCCACTCCAAACACTATTATCCAGACGGAAGAACGTAACAACCAAAGAAGACAAACCGAACACCAATTACAAATCAACTGCAATAACTGTAATCAACACTACATTGAGCAAAGTGGTCACCCTCTTCACCTTCGTTTACCTGAACACCAATTGGCTATTAAACGTCACGACATTTCATCACTCAGTTCAATGCACGTGGATAACAACTATGAACATGAATTCAATTTCGACAATGTGGGAATTTTGGACGGAGAGAGGAAACACAAAGAATATTAGAATTCCTAGAAGCTTGGCATTCAGGTCAGTTAGTCAGTCAGTCAGTCAGGTAGTCAGCAATCAACAGATGTATAGACATAGACACAATCTATCAATCAATAAGAAAAATGGTAGACGACAGAAAGGTGAGAGGCCAAGTAGAGGAACATGCGACAGGAGAATGTATACAGTCAATCGCATAATAACCAAAGGAAACAACAAAAACGAATCGGTTCGTGAGTGCGAGCTACTAAATCACTCAAGGAGATATATTGGCAATTCACTTAATGCTGAAGTTTGTGCTGATGATGTTATCGAGAAGGATAATAAAAGCTGCATGATTGAACCGCCTACCTCACAGAACACAACATAACCAAGATTATCCACCTGAGATACAAATATTCCCACCATTTCGAAATATTAAGTCAAACTAGGGTGGGGGAGCATATCCCTAAATGTTTGGGAAAACATTTACATTCAAATAGTTCGATAAATACCTTTATAAGTAAACGTATTATAGAAAATGGTCACAGGAATGATCATAAAACAGTCATTAGACCATTGTATAGGAGTCATCGAGATTTTATAATCAGGTCACTGAAGCCAAACCCCCCTTTTGTATTCAGAATCAATTAGTTCTTACCTTAAACCTACCTTGGTAATCTTTATCTCATTTTAATGCCAAGGGAAGTATGAAAATGTAGTTTTCCTTCTTATTATCTCCTTCTTTCCTAATCTTCATTTTTTACTCAGGTTGGTACTCACCACAGACTGACATCAGCTGGAGGGACTTTAGAAACCTGAGAGCACTAGACAGCTGTTTCATCCTAGTATGGTATTCCTCAGCAGTGCGTACTTATGACCACGCCAAGAATCGAACCTAGGAATATCAGATTCCGTGGCCAGTAAGTTACCATTGAGCCACTGAGTTAGAATTCAGTGGTCCATATTCCCAACTTCTACTAGTTTATGAAAGCGTGACCATCACTCAATGTTATTGTTGAGTATCTGTCCTAACGGCCATCAAGTTTGCCCTACCGGCCATTTATCTATCCTACCTCACCCCATTTTCATCCTTCATATAAAATCTTTTGATCAGTAAATGTGTGCGACCAGATTGTTCGAAATGTATTATGCAGATACATCACACTTAGCAGGAAACCTACGTCTTCTTATTACATTAAGCAAATCCAACATATCATATTATAGTTGAAAGTCATAGATTAATGTGACACTCTTCATGGTTGTTTGAGGATATCTTTTAGTTAATTCTTCCTCCAGGCAGCATAACGTTTTGATGAAATCGTCTTTGCGCTTTCCGACAAACTGTCGATGAACCAGACATTATTTCATGGATGTGTGAAATTGGAAAATACCAGTCCATGGAGAAACAGACGTCCGATGCTGTCAATTCTTCACTTCTTTCACTGATAATGATTTGTAGAGGAAATTCTTTGGAATTTTGTCACTGCAAACAGACTCTAAAGAAAATGTGTACGCACAGTGAATAAATGTTTGTTTTACTCGTAAAACTTACAAAAACTAAAAGTTAATTGCTGCAATTGAACAGTCAGCCGAAATTTATTTACAATCCACTGACTTCTAACATGATTCACATGTTTGAATTCATATGAGTAATTTGTTGAGAAGATGACAATCTACTTTATAACAGTAAGTAGTGTTTAACTTCGCTACTTTATAATATTTAAGATACTAAGTGACACTAGTCTACCTAAAGAGGAGTTAGACGTATAGTTCTCTAATCTCCAAAGTTATATAACATAGTTCTGTATCGTTTGTTTCAATTGAAAGACATCAATGTAAAAGTGAACAGCTCCAAACTAACAATTGGACCGCATTTAAACTTCAACAGCTTTTGTCCAATCAGTTACAAAAAATGTCTGTTAAGAACATTTTTCAACCGTATGAGTAAACATTGTTCTGAAAAGAAAATTAAAGAAGAACTGACCTTTATCAAACACTGTCTGCTCGAAAAGAGTTGTCCACCGAAATCAATTTTCTATAAGATAGGATACAAACGAAGAGAATCAAGTGAAGTATAGCTGACAAGAAACCCGTCTATCTACATCTTTCCTTCGGATGCGATGAAATCTCATTTTCTTGCAATGGAACATAAAGTCGACGTATCAAAATCGTTCAAAGTGATCAACAAATAAATGAAACCCAAACTGAGGCAGTTCCAATTAAAAGACTCAAACCTCTCCAAGTAGCTTGGGTGATAGATTTTTTAAAAGCAGCCAGCTGTCCTGACTTTACTACTTGTTCTGTTACAGAGCTGAAAAAACCTTCAAATTCCCTCCTTATCAGACCTGCTGGTAGTGTTCGTGAGTACGTTGTGAAAACTGGAGCATAATACAGCCGATGTACTCGGCTTAAAGGAGGATATTTCCGCATATTGTATAACATTATTTATTGTTATTGCTTGTCCCAAATAGGACGAAATGCGCATCCAGGATTCCACTGCTAGCTACTGCCCATCATTACTAAACGTGCTTTATTTATTGTAAATATTATATTCTATCGATTGTAAAGCAGCTGGGGAGGATCCACAAAATATATGCCTGCTAATTCTGTTATACTACTGTTCTTCTTGCTTTATTAAAATCAAAAGAATATCAGGATATTACGAGTTCATCTCTTATTGTTTTAAAGATTCTCTTCAGTTGTTTACAATGTAACTAATATCAAAACGTAGGCATTACAGAAACTGAGTAAGCTGAGAAGAAATTATTGATAGGACCAGTCGCTTACATAGATATTGTAAATGAATAAAGTCGAGATCATTCAGAATGTGAGATGACTGACTGCTTACAAGATTATTGGGTGGATAATTTTGTGGGAAACTATTTAAAGGTGGCTAGGAAGCAATTATCATAGATCACGTAACTTCAGAAATGTTTTGAGTTTGCAAAAGATTGAAAAGTAAGATCAGCAGTGTTCAGATAAAAAGAATTCAGGTCTGGAATAGAACAAACATATGCAAGATAAAATGACCTACCATACGTTTTGTTGTAAAAAAAATTATCCTGGTAGTGAGAGATTGAAAACTGCATCTTTCAAAACTGGTTTTGTCTCTGGATAGTCATGGCTTCGACAAAACGTAATGTACTTAAATTCTTTCACCTCTTGATCACTTTATACTGTTCTTTCTGTGTTCACTACCAACCACACGGTGTACAGTCGCACTGTTCAGGGTATGTAGACCTCTTAATCGCAGATTCTCAGGGATGTGTTTAAAAATACATACAAAAGCCGTCTTTTGTGTTCTTCAAATGAATGTCTTTTGGTAAGCACATGTAGATTGTTACTGGTAGTTGGAGGTAACTTCAGGTGGTTATTTGTCCACTTCCAGTTATAAAAACCAACAATTCTTCTACTATTAACAGAGAAGCTTGATAGCCAAACACGTTTCATTCACTGTAGCACTCGTTTGTCACTTCACACTAGCACCAGTTTCTTCACACTTTGAAGACGATATGTATTAGCCTGCTACACTTGTGCTTTTGCAGTATCCACATTCATAAATGATAAAAACTATATTAAGATCATTTTGTTGTTAAGTAAAACAAACAAAAATAAGTCTTCCGTACTACATCTTGGGAAATAAAGTTGAATATAATATTATGACAATATAATAATATACAGTTGAATAAAATCATATACAATAAAGCAGCAGCTGATCGTTTACTCCATTAGGAAATGTGCTACACATGGAAATGTCATGAGTGAGTTATTCTCCGAGTTTCAGTGTAAGTTAGCGAATGTTTCAGTCTCATGCCGAACAGAATCATCAAAACTGCACAAGGAAGTGAAGTTATTGGTTTTGTATAGATATGTATAGCGTACTCTTTTGCCGGTATGTAATTTGATGGGTCACTTTGTGAGTAGTTGACGTATGCTGGACCCAACTGGTTGACTTCCTGCCTCTAGTTTTATCGGAAGGATGTACAACTATATGATCCGTTAATTTTCTTTGTTTGGTTGCAGTACGTTCCAGTCGATTTGTTGTAATTGGTTCACCCTTTTTGTTAAAATGAGTTGGGGAAGATCACCCCACCCTGGTTGGTTATCATTTTTGTTTGACTGCAGTGAAGCAGGTTGACTTCATCTGAGTGGTTGACCTTCATATACTGGAAGGGGTTGCTTTAACTTGATTGGTGATCCGTTACAACAGGAGGAATGATCTTAGCTATTGCTCGTTGGTCTGTTTTTACTGGAAATGGGAGTTTCTTCTTGTATTAGTTGCTTCAATACAGGAGTTTGGTTAGTTTTACACAAGTTATCTTGAACAAATTCACTGATGATCCCTTTTTGTTTCCTTTGAGGGTTTCCTTGTATTTAGATTGATTAATTCCTGTAACTAACCTCGTATAATGCGTTCAGGATGAAACGGCAGTTGTCCATCTCATGTAACTTCATTCCAAAAGCTTTGTAAATATTCTGTGTGTCAATATCACATTAATGCTAAAACTGATTTTGTTTATATACATTAGGTGTTTAAATAACCTAATCAATTACATCTTTTCAAATACTATGGCGTGTGTCTTTTCATTTACCTATTGTTGTCATGTGTTTTATTGGCACCTGTCTGTTAGGATAAGACGTAATGCATTCCCGCTGTACCCGTATTCACGTTAAGGTTCATTTGGGACTATCACCATCGTACATTCAGGATGGAGAAAGGTGACTTACTGTTAATTTGCTTCACTACCATACTTCCAGAAATTCTCGAGCTGCTTTCAAGTTAGCATATTCCAGTGTTTCATAATTACCCCAGTCAAGTGTGTGATTGTGGTTGTCACAGAGTCTTATAGATGAAAGACTTCACATTATGACGTATAGCAGCCAGTTCGTGTTCATTTAAGTGTTGTAATTGGTTTACCTCTCTGTCCCATGTAATGATGTTCACAGTTACTTCAACTGACTTTGTAGATAACATTGGTCATTTCTTCTATGTTGACCAGTTCTTTTGGTTTGCATAGGATATATTATAATGATTTTCTTGGTTTGTGTGAAACTGCAGTTCTATGCCAATGAAGTAATTTGACTGTCTTTTCAAGATATTATTGATGTATAGAAGGATGACTCCTTTGTGAATTTGTGTGGTCAGTTTCGTCTGTTTGGAAATATATCTCTCAATGTAAATCTTTGGATAGGCATTTAGTTGGAGGATTTCGAAAAATGATTTTCTCCTAACTCACACTGACTTCATTGTATCCCAGTGTATAGTATTAGAAAACAGCTTTTCTTGTGTAGCATCAGATTGTTGCTGTTGTAATTGAGCTCATTTCTTATATACTTGAGTTTCAAGGTGTTCATTATGTCTTTTTGTAATCAAGATTTCTAAGAATGTCAGCTGCCGATTATTTTTTCGCTTTCTTTCGTAAATTTCATTGCAATGAAAACATGACTGATTAGTTTTTGAATAGATTCAATATCATTTTTATTAAGGATGACAAATGTATCCTCCTCGTAGCTTAACTATAATTTCGGTTTGATAATTGGCAGTCGTTGCTTGCCTGATTCTACGATGATCCCACTGGAGTTCTCATCATTTGTTAATTTCCATTGATCTGAAAAGTATGTGAATAAGTGAATATCGATCAAACTCATTATTTCTAATATGTTGATACTTGTTTGAGCTTATAGGTCGTCACCATTCTGAAACAAGCTTAGAATAGTTTCTCTTGCTAGCTAGTTAACTATCGATGTTAAATAGGCTTTAATAGCCAAGGTGATCACTGTTTTGTCTTCACATATTTTGATACTTTTGATTTTGCTCGCCTACTAAGTTGCATAGTTGCTTGAGTTGGTTGATTTATTGATAAGATGGTTCACTTTTTCTGTTAAGTACTTTGAGGGGGTATATCTGATCTGGTGATCTTCGGTTTTAGACAAAACCATTGAAATATGCCAACATTTCGGAGTGACATTAGTTGGGGAACCACTGAGAATTTGGAAGCATTGGAAAGTTGTTTCATCCTAGTACAGGACTCTTAAACATCTGACATTCATAACTCCACACTGCGAAGGATCAGACTCCAGACCTTCAGGTTAACCACTACAGAGCCAAAGTTCAATTGTCTACAGTTTCCAATTTCTATCGATTTGCTACATAGTGTGACTATTATCCCATACTAGGAAGAAACAGCAGCCTAGCGCTCACAGGTTTTCAATGGCTCTCCGACTATTATCAGTCCATGATGAATATAACCTTAAAAATTAAATCCCCATTAACCTCAAAATACCTTATTTGGACTGGGTTGGATTGTCGCTTTCAGTATGTTTTTTTTCTCGGAGCAATTCTGTTACCTTTATGATATATTCCGTTCTGTCCAGTAATGCTGTTATCCGTACTTTGTCTGCTAACAGAATTAAAAATTTTTTTGTTTCCTTTGCTCGATTTCAACACTTTTTTGACCACGTGAATTGAATCGCTACTTCAGGGTTTGCGCTTCATTACTGAAACTGGTGTTTGATGAATTTCTTGCTTTTTGTCATTTTGTAAGAGTCTTAATCCTAAAGCTTGAAAGAATTCTAGGTCATATGCATTGGTTCTGTTGAAATTTCTTCTCTGAAACTCAGGCGGGTTGGGAAGAGACTTTTACTATCGTATTCTCACAGGCTTTGTTGTTCAGTGTAGCTGATAGACTCCCCAGTTTCATAATGAGTTCCTCTTTATGCTTCTCTTCTCTTCTTCTGATGGTAATAAACATATCTTTGGTCAATGTTTCAAAGGTTTCTTCTTCTGGAATTCATTGCAGATAGCTGGTTTCAATATCAATTTTGTGTTGCTATCTCCATTACCAGTTATGCACCTCTTAGATTGCTGCACTAAACATTCTCCTTTCACGCAGTTATGGATTTCGTAAGTTAGTTGTGTACTGACTGGTGGTCTGTACCTCAGGTTGGTTGGTAAAGTGTGCGATTATAAGCATTTTCGTGTGAAAACTTACCTTTTGGTGAAGGTTTCACAATGTGAAACATATAGAAGCGTCTGACAACTAAACGATCCAGAAATTGTGTCGAATATTTTCAGCCCAGGGTGTAGAAAATGAGACTGAGGTGCTCAATGAGATGGGTATCAGCTGCAAAAGCAACGATGTCATGACAGAGTTCAGCATCAGAGAAAAGCATTCAATGATATGTAGGTGTGAATAACATCGAACTTGAATGATTGATCCTACATAGAGGCTACTATGTGTACTGCTGACGAGTTCTAAACTGAAATAAGACAGGTCCTAAGCACCAGCTCACCTTCAGTGATTCTTTACCTGATGCTAATTCATGATGCAGCTGCCTTTCAGTTTACCAAACTGTGACTATTGGTCAGGCAACTGTTTTGTTCGCTTCTGGATTACCGACTTTGCTGAAGGAAAACATTGGCGAGTGTGTAGCAGAATCTTAAGTTTTATCCAGCTGTCCAGTTGTTTTCTGTAGCTTCATTATCGAACAAGTGAAACTGACATCTAGCAGATAGATACAATAAGATTGATTCGATACGTTGGGGCATTGTTTTTACTGGAACTGGTAATATTTACAGCGTCAGCACAAGTAAGAACCATCACCCTTGCCAAGCAATACTGCAGAGTGAGTACGATTTAGTCTATGCATCACTAAATTTTGTCAAACTGGAATAAAGTGAATCTCTTGCGTGTACGTAGTTGGTTAATAACAGATGCGAACAGTGTGAAACTCAGTGATCTATGCAATTAATTTTCAAACCATGTGTCACAGGTTTGAATCCGGCTCCATTTATAGAGGTTTCGACAGCCAGATAGCATTATTAGCTGTAACACACCAAGTATGGCTTATTATTAGTCCCTTGGGTTCCTAGTGGAACATAAAGCTTCAGTAGCACGCCTCCAGTGACCTCTGTTCTCTGAAATCTTTTGAACCTGGTCCCACGACAGCCCAGAAGCTCTCATTTCCTCCTCGCACGACCTCCTCCATGTCATCCTCGACGTCAACTCGTCGCTTCCCATGGGGATTCCACCCAGGGCCTGACGCGTGATGTCCTCAGTCGGCCTTCTCAGTGCATGGCCAATCCATCTCCACTTCCTCCGCTATTTGTTGCGTGATAGGTTCTGTTGGTTCGTTCCAGAGTTCCTTGTTGCTTATTCTTTCTGGCCATCTGATCTTCAGTAGCGAGCGTAAGCAGTTGTTGATAAATGTCTGTAGTTTATTGGAAATCCCTTTCGTGATGCCCAAGTCTCTGAGCCATACAAGAGCACTGACTTGACGTTGGTGTTGAAAATCCAGATCTTGTTCGCATGCTGAGTGCAGAAGATCTCCACACTGGTTTCAGGCTAATGAACGCCTATCTTGCTTTCCGATTCTGACTTTGACATCCTCGTCCGTCCGCCTGTAGTTGAAACAGTGCTTCCTAGATAAATGAAGGAGGTTACTTCCTTCAAGTTCTCCCGTTGACGGTGATTGGAGTTGTTGTTGAGGTGTGGCGGTATCTTCATCACTTCTGTCTCTCTATATTCCCTGAAGTCCTGTCTTAGCTGCTCTTCTATCAACTTTTAGTTTTGCCTGCAGATCTTCAAGTTTGTGTGACATTAGGCATAAGTCATCGGCGAAATCCAAGTCTTCTAGGTTCTTTTCCGTCGTCCAGTGTATCCCCCTCTTCTCACTGCCTACTGTTTGCTGCATGATCCAGTCCATCACAATAAGGAATATCATGGGATAGTAGGCAACCTTGTTTCACTCCTGTCTTCACTTCAAAGGCATCACTGAGCTTCCCATTGTGGATTACTTGGCATGTGGCATCTTCATAAAGTTAATGAGGCGGATAAAAGTTTGCGGTACTCCGTAGTAGTGAAGCAGTTCCAAATTACTTCTCGGTTGACGCTGTCAAGTATGGCTTACCGCATAATTATGTACTAGGTCACTGAGTGGATTTCTCTAGGGGTTTATTGGTTACGGTAACAAACTAAAAAGCATATCAGTAATTAAAATATCATTTACATTTAAAAAATGACCAAAACTGCTATAAATATTGGGTACTGGTCAAAATATGACAGTAGTTGACGTGAAAATTATCAGATTTGGATAAGAGGTTGTGTAACATGACGAAATATACAGAAAATCGAACATTGCCAGGGACAGTATAGAGATTGAAGTCACTTGAGAAATGAACAGAATAAAGGGAGAAATGAGGTATTCAAAACAAAAATTGAGACGGTAAGAAAAGTCTGCCACGACGGGCTATGCTAGGGAAGGTTAGATTAGGTTTGAAGAAGGCTCAGGGTGGCTAGACGGAGATGTATCATCAGTCGGTCAAGTGTATGGCTGTTGGTCTAAGCTGTGTGGGGAGATGTAGGCTACCTAGCTGAGGCGAGGGAGACGGTACGAATCAGTGGTTCAGAACTGTTGGTGACATGGCGAAAATCGGTCACAGTGGCGCAGATGTACTCAGTCCTTGACATCTTCTAAAGCTCGAATGTTTGTAATAACTGATATCTTCAAATTGATTATCCTCTCACACAACTTCTACCATGCTATAGCGCTTTCTCCATCCACTTGTTCTTTTCGAACTACTGTGATGTGTGGCAACTTGAACCGATTCATTTGTGTGCGAGGTTCTATGCTGGTTTTGTCTATTTGTCTATCTGACGTAGGAGAGAAAGAAGTTAAACAAGCTTCTTTTGTTTACAATTTTCAGGATTTTTCATTCCAATGATGACTTGGGTTTCGATGATCCAAGAAGTGTTAAGGCATACAGCATCGAAGAGATTTCATTTAAATCCAAAGTTCATTGAAATTAAATGACAGGTGCTAGCAGTATGCTTATTACTAGCACTAATGATTTTTTATCGCCTATTTGTGCAACTACATAGGATATTCTCTCTGAACTCTATTAGGTAAGGCTCATATCGAACGCCCTGTAGGTCTTGTCCCCGCTGCAACAGGCAACCTGATATCCATCTGTGCAAAGAAGTGATGACAGAAGAATACTAATGTCAACTGTAAATGACTTCGTTTTGGCTAGTAGTGGAATCTAGAACACCCGTTTCGTCCTATTTGGGATTCGCCAGCTGTATGCACCTGTATACCAGTGGCTGATGTTGGTACCGGCCTAAACTATCTTAGTGGAACAAAATCACTCCATGGTTGATTTCAAGGTACTTTGCACCAAGGACTTAGAAGCACTGAACAACTATTTCATCCTACAACGGAACCCTTCGGCAGTAAGCATCTTCCATATTGATTGGGATAGATCCTAGGAGCATCAGGCATAATGGCAGTCAATTCCTTTCATTTTAAATCGACTTGAAATCAATTACTTACTTTCAAGTTCATCACTGAGACAAGAGTTCTAAGCTTGTAAGTGGCTGCTCACTTCTAGGTGGACTTCATTCAATTTTGATGGAAGGATGTAACCTCTGGATTCAGTCTATTAGGACGAAGAGACTATTTCCCAAATGTGATGCTGATGACTGTACAGTATCACCAATTACTAGAATTAGAATGACTTGGAATGGTCAATCCCAATCTGTTAAATGAGTTGTATTCTGGTCTCTAGACCTGCGTGTCCTGGAATCAATTCGTTCACGGTGTGAATGAAAACTCTGGAAGAGCCTTGAAAAACGTCAAAGCAGCTGACCGAGACTTTTAGTTTCCCAAAGGTCTCTAGCTAATTAGTATCACTTCGTGGTGAAGTTTATCTTTAGATTTTCTGTTCAATGAATAAAAACAAGGGTTGTGCCCAAAATAGTGCTACGCAGTTTTTTCGATGTATTTAATAAGTTAAAAGGCAGTATTTAAGTCAGCTGTAAAAGCAGCAGTTAAGGCGGTTGGTAACATAAATAAAGAGGTTAGCAAATATTCGGTGGATTTCCGAAATGTAGTCCCAGATGATCGATGCGATAAAACTGATTCCAGCTGGCTGTGACAACAATGAAAAGTAAAAGCAAATTAAACATAAACTGAACTAGTTTTCGCAACAACTGCGAGCAGTGGTGCGTGACAGAAATGAAAGAGATGGATAAGGCATTAGTGTTGGGCAACACTCAAATAACATTTAGACTTATTAAGGATACTGGTCAGAAGAAAACTATGGTGAGTGAAACCATCACCGGAATGGATGAGACGCTGATAAACTCCCAAGATAGGCGGCTAGAACGTTGGGCAGAATACTTTGAAGGAAGTTCAACTGACCTTCAGCAACGCTAAAGTTGTCCAACAACCAGCCTGAACCTGAATGGGACGTAAATGTCGGTCCTGCAAATCTCCTTAAAGTTGAGATGGCTGAACTGCATATAAAACGATGAAAAGCTACAGGACCTGCAATTTACAAGAATGGATGCAGGAAATTACTGATGCGAGTGACGTAGGTACTAAGAAGTGTATATGAATCAGGTATTGTCGTCAGACTGGTGTACTTCACTGATCATCCCAGTCCACTAGAGGGGAGAGAAATTTTCTTGTGAAGACCCTAGGAGAACTAGTTTGACTAACATCCTTTCCACGGTCCTAGGATCTATAGTTATCTGATGCCTAACTGGAGCTGGAGAAAACCAGGTAGGTTTTACACCTGGACGAGACGAGGGTGCATCGATCATATTTTCACCTTCCGACAGGTTATGGAAAACAGAAATGTTTACCGACGACCAGTACTTACCTTATTTCTTAACCGGAAGGCAGCATTTGACTCTGTCAAACGTGAGGTGTCGTAGCAGCGTCTGATTTTGAAGAGATTACTGAGCAAGAATACAACTCTAATCAAAGCTCTCTACTCGGACTTACGCAACCATATGAGGACTTATGCTGAATTGTCTTCAGAATTGACGACAACTAGTGTTGTTCGCCAACGATGTTCACTTTCACCGTTCCTATTCAACTTCATCATAGACGTACTGATGGACACAACCTTAGTCATGTCTAAGTCCACAGGAATTGATCTCCTCCCTGGAGGTAATCTCGTTGATTTGGAGTATGAAGACGATATTATTCTACTACATGAAGGCGATGACAAAATGCAGCGTCTTCTGAACGCTTTGAGCAGAAGTCTGAGTATGTTTGGGATACATTTCGATATCACCTGTCAAATGTAAGACGATGCTTCAGAAAGAGTTTGCCTCTACTCCCTGTTTAATGGTAGGAAGTGAAGTGGTGGATGTGTTGACCACTTTATTTGCTTGGAGATTTCCATCAGCTCAAATGTGTGGGTTACTGACGAAATCTCAGTTCGGAGACAGAAGTCCTGTTAAGCATGTGGCAACATACATCATCAGTGGCACCGGTGAGATATTCGACCACCTATTGAAAGAAGAGTGTACTGCGATGCTGTCCATTCTATACTGTTGAATGGCTGTGAGACAAGGCGGTTGAAAGTAAAAGACATGAAGTGATTACAGCGTTTTAACCACAGGTGTCTTCGTAACATTGATCGAATTTGGTGAAATCACCGTGTGAGCAATGTTGAGGTAAGGTGAAGGGTACTAGGGAAGATAGGCAAGTTAATTTATGCGATTGTGGATGTTAGTCAACTGAGATGGCTTGGAGTATGTTACGCATATCGAGCCACCACCTACCATGCTAGGGTAGTCCGATAAGTTTTGAAGAGGGTTTAGAGTGGATGGACGAAGATGTGGCACCAGTCGATGAAGTGTCTAACTGTTGGGAAATCTCAAATGCCTGTTGGGGGTCCACGAAACAAAATAAATCAGTGGCTGAGGACTCTTGATGAAACAGCTGAAAACCCGCCTCAGTGGCGTAGATATGTTCACTCCTTGACGTCTTCTTAGCCTTGAATATTTACTATAATCGTAATTTCGGAATTGGTTCTCCTCCTCCTATCAACCTTTGATTAATTGATGTCAGGCCTTCACATCCGCATTTTTGGCATGCTAATATGAAGTGTGGTAACTTGAATGTATGCACTTGTGTACGAGGTTCTGCGTTGGTTTCGTCTATCTACCACGAAATTTCTCATTTAAACTTTTATAAGGCAGTTAGTCGAGCAGAGTAATATTGGCTTGTAGTTGACTCATAACAATGATTTGACTTTAGTTCATGGTTTTCGTCTAATACGACAGCATACAACATCACTTTTGGGGTTAAGATTTAATTGGTAAAAATTACTTTTTTTAAAGTATTATCAAGGTGAAATAATTAGTTACACGAATCAGGACAGATAGTGTTTTCAATGAGCTTTCAAGACCAAAGATTTTTGTAACGATTTCACCTTATAGTGGCTAGCCCTGGAACCTACTACATGCGTTTTGTCCAATTTAAGACTTACCAGCTGCATCCCGTTAGGTGGCCTTGCTCCCAAAGAGACTCAAACCCCGCAGACCACTTTAAACACCAGGGCGTTATCTGCTAGTCTGTCGAGCCTTAAAGAGCGCCTATTGTTCAACGGGTATCATTTATTGTTTGTTTATACCCATACTTTGTCAGCTGCTGTTTTTGTAGTTAGAGTGTGTATGAAACTCCAGTTTTATCTATCAACTATATACTATTGATTAATTTTTAAGCAATCATTCCTATTGAACCCAGTATCTATAACAGAATCCTTGTGATTAATACACATGATACCTCCTGAACTACGCACTTCGTCTTGCAAGTAAACTTATCATTGTACTTTAGTTTATTCATTCACTTATATCTTGGTAGTAATAGTAAATTGATTTTCCGTCAATGATATTCATCTCTTTTCAAGATTAAAACAAACCGTATACAAAGGGAGGATTCAATGATCAATATTAATAAATTGTAACAAGATGTGAACAGCGCTTATTAATTGAAAAGATTCCAGTTCAGAAGTGTGTTTAAACCATCTGCCTACTCTTTGTAACTTTCATTTCTAGTCTAAAATTCCCATTTCATACTATTCAGTAAGCATAAAAGTGCATCACCTCAGACTGAATTGGTTTTCTGTCCAATCTTTTTATACACTGAAATGAGATAATCGTTATTGACTGATGCATTGTTTATATATTTAAAGGATTGGCTAGCTATTTAGCATGTCTATCTGTTTCAACATGAAATTAGTACACATATAAAAAATCCCTGGATATGAGAAACACCATTTATTCATTACTGCAATTGTTAAGTACTTGACGTATAGCATATCAACAGGTAATATGAACTACGGCACACGAAGTTGGCGCGACTTTAAAAGCCATCGTAACAATTGTCGAAATAAACTTTCTAGCAAGAATGAAGAGATTTAATTGGTTATTTCAGTCTTTACTAAAGTGGCCTTTGGAGTTACACCTAAGTGGAAAGAGGTTAGCACTGGCCCCACAATAAAAACATACAGATTAAAGATCACTCACCCAGCTAGTGTTTACCATATTCCGGTATATGTTTCCAATTATATCTGTAAGTGCTTTGTCAAATAGTGGTTAAATACAATAAATTATTGGCTACTTATGCTTCGAAATGTCTCACATAGTTTGTACCTTAAAACGTGATTTATTCGGCAAATATCAGCAACGAAAGAGAACCAAAGATTTAAACGCGTTTACTTTTCTGAACTTACAACGTTACAGTGTTATTGCTTGTATTGTACCGTCGTTGACTGGACCGAATTGACCGGTTCCGATCGCTCCCGAGTCCGAGTCCCTGTGGGAACAACATCACTCACTGGCAGGCAGATACATCCAGCTGATGAGTCCCAAATACGACGAAACGCGCATCCTGGATTCCACTGCTAGCCACTATCCATCTTTAGTACAACGCTGTACCCTAAAGTTAGAGAAGTATCCCAGTCTTTGCACAAAAATATGACAATCGAGGATGACGTTTGTGGCAAAGATTGATACCTTTTCGATTAAGCCATTTTCATAACTGTACACTCAGAAGTATACACCTCAAAGGTAATAGAACAGAAAAACTGGGTCACTCGAGCGAGCTAGAAAATCATACGTAATGCAGTCTTCATTACATATAATATTTATATTGTTACAGTCCTAGTCCTCTCAAAGTGAAACACTCAAACTTTAAGTGATAAAGTTTGTGGCTGGGACGAACTGTATGCCATACTGTATTCCGCACCATCAACTATTTACTTATTTCAGCAGGTCGACAGTGTAGATACTTCACCAGAGTGGATGGTTGATTGTTTTTGGCCTATATTTTGTGCTTCTCTTCCGTTTTCCACCCTCAACGTCAGCATATACTAGATAATCATATTCTTGTTAATTTTAAGGTTCTTACTGCCAATTGCACCTAACAGTAGGAGCACGGAATTGTGATTGTCTTTCCGCAAAGTGTGCAGAACTAATCACTTTGTCTAGTTCCTGTGCGTCATACTTTCATGACGAACCAATTTCACCACCTAGGGGAAGTTTCTGACTGGACGTTGCGTGAAACGAAACAAAATACTGAACGAAACTGACGTTTTCAGGACAGTAATCATCACGGAATGACATAAGTTGCAGAACCATTGAAAACCTGGGAGCAATGAACAGCTGTTTTGTCCTGATGTGGGACTGACTCCTTAGCAGTGCATGCCCACGACCCCATTAAGGGTCCACCGCAGGATCTTCAGAATGCATGGTGAGCACTTTGAGCCACTGCCTCGGAATCACATTTTCCAAATTGTCTCAAGTTATGCCATAACGCAACCATCATCCAATCCCATCGATGAGTATTTTTCATCACATCTGATTTGATCTAGCCCACTAGTCACAACTTTTTACCAGAACTTCAAGAAATTCATGTGGAAACATGTTACTGATGAGTACTGAGTAGTATTCAGATAGAAGGTTTTCTAACTGACTGACTGACTGGTAATGACAGTTTGTTGGTGAAGATTTCGACTTCATTATCATCTTTAAACTGAAAGTTTAGAAAAAGTCTCCTACAGATGCAAATAACTCTTCAGTCCATTCTTCTTGTAGCCTTTTTGATGAACTCCTACTTTTGTGAAAACAATTTTGACTTTTTGTGTAGATACCAAAACCAAGTTGGGATTTGATGGTCTGCAAAAACATATGCACACTGAATAACTGATACTTATTATTTTAGTATTTCTATTTTCCAGTGAATGTAGAACAAAACAAGTTTATTTTAACTAACATCTCGCTTTTTTAGTGCTGCTAATAGCTTTATCAAAGTTATAGTCAGGTGGAATTTACAGTATTTCAGCTAATATACAGTAAATTGATATTTGCTTTCCTGCATCAATGACTCTGCGTTCAGTTATTGAACAAACATGATATCTGTATGTAGTGCGCCGTGTGTTGAGTAGTTTAGGAATCACGGACTGAAATTTGTACGTACACATGTGCTGACAGTTCTTTTCGCATGTGTGTTGGCTGTGTCAGTCAGTATGTTAAGGTGAGTTGAGATCAGGTCAAACTACGTTTTACTCCCTCAATCCTATTTAGACAATTACGATTCCACTTTATGTGAAGAGATTCTGCTATGAGACGTTCTTTATAGTATTTAAAGCCTTACTGAATAATCTCGGTATTGTTAAAGTCAAACTTGAGACTTGAAATTATAATGTGCACAGCTATGACTGAAGTTTTGTCAGTTTCATTGGATTTCCAGGGGTTGAGTGGAAGCTCTTCGGTGTTCCTTTTTTTATAATTTTGATTTCACATGGAGTTTGTCCTATGTATATTGCATAGCAGTCTGAATATTTTATTTTATAAACACAATTTGACTGTTAATCCAGAGGCACCTGGTCCTTCAAATGGATTAGGGTGTTGCGGAATATGTTTGGTTTTCTAGAGAACGTTGTGATATTGCATTGTTGAGCACCCTCCTAATTTCATCCGAGGTGCGCGTGACCTCCATGTGATGACTGTTGTTGAGGCCCATGACTTGTGAGTATTTTTGCGACAAACTTTTATTCTATTTTCTGTTTTGCAAATGATTTATTCATTTTAAGTAAGAAGTTGTTCTGCAGACCTAATGATTGAAAAATGACTCTCGGAAATATCAGCAGAGCTCATCAACTGTATACCCTATATACTTGAGGCTGTGGCTAGTTGATTTAGAGAGATGACATTCAGCCAACAGGTCACAGGTTCGAATCCCACCCCACCTGCAGCCAAGTAGTACCGTCATTACCTTTCACACAGTAGGTTTGACTCATTGCCTACTGTACGAATGTGTATAAGGCTGCTGAGTTCTGAGGTAATATAGGAGGACATGAATACGCAAATAACGCACCTTAAAACATTGACTCACGTGTAGCAGTACATCAGGCGGTAATGCAAAAGGTTAAAGTGAGTAGGTTGAATATAATTTACGTCATTCTGAATCCAGCAAAACAATAATCAAATAAAAAGTTGCATACTAGTGCGAGACTGAAGAGCCGTGTAAATTTCAGATGAAAAGTAATGATTGAAAGGAAGGGAAGACCCGGTTATAATCTGGATATCTCTCGTAGCTGGCAAGAATCCTGTCACAAATCAGTCAGCTTTTTATTTCACCCTTAATGCTCAATGAGTATCAAGAACAGCGATGTCATAGCATCACCATCTCAAGTAGTCTTATTAACAACAATAGTAATAGTAGTGTTCACTTTAGGGATAAAATTGAATAACCTGTAGATCACGTCATTCTGAAGAGAACAGCCAACAGTCAGTTAAAATACTTGACAACAATGCAGACCTGAAATTCATGAGAAAATCAGATGTATACTGATAATAATGCAAGTAACAGTAGTAATAGAAATGGGGTAAATTCAACGAAACAAAAATAGAGCGGAAAGACCAGGAGCACAAGACAGGTGTAATGATTGGAGGTAAAGACCAAGTATGGAAGAGTGGTTATGACAAGACAAGGTGGTTACTAAGTCTTTCTCATGTAGAGGTTAGGTCTGGAAGCTCGAATTTCAGATGTCGTTTTCTTCAGAATAGTACTAACTTATCTTCAACCCGTACAATTTGAACATCTGCTTTCACCTTTTACATTACCACTTGACATGTAAAATACTGTTCATTTCTCGGTTTTTACTCTTTAACCGATGTCAGTTTACGCTGTCTGTGCTCTGGTGTCACATAATGAAATGTATAATCAAGTATTTGGCGTATTCGGCTGATGAGTTCTGTTGGAACTTAGGAAATATTCTTAGGACATCCTAATTTTGGCTGGTGTTTAAATTTATATCGGAAAATAAATATTTTCAGTTTCTAGGGTTCAAAATCCTTTGAGGAAAGTAAACGCTTAGCTAGGATGCTGATTTTTCCCACTGGTAGCTTTATTCACAGAAACTTGGATACTTCCAATCAATTATAAATCAATTCTAAAATCTTGGTGTTATTTAATGAAGTTAGGAAACAGTCCTAGTGACCAGTAAAGGATCGGTTTCCAGTAATGAACTAAACATATTTGAACTATCTCACTATAGTAAAACAAAATAGTAGATTTTATCACCGATGATGGATAGTGGCTAGAAATGGGATCAGAGACACGTGTTTCGTCCTACCTGGGACTCGTCAGCTGGATGTATCTGGGTCCGCAGTGAGTGGTGTTGTTCCTACCTGGCATTCGCGAGTTTGCTGTTTTTGAGCTCCAGTCAGGCGTCAGATAACTATGGATCCTAGAAACGATGTTAGTCAAACTAGTTTCCTTATGGCTGTCACAAGATTCCTTCCCAATCCTATAGACTGGGCTGATCAGTGAAGTACACCAGTCTGACGGCGCTACCCCTGATTCCCATACATTACCTAGTACCTCCGTTACTCACATCAGCGGTTCCCTACATCTATCCTTGAAAACGTCGGGTGGGAAACTGTCAGGTCCTGTTGTTTTCCATCGTTTTAGGTTCGGTATAGCCTTCCCAACTCCAGGATTTGCAGGACCGACATTTACGTCCTATTACGTTCAGGGTGGTTGTTGGACAGCTAAAGTGTTGCTGAGGTTCAGTCTAACCAACGTCCTAGCCGCCTGTCTTGGGAGATTATCAACGTCCCATCTATCCCGGTGATTGATTCACTCAGCGGTATCTCTAACAAGCCTAAACATTTACCAGGTTTTACCTAACACTAATGCCTTCTCCATCTCTCTCGCTCTCACTCTTGTTACCCACCACTGCTCGCAATCGACGAGATGTTTTAGCAAATTGCGTTTAGTTTGCTTTTCATTATGGTCAGAGCCAGCTAGAATCAGTTTTTCTACATCAATCAATTGGGATAACGTAACGGAAATCCAGTGAAAGTTTTCTAACCTTGTTTATATTACTGATTATCTTGACCGCTGTTTCTATAGCAGACTTAATATCACTCAAGATTTCCTCAAGATGACCACTACTGTCATGTTCAGATAAATGCTTAGCTATCTTTCCTAAATTCGGACTTGAAATTTTCATCTCCCGACCGACCATGGGCAGGATTTGCTGCTGCCTGTTTCCTGTGACCAGTAAGGCGCTGACATACACGTGCCCGAACTAACACGTGATCGGAGTCCAAACTGGCACTCTAGAAAGAGCAGCAATCCCCCACCGGTTCTCTCCAAAGGTGGCTTATAGCAATGTGATGTATTTGTGTCCTTCGTTGGTTTGATATCGGTGGACACCATGTGAGACAGTGTCTCTTCTTATGCTTGAATTTAGTGCTAGTCAGAAACGAGTGGTAGCTGGAGCGAAATTGCAAAAGACAACCACTATTATCGGTTCGTTGACATCTCGCAGATGCTTCTCCGATTGGCTCAGCTTCCCTACTTAAGCGTTACGATTACTTGTCATTATGACATCTGAACGTTCCTGTCTGCAGCGAAATCTACAACTTTTCATAGAATTCATCCTTTTCATCCCTCGAAAGAGTGTAAATTACGGTAGGATACATGCAATGAATAGTTTCTTGGCATCTGGGACAAGTGACGTGGCTTGGAGATCTGATTCACACGTTGAATCATACACGACACGTTTCGACATATAACAACAGAAGTGAAATAAACTTTAGGTTAATAAAAACAGAGCATCATGAAAGCTTATAGGCTAATTGAAGCTGCAAGGAGTAGTGCGAGCCATCTCATTGGGATCTATAAAAGAAAACTCATCACTGATTTCAAGCCAGATACACCATGATATAAATTTTTTCATAGTTATGTGGATCCATTCACCTTCAGTAATTTTTAAGTGCAAGATATCTCATCTCTTTATACATATTTTTTCTGAACCTCGTGTTGCTGTTTAGTGATGTCGGTAACTGAAACTGATGCACTACCACATGAGTTTCTAGCTTCCTTATATGTCATCAGTTGATTAAGCTGTCAGTAGATATCACCCCTTCACCTTATCAAATGATTTATGCCCGTCAAGAAACGGTGGATTTACGCGCATACTTGAGCTTCTACATCAATAGTAGTCAGACAGACTATCTAAATTTAGGTATTACCATATCAATTGTACACTTTACTCAACTGTAACAACATGCCTCTTCATTCAATAATATGAAGAAGATATATGATGTTTGTTTGACTCAACTAGCCTTAAAATTCGGATATTTCTAATCAGCTAAGCGAAAAGATTGCCAAAAAAACGAATTATCAAAGTAAATAAAAGTGAGTGAGCTAGTGGTACTTAGTACGTACAACTTCCAGGATAAATGCAGAAATCTAGTCATGCATTGTAAGATAATAAGTGAACGCAGTTCTGGTTGTGTTTTTACTTTACACCCATGAGGCACGACCACTACATGCAAAGTTCGTTAGTTGGAGACAATCGGCAGGAAACCCGGCTTGACCTAGGCTTCCTACTTGTTTACACTCGTCAGCGAGGCGTATTTTTGACCTCGAGTGGAACTAATGTCCCCTGTGAAGTTCGAATCCTCGTCACCCACTGTTGCAACCTGAGATGTCACCATTAAGCTATGCAGCTGGCAACTGACCTGCTGTAAGGCTGGATTAGATACACTGCCGATTGCCTCTAACCAATTAACATCCATCAAAGTGCCTAGCAGTGGTGAGCCTCCTAGTCTGTTGGCCACATTACAAAATGATCGATAGAACTCGGTTAGGAATCAAGACTAGACAATATGAGATGGGTTGATCACCCGTGACCAATCAGTGTACATTTGAAGTTCTCATCGCGTTAATCAATGATATTTACAACAGGCTGACTGAATTGAAAGCAATGAGATAAACAAACAGACAGGAGGTGGCCAAGTGGATAACGCTCTGGTGTTTGAAGCGATGGGCACAAGGTTCGAATCCCAATGGGAACAACTTCACTCACTGGAGTGCAGGTACATCCGGCTGACGAGCCCCGAATAAGACCAAATCATCATCATCATCATTATCAACATAGGACCAGGCATTACTGCGTAACGGTCCGAGTTGCCACACCTCATATCAGCACATCAAGTAAAAAGGTAGTGAGGTGAAGGATGAAGATAAGTGAATGCAGTCAAAAGAAATATAAAGTACGAGAAGAAAGGAAAGAGGAGTGACAAAATAGTGAGATTCGGTATAGCGTTGTTAAGATGAGGATAATGTGTGTATACATCTGCGCCACTGACTTCGGTTCTGAGCCATATCACCTAGGGTCTCCAACCACTGGTTCCTCTTGTCCCGTGGACCCCAACCACCTAGTCTGCATCGTCCTACATGGCTTAAACCAACAGTCAGAGACTTCATACATTGGTGCCATGTTTTAGTCTGGCCACCTCGGGCCTTTTTCCAGCCTGAACCCACCTCAGCCAACATTGTGTGACGAGGCAATCGGTGACTAGGCATACGTAGTACGTGTCCCAACCATCTCAGTCGATGAAGGTTCACAACCTCGTCGACTGACTTACCTCTTCTCCCTAAAACTCTACACCTAACTTCTGCATTACTCACATGGTGACACCACGGAATACGTCCTATACTACGAAGGCAACGGTGGTCAAATACCTGTAACCTTCTCATGTCTTCCACTTTCAATGGCCATGTTTCACAGCCATACAGTAGAACAGAGCGGACTGCTGTGCAGTACACGCGACCCTTAATAGACAAACGAATATCACGGCGGCGCCATAGGTGGCGCAAATTGGCAAAAGCCAATCGAGCCTTTTGTATCCGTGCAGAAATCTCATCGGCAACTAACCCACCGGAGTTGATCCTACTTCCCAGGTAAGTGAAGTGGTCAACACACTCAACCACTTCACTCTCTATTGTTAACCGCGGTACCGCTGAAGACCAGTCCTGGAGCAAAAATTTGCATTTGGGTGGTGAAAATCGCATCCCAAACATTCTCAAATTCCCACTCAAAGTGTTCAGAAGACTCTGCATCTTGTCAGCGTCTTCACCTAACAGGACTATGTCATCTGCATATTCTAGATCTAAGGAAAATTCACCTGTGATCCGGTCAACGTCTTTGTAATTAGGTGACGAGAGGGAAACCTCCATAAGAATATCTATGATAAAATTAAATAAGAATGGGGATAGTGGGCATCCTTGACGGACACCACTTGATGAGTATAGCTCCCTGGACAACTCACCATAGGCTCTAACATGCCCACAAGTGTTCGAGTAGAGAGCTTTCAATAAGGTGATGTACTTACTAGGCACGCCTTTCAGTGACAGACACTGCCATAAGACTTCTCGATCAACGGAGTCAAATGCCGCCTTCAGGTCGAGAAATACAGCTATTGTCGGGCGTCTGTAAGCATGCCTATGTTCCAGGACCTGGCGCAGTGTGAATATTTGGTCGATACATCCACGGCCAGGTCTAAAGCCTGCCTGGTTTTCTCGGGCTTGCTGTTCCCGAGCTCCACTCAGGCGTCGGAGAATTATAGAACTTAGGATCTTAGACACTATGTTTGTCAGGCTGATTCCTCTGTGGTTATCACAAGAGGACTTCTCGCCTTTCTTGAAGACTGGGATGATCAGTGACTTAGACCAGTCGGAGGGGATCGTATTTGATTCCCATATACTGGCTAACACTTCCGTTAGCCTGACTAAGAGAACTCTACCACCATTCTTGTATACCTCAGCAGGTAGTCCGTCTGGTCCTGCTGCCCTTCCCCGTTTCAGGCTACCTACCGCTTTCTCAACTTCTTCTAGTGTTGGGGGACCTGTCTCTATGTCCCATTCAGGGTCCGACTGGATAGCGGGCAGCGCAATAAGACCAAATGTGTATCCTGGATTACTTTACTAGCCAAATCCAGGTAAATTATCATAATAACTAGTCAGGAGGCTATTTAGTTGTGTTAGAAAAGTTTTAGACACGGGAAAAAGAAACATTGGAATCAGTCATGTATTCCAATGTTAACAATTCTAATCGTACGTAGCAGATGAAGCGTTTAACGCAACCATACTCTCATTAGTATAGTTGCACTCAGTATGCACCAGACACTCATTAGGTGGTTTTCGATACTTAACATCCAATCCACGAAAGCACCATATTTTTGACTGAAGAATAACGATGATGACAGGATGTAAATAATAGATAGGCAGACAAAATCAAAGTAGGACCTCGTTCACAAATGCATCGATTCAAGTTGTCACACATTACAGTAGTATGCAAACAACATGTGGATGGAAAAAGAGTGACAACAAAATAGACAAAGTTGTGTGACAATAAACAATTTGAAGATAAAGGCTAGTGAAAATATTCAAGCTTTAAAAGATCCTGAAAGCTGAATACATCTGTGCCATTGTGACCGATCTCCAGCCATTTCACTAAGGGTCCTCAACCACTGATTCGCTTCGTCCAAAGGACCCCAACCAGGCAGTTTACGTCTCCCAACCCGGTTCAGATCAACAGTTAGACACCTCATCGACTGGTACCACGTCTTGATCTGACCACCCTGAACCTATTCCAACTTAGTCCAACTTCCCCCAGCATTGCACGTCCAGATAGAGGGAGAGTTTGCATGAGCAACACATGTCCAAGCCACCTCATTCGATGAAGGTTCACCAAAATCAATAAAGAAATACCACACAAACGATCTCAAAATACAATGGTTAATCATATGAATGAACATTTGTGCAAAATGTCATAAAGTAATGACCAGAGGAGAGATAATGTTCACAGGAAAAAGGCCAGTAAGAAGGAATAAGGCAATAAAGTGGATCACAGGCATCAGTAAGTTCGCGATTTGTTCTTCTGTAATTGAACACTTGATTGTTGAATGCATCTGATTATAGATAAACCGTTATCTTATTGACTTAAATTTCATATTAACACGAACACGTTGAAAGTGATGAATCAGGTTGTTTACACTCCAACGGTAAACCTTTAGGTGGTTGTGACGACGAGGCTGATCTGAATTCAGGATCTTGAAGTATCTATAGTTTTATTTTTTTAAATACAGTTAAAAACGTTAGTTGGTAAACACTTATCAATAAATAAGAAAACTTTAGTAAAGATGAACAGAACACATTCTGGTTTACAGTGTTTTCTTGTAAAAGTTGTACTGTTTGCGATGGTCAGATTGACACAAAAACATCAACTAATGGGAACAACTTCACTCACTGGGGTACAGGTACATCCGGCTGATGAGCAATACTTACACTCATATGAAACACTTTACCCATGAAGTCTAGTTAAGCACTTTACACAGTGGGAATGAATGGTGTTCAAAATTCCCTTAGTTGTCTGTATGAGACATTAAAGACTGTATGGAAATTATGAGTATGTGGCTTGTTGGTCTCAAAGATTGACTTCCAACTAGTGGCTGGTAAATTTGGAGTCCACTGCACCTGCCGAGGGTTTGGGTAGCCAGGTAGTATCGTAAGGCAATAGGTGTGGCTTATTGCTTAGTGCAACTGGATGATGAGAGAAAGTTTGGTCTAAGTACGGAAAGTTGTGACATAATTTTGATCATAACATCAATTATAGATTCACTTGTACCCAGTATACTCTATGGTTACTCTTGCTACTTTGGATTCGCTTGCACAGCTTTTGTGGTAGAGGTCAGGCTTCTTGTAAACCTCGACAAACACTGTTTCATTTCATTTTCTATAATGGTAGATATTAATGTTTATAATCAGTGATATCAACAAGTGTTTACTACCGCTACTACTACCACTACTACTAAAGAGAAATAACTCGTCTTACCAAACTTGATGGATAACTCAACGATGAAATCCTAACTACGTGTAATGTAAGGCAAAAGTCAAGAATAATTACAATATTGTTCGGTCGAATACACCAGATGTACCTCCCTTCTAATAAGTTCAAGAGAAATTAACCCCATAATTACTGATGGATATACCAAAAATCTACCCTGTCGTAAAACAACTCTGCAGTTGATGCTTAGACGGACTTCAAAAGCACACAGTGATACATAGTATTATTTACTTGATAACGTTTTGAGTATAAACATTTACTCACATTATCATATCAATGTCATCACCCAACTTTCAACAACCGATTTTTATAGTCCTATCACCCACCTCATATTCTTTGTTTTTATTACTAGTAAGATTTTCTATATCTCTGGTATAGGTGGTGCTTCATTCCTATTCCGTGTTGAGTGTTGATTCGATGAACAAAGAATCAGTACTCAACCTTTCTTAACACCCTAATTCCACCCATGTTGAGAATCCAACGTAAAGTTTATGGTACTCCTTCCTTATATGGTAACACAATAGAGGCTTTGAACTTATTTCTACTATCAACAAGACTGGAATTAGAGTGGCATTTAAACCTACAAAGTACTCAGAAATAAGCTTTATCGGCTTACGGATCCAATTGACCAAATCAGAACAAAATAATCTTATCTATTAAATTGAATGCAATGACTGTGAAGTCAAGTTCATAAGTCAAAATAACAGGTCGGGGTTAGTGAGATTATTGGAACATAAGGATTTAGTCAAATATAGAATTATAGACCCCAATGGGAACATTAATCTAGAAAAAACATTCAGCCATTACAATGGATACATTAACACAGAACCACACGTTAGGGTGGGATACAACCACTGTCAAGTTGGAAAAAGAGATTAATTACTGAATCAACACATATAATAGGAATGATGCAACACCTGCACCGAAGATGCGGAAAATTTTACTTCCACTGAAACCAAAGAATATGAGGTGATAAGACTGCAAAAATCAATTGTCAGGAGGAGTGTGGTTTCTTTGGTATGATTATGAGTAATAATTTATGCTCAAAACGTCATCAAGTAAATAATACTGTATCACTGTGTTGTAAATCAAATAAAAAAAAACCTAATATGGAATTAAATCCTACCACAGTGTCCAAGTTTTCCACTTATATTAATGAGACTTCAAGGGACTTGCACCTACACTTGTGAACCTGCGGCTGATCGGTTTAGTCAGTTAACTATCGGTCAACAGATCACAGGTTCTAACACCACTCCACCTACCGAGGTTTAATCATCCGTGCAGTATCACTAACCGTGACACAGTGGGTGTGGGTCATTCCCTGATGCACATGATTACTGAGAGCATTTCGATCGCACTTACACTTGACCTAGATAAGTGCAGAATTTTGAAAGTTTAACTAATGATGGTGCTAAAGAGTAAGGTAAGAAAACTATTTATTTATTCAGGGAACTGAAAAAACTTCGGCAAGCAGTTCACTTTATTTTAAAGAACTACGTCGTTGCATAAACTGTGTATACAGCTTTAAAAGTTATGATTAAGCTTGAGGGTTATGTGAAAGACGATTTTCAAAGATCCTATGTCAAACTCGAACTAATAATTCGATAATAGCAATCTATCTGACATATAGGACTTTGGTAAAGTTCGATCACTAATTCCTATAACTTATGATTTAAGTTCATTAAAGCTACTAGGGAAACCTCGGAATTCCTATGTATTATACTATCCAGCTCTATGAAAAGAAAAACTGGCAACGCAATGAGTTAAGCTGGTAATAACGTAAAGGATTCATTGCAGAAACAAACACTTTGAACCTGATGTAGCAAAAAAAGTAACTGACTACTACAATATATGACTAAACCCAGGTAAATGACAGTTTAAAGCCCTATGTGACCTTTGATTATCTCATTTCCAACAGCAATATTAAACTAGTTTTCAATATCGTCTTTGCTTCCATGTAACAGTATCGAGTAGATGCGCGCGACGTTCACTGAAGAAGGTTAAAGATAGCCAGACTGAAATGTGGCAAGAGTTCATGAAGCCTTGAACTGTATGGTTTCAGTCTTGTATGAGAGGGGAGTTGGCTTCCAGGAGACAGTTGAAACTGACTGTTGTAAATAATCCACGTATATGACTCAAAACCGATCACAAAGAAGGAGATGGATTCACACCCACACCTTAAAACTCTCCCCTCTATCCCATGGTTTGCAACAGCTTTTGATTATGCTATTTTTGCTCCCTCACTTTTTTATATTGCTGTTTTGTAGCTCCATGTGTTGGTGTTAGGTATGGTAACTTGGGACGTTGCGCAACATTACCACGAACCGTACTGCTAACAAATGCTAACTAGATGTGGACAATAGTCGTTATCATAATTCGCCGCTTTTTCTTGCGGTGATAGTTACAGTTAAATTTCATTAATAATAATATTGTTCGCTGTAACAAGATAGCTGCCTGATCCATTCAAACCACCGCAATCAAATTCAAAAAAGTGATCTAATCAAACTCCCTTGATTAAAATAATGTTGGTTTTATCACTTCAATACCACTAGCTCTTTGTAAAGTCAAATACAGGTTTACATAGCTGCAAACGGACCTCATCAAAAACACAATACAGTGATGAAATAGAACCGATGCAAAACCTTTTTGTCACACAGCAAGTCAACCTACCTAACAAGTGCTTCTTATTTTTAAACATTTTCAGTTGCAGAACTAAATTTACGAGGAATTTCTAATTATTTCTCATCATCAGAGACCGACACCACTTAGGGAACCATTGGAAACTTAGGAGAACTGGACAGCTGTTTCACTTTTAGTATAGGACTCCTCAGCAGCGCGCATCTATGACCCCTCCAGGGACCCAACATAGGACCCTCAGGTTCCGCGGCTCACGCGGTACCATCAAGCGACTGGCTCAGAATCCAGTGGTCCACATTTCCTACCTCTATCAGTTTAGGATGCAGAGAGACCTCCATACAGTGCCGTCATTGAGTAACAGTCCTCATGTCCAACTTGGTTGGCCCCACCGGTCATGGCTTTTCATCAGAACTTCGAGAATCTCATTTTGAAGCAAGTCACTAATGAACACCATAGAGTAATTTAGAGGCTTGTGGGGATTTATTTATGGATTTCAGGTTGGTATTTTTCATACTGGGATAAACAGCTGTCCAGTGCTGCCAGTTTGTGGTGAATACCAACCTCAAATCAACAAATAAATCCCCGCAAACCTCTAAATTGAATTCCTCATCAATTCCAATATCTCACATAAATAAACAGACTCATCTTCATCCACTACCATCCCCTATTTTATCAAGGATGTTAAAGGTTTTTAAAAAGCTAAGAAATCAAAGTTTCATATGATCAATAATGAAGTGACCTACAAAGACATGTAGACAAACTGAGATTCTCTCACAACAGTGCATTGGCTCTAGTTGTCTGAGCCATTTTAATGGTGTAGACACCTGGGGGCACTGAAGAGCTTTTTCGTAGGGAAGTGTGGACTATTAGATCCTGATCCAGTGACTCAACAGTAAAGACTTGAGCACGGAATCTGAAAGTCCTAGGTTCAATCCCTGGTGGGTTCACTGGTGCGCACTGCTGAGGCGGCCTATACGAGGACGAAACAACTGTCCAGTTCTCTCACGTTTTCAATAGTTCTTCAACTTATCCCAATCCATGATGAATACCAACTTGAAATCACTAAATAAATCCCCACAACACGTCGAACTAAAACCTTATACTATGAACAGGTTATAAGCAAACTAAACAGTTGAACACGTCATAGAGACTAAATACGCAACAATAACATTGGTAATACAACTCACTTTACGAACAAGTTCTACGAATGCATCACGAACATTCTCACTTGTTTTTGCGCTAGTTTCCACAAAAAGTGATCCAAGTCTTCGAGCGAAATCTGAACCTTCTTTTTTCGAAACTACACGGCCATCCTAAGGATAGAACAGTAGAAAATATATATAGCTGAAAGAAACAAACCAAATCAATTTTGTTCCCGACAAGCATTTTCAAAAGCCGACCACCACAGAACTGTTCTGTTTGTTCAGCCCAATACTTTACCCCCGAAAGACTTTGTACAGAAGTAACATCATATACTAGAAAAGGAAAACAGTGAAGTTTAGGCTCAAGCCAAACTCACCATAAAGAGCACCGTGAGCGTTCCGATAGAATGAAGGAGTCAGATAACCACTATAACGTTCTGCACCAGCTGTGTCCTAGTAAAATAAAACAAGAAATTGTTTATGTACTTGAAGTATGAAGCCTACCCATATATTAAACTGAACCGTCTCACCATCTACAACCAATTGATATGGTATAAAATCGAATCCAATAGTGGCTGCCTCATTGTGTATAAACTGATCGTCAACAAACCGACGAATTAAACTGTGTAACAAAATAAGTTAAACGCCTAAAATTGGTCACTGAAAGCAAACCTGGTCTTCCCCACTCCCGAATCACCTAAAAGAATGAGCTTGATTCTTATAGATTCTTCGTTGACCATCGTCTAAATATATCAAAGCAGCGATAGTAGTAATAGAGATTATTCAAATAAAAATGACATCAAATTATTCAAAGATATTACCAAACTTCCAGGTGTGAAAGGATGAGGAATTCGTAGACTAATCCAGACTAGTTTGTTTAACTAGGAACCTGGAAGTTTATCGTGACTCAGGTTGTTGCACCTCTTAAGAGAATTTATAAAATAAATGAGAAAACGGAGGTAATAAAAAAAAGTCAGGTGATCAATTTAGGAAGGCAAGTTAAAACGTAATGATGCTTTGATTCGAAGTTTATCCGCACAACCTATAACTTAGAGAACGCAGATGGCAAAGTCCTGTTAGGTGACGATGCTGAAAGACGCACTTCAAGGGAAAACCAGAGTGTACCTGCTGCAGTTCATTTCATTGTATTACACAGCTGTGAAACATTACCATTGAAGATAGAGGACATGAGGAGGCTTCAAGTGTCTAACCACCGTTACTTTAGAAGCATATGCCATGTCCTAATGACGCGACACCAGTGACCTAGAAATCAGGTACAGATTTTTGGGCAGAAGCGAATAGTCACTTGATAAGGTTGCGAACCTTTGCTGACTGAGGTAACTGGGACATGTGTTGTCCATGCTTAGTCATCGTCGACCTCGATGCACAATGTCAGTTGAAGTAGGTTCAGGCCGGATAATGCTTAGGGTGGCATTGGTCTATGAAGTCTTTGAATGTGAGTCTGAGTAGTGTAGGAGAATGCAAACTACCGAGTGGGGATCCTTGCAACAGCCGAAATCGGTGGCTGGGAACTTTTTATGGATATGGTTGAGAATAGATCTCAATGGTGCAGATGCATCCACAGATTATCTTCATCTTAGTCGACTAGCAACCAACACCTGTCATATTTCATGACCTGAAGGGGGCAGCTGACTGTCGACTGTGAGGTGTTGTGGTAGTGTCCGGCTGTGAAAAGAATCTGGCAAGTATGTAGTTCGAATCAAAGCTTTCTACCCAAATTTACGCAGCCGCATAAGGGCTTATGTGTGGCTGTCATTTGAATTGAGTTGCAGTAGACAGACTCGATAAATGTTATATACTTGCTCGGTACTCCGTTCACAGAACTACCACAATACCCCACGGTCAACAGAATATGTCACCTTCACGACAAGAAATATGGCAAGTGATGGACACTGGTAGGCATGCCTGTATTCCACAACCTGTCGGAAGGTGAAAATATGGTCGATGCACCCTCGTCTTGTCCAGGTCTGAAAACAGCCTGGTTTTACGAGCTCCAGTTAGGTATCGGATAACTATGGGTCCTAGGATCGTGGAAAGGATGTTCCTCTATGATTGTCGCAGTAAGATTTCTCTCCCTTCTTATAGACTGGGATGATCAGTAAAGTACACCAGTCTGACGGCACTACCTCCGATTCCATACACTACCTAGTACCTACATCACTCGCATCAGTACTTTCCTATATCCATCCTTGGAAACTGCAGGTGGCAAACTGTCGGGTCCTATGGTTTTCCATCGTTTTACATCCGACACAGCCTTCTTAACTTCAAGATTTGGATGCTGGATAACTGAGTTGTTTTGGGCCAGTTGGACTGTGCTTTAAAGTTTCGCCCAATGTTTCAGAGATCTGTCCTGAAACGTTATTAGCGTCGGTAATCGTTTCACTAACCATTATTTTCTTCTTGCCGGCATCCTTAATAAGCCTAAATAGTTGTGGGGTTTTACCTAACGCCCGTGACTTAATCTCTCTCGCTTTCGCCACGCAACACTGCTCCCGATCATTGGAAGACCCTTAGTCAATTTACGTTCCAGCTACTTCTCGTACCAATCAGTTCGGATGACGTTGTGGAAATGCAAAGATGTTTCCTAACCTTCGAACGGATGCTACCAACCATCTTTCCCACTGTTTCTATAACCGCTGAATATGACGCTAGACTTCCTCAGGATGAAGATTGGTGTCAGGTTTGGACAAATGCTTAACTGTTCCTTTCCTAAATACATACTTGGTGTTCTCATCTCCCAATAGAGCACCCACAGGCTCATCTACTTTCTGTTTCTGCAACCAGTGAGGCACAGATATACACGTCCCTGTACTAACGCGTGATCAGAGTTCAAACGGATACTTCATAAATAGAGAAACTTCCATAGACCCTCTCAAACGATGGCTTGTAACAATATGACCTATATGTGTCTATCGTTGCCTTGAAATCAGTGGGCGCTATATGAGACAGTGTCTCTCCTGATGCTTGAAGTCAGAGCCGGGTAGAAACGAGCCAGTGATAGAGCGAAACAGCAGCAGACGATCACAGTTGTCGGGTTTTTGTCATGCGATTCCGTAGAGGTGTCCCCAAAAGGCCTATCGACTGGCTCAGCTTCGCTACTTGAGTGTTAAATTCACTTGCTATTATGACTATGTGTGAACGTTTTGCTTTCTGTAGCAAAATTAACACCTTTTCAGCGAATTCATCCTTTGGATCATCCGAACTGCGGTCAGTGGGAGCGTATATGCGAATACTTATCGACTAGTCTCATGATCCTTCCTGGCTTTACAGATTTATTCAGTTGAACGGAACACACTGCCGTTGATCGGTATCCAGTGAAGGAGTGCACTTTCGGCCCTGTAACTATGCTATGCCTACACCAACAAGTCTACGAGAGCTAGCCATTGGGTCTCCGGACACTCATGAAGTGAATTTTGAAGATTCACTGCAATGGCCAGGTGAGGTCAATTTGATAACCACACTCGGGTCCTGTATACCTGTCTCACAGATACAGAAGACTCTCGTTGTTCGATTTGGCATAGGGTTCGGACGTTGAAAGCACTAATGAAAAACGAGAGCAGGATCTTAGGAAACTGGGAATTAGATTTCAATGGCTCGGACGGTTGAAAATGGTAGTGGGATTAAACGTTGAAGAAACTGTAAAGGCTTGGCATTACTATTAGGACGTGAAGGTAAAGTAGGAGACAAAATTGAGGAGGATCGGTTACGTTTGATTGGCTCTTGTATACTACTGAAAGCATGCGGCCAGTTGATACTTCATGGCTGCCCATACAGTGGAAGGCTAGTTCTTCTGAAGGTACCTGAAAAAGGGGCAGAACCCTTTGGATATCTCTTTGAGGCCTGTCAAACGCACAGCCTTTTGCGAATTTTTGTTTCAGATTTGGCTGTTCTAACGCCAGATGAGGAGAACCCATACCGCCGGCATCTGAAAACCCTAGAGCAGGATGGAGTGTGCTATTTTTCAGGCCAAACTTTTCTAATCCCCACTTCCCATAGGAAAGGAAGTATCAGCATGATATTGTTGGTCAAATGTAAGAAAAACCTTACTGTCGTCACACTCCATCCAGCAGGCAGCACAACTTCACCCTCTGAGACCCATTATATCGTAGCAATTTACACAATAACGGTAACTACTTTGGTCTTACCAATGGCCGACAGCCGTTTCTGGTATGGTAGGATCTCGAGGAAAAAGGGTTGCAGCGAGCGTAGTTCGTTGGGTCATTGTTATATACAAGCCTGACCACCAGTCAAGTAGCAGCTATCGGTCGGATATCGACAAACCATGTCTAAAGTTACACAAGACACCGAGAAACAAACAAAAGATTCTAATAAAGTTGCCACAAACTTTAAATTTAATAGGGTGTTTTTGTACGTCGGTGACGAAAGGGGAACAGAAGTTCGTTCAAATAATACAAGCTACTAATACGATATATCATGCAACTGAGTTGGTAGCAATAATGCGGTACACTTTTAAGAGACTTTCTTGGTAAATGTTACCAGTACCGAAGCCCATCCATTCTCTGTAGTATTCTTAAACACCACGTCCAGTGTCCAAACCTTGCACAACATCAACTGTCGAGGTTATTTAAGACGAATTTAGTGCAACTTCTCCAAGTAAACCTGAAGCATTTAGAGGGATATCGATACATTTTTCGGGGTGAAATTTATCACAGAAATTAACATATATGCTTCTGATGCTACAAATTCGATTAAGATAGTTCTGTGAGTTTACGATGACGAACAGGTTCGAGAAGACAGTAAGATACGTAAAGAAGCAATTTCAAATTTTTAATGACCGAAGATGTTGGGGAATAAACCAATTGAGAGATCGTGGTAAATATTGCTGAGTTGTCAACCAAGTCATCATGATGGAACAAATTGACACAGGTTTTTTCATGACAGGTGACCACATATTTAAAAAAGTTGCAATCAATCAAATCAATCGATATCAACATAAGACCAGGCATACCACGTAACGGTCCGAGTTGCCACAGAAGTAGCGGATGTGTCATGCCTCTTGAGAGAGTGAGCAACAGTTGCCCTGTCCGACCTTGTGCAGGGGACTGCCAACCATCTCTCCTTTTCTGATGCACACAAAAAAGTTGCAAGGGATAACTGTTGTTCAAACACAAACTGTAGCTAAAGCTGGGTTTGACTAATTCACATTTTGTTGTACAGGCTAACTACAAAAGGGGATTCACTGACGGATGGGGGGATGTTAAAATGGCAGGTACTAAGCCTGTAGCCGGTCTTTACAAAGTGCCTTATGAGAAACGGTTGCACTAACTGAACTTACTCCCGCCACTTTATAGTATAGAAAGGGATGACCTCATACTATCATTCCATATCCTTAATAACAACCACGGCACTGATAGGCTACATCTGTTTTTCCGCAGCTACAATTTATTTCTGATGCCATTACAAGAAAGTCCAAAGCCGTCATCGAATCAACTCAGTATGAAACGTTTCTCTTACCAAATGAAAACGACTGAAGCTCCATATCTCAGCAATTGTCACCAGCTCTTTTAGTGAAAAAGTTGCAGGAGGAACTAGATCTTGATTGACCTTGCTACTGCAAGAATTGAAATATAACAACCGACTCACTAACTATACTACTGAATCTTCCATGGGGTTGTCAAAACTTCCTAGGCAAAACCAGAAATGAAGGTAAAATTACAAATAAGTTTCAGTTGAGAAGCACCACTGAAAACAACAGTCAACCTCATGGACTGTTCAAAACGAATGTTGTTTGCAAACAGATTTTATAGGAGCTGAATTCAGCTTAAATATTAATATTTAAGCACTGCGATTATCAAACGTTACAGCTGAACTTGACGGAATACATACAATACAATGTAACTAACAAAACAACAGGGGAAAAAAAGCCGGTTACTTTTCCTAAATAACTTGGTAAATTGGAGAAAATGGAAACTTTTTAAAGTGTCATGAGTAATTTTATAAATATCACAGATCACCAGCAAAATACTACGAATATTTGAGGTATTATTTGCTATGACCTTTTGAAACTTGAAACTAATACCGTACCAGACGTTATTAGTAGGAGCTAACAGCTCGAAGAACAGATTGCTACACTGACCTTGAAGTAATGCTCAATCCAACAATCAATATCTTTTCACGAGCTAGTGTAAACCAATTGATTTCTACACACTCGCTTCTAGGTCTTGAGGAGCGGTCCTAGGTCTTTGGTGGATTCTGATGCAGTAGGTCTACCCACTCGCCCTCTGTAGCTCTGGTTAGCACAACGGGCAGTTGGGTGTTGATTAAATTTGTAGGAACTGTATGGTTTTCCAAGGACTGTGGTGCAGATGGATTCCTCAATTGTCGTGCCATCAGACAGCTGGTCGGACTGGTTGCTGAAAGAAGATATAAAAGATGTCCAGGGAAATCAAGGAAGATGAAGTGTGAAGAAAGAAACAAAAAACAGCAAGGTAAATGAAGTGGGACGGAAAGAGAAACCTAAGTAGATTCATGGGAGATAAGTGGTGGGAAGAACTTTCATTCGGTAGTGTGAGAACATAGAGTCAGAAAGCGGAGAAGGAGCAGGTAGGATTATAGGGTGGGTCAAGGGAATAGAGATAGTGATACTATTAGCAGATGGTTACTGGAGATGTCTGCTGGGAAGTATAAAGTTCTGTAGCGTCACACACTCCCCCAAAATCAATAGACCAGGGTTTGACGACTTTCGACATTGATGCTGTCCATGATAGTTTAGCTGGACTCACTAAGCTGAACGCACCCGGTCAAGCATCCTCATCATTTGGCACGCTGTCGTGTTACGTTGCCCTACTCGTGTTCGACTCTCTAGCCAGTTAGTTGGAACGCATCGGTATTATGGCACAACCATCCAAACATACTATTCCATCCGACTACGCTATCGTGTTCTTCCTTGGTCTCGTATTCGTGGGTATATAACAAGTCCGAATAATTAGTGATTGGTCTTTGCGTCTTTCAGTTCGCACCAGGACAAATCCTAAAGTTCAAACGGTCAAAATGGTTCTGACGGAGAAGCCTTCGCTTGACTGACTTCCGCGCCTACAGTCCGTGGATCACCACTCCTTGTGGTTTTTAACCTGTTGTACAACTAAAGAAAGGTGAAAAAGTGGCGATTAAAATATAAAAATTCACTTAGTTCTGGGCAGATCCCAGGCACACATCAAGTGGGTATCCAGTCGGCGTTTAAAGGATTCAGACGAAGTAGCCTGGATCACATCTTCGGGAGGAGCGTTCCAGGGTTTAACAACCCTTAGAGAATGGAAGTTGTGCCTGGCATGTAGCCTGCTATGTTCCATGCTTAGTTTCTGTGCATGTTCTCTAAGATTAGTGCTACAGATAAGATTTAATGAGTGACGGAGTGGGTGACCAGGCGTGCTCAGAATGCTGTGAGTCATTATAAAGTCTCTTCTTAGCCTTCTGTATTCCAGAGGATGCAGATCCGGCGTAGTCAGTCGTTCCTCTTGCGTTTTAGACCTAAGTCGTCGGACGCCCTTGGATGCGTTCTAAGCCTAGTTTGTTCTTCTGGAGAGAAGGGAGGAAGACGATGATCCCGAACTCCAGGTAAAGTCGTTTGAAGCCGTTGAAAATTTGGTGAAAGCGTCTACGATCAAAATGTCCGAAAATTCATCAGGGAGTTACTAAGGCCAAGTTTTCACGAAATGGGTTTCAGCCATAGTTGGCATCGGATTTTAAATCTTGAGGGACCAAGATGCCCAAATCCTTCTCCGTCAGTGACGCTCCAAGTTCCACGACGCTGACGCTATGTACAAGAGATGCATCGTGTTTTACGTGCATCACTCTACATTTCTCGGGATTAAGTGCCAGCCTGTTGTTGACTGTCCAGTTGTAAAGTTGTCTTTCTATAGAGAAACACTGTCTTCTTTGCTTTTGATTTTCCCCCAGAGTTTCACGTCATCGGCAAAAAAGGATTCGGAAGAGACCTGTTGAGGCAAGTCGTTTATGTACATTAGAAAAAGGTGACCTGGTACTGAACCTTGGGGAACACCACTGGAACATTCTGTTCCTTCAGACATGGAGAAATTCACTCGAAATCAATAATGAATGGCCCCGTAGGTGTGACGACAACCATTCAGCTAGCGGAGGTCGAATCCCGATTAATTTCAATCTATCAATAAGGCAGTCGTGGTTAACACGGTCAAACAATTTAGCAAAGTCTAGGTAGATAACATCGATTCGTCCTGGATGGTCAACACTGCTAGTCTACCCATCTACTGCAGCGGACAAGTTGGCAGTGCGGGCGTATCCCTTTCGAAACACACGTTGTTGGGGCGCGAAGTTTACCCTTGTGAGGTAGTCCCTCAGTCCATTGTATATTAATGATTCCATTACTTTGGGAGGAATGATAGAAGTGCTGCCGGTCTGTGTTTCCTTGGATTGCCTCCTTGGCCTCCTTTGAAGACTGGCGTTATGTGGCCCAGCTTCGAAGAGTCAGATACTATCTCCTGACTCAGAGAACTCTTAAATGACTTACTTTAGGGTTCGGACAAGGTTGAGGCTCCCTCTCTCAGTACCGTCGGGTGGAATTTGTCTGGTCCAGGAGAGGTGCCTCTGGTGAGCAGTAGCAGTTTGCGCGCACTGGCTCAGCGCTTAGGTCGACCACTGAGAGTCCTACTTTGTTAGTGGTATATTCGTAAGCTCATGAGTGGGTGGATGACGACGAAAAGATTTGCAGATACTGGTTGCCAAGAGATCAGCTGCTTCAGTGTCGCCATTAGTCAGTCCGTTCGCACCGAGTAGTTGAGTGACTCCCGCTTTAGCCAGCCGGAATGAAGCAGCGCAGCGGAATAGACTTCTCGGGTTACACACAAACATGTTTGTGAGTCTGACTTGATGTCACCGCCGATCGGCTCTCAATGCCTTCGTACACATGTTTCCTTTCTGTTTGAATTGTCTGTTGGCACATTTCGTGCCAATCCTTTTGCGTTCAGCCCAGTGGTGTCTTTTTGATTTAAGTAGTTTGCGAGTGTGGTTCCTTATTACCTTAGTCCTTGGGGCCTTCGGCCGCGAAAGTGGACGACTAAGAGATCAGATGCATGATCTTGTCAAGTATGAATTTCCAACAGGCGTCCATATCTCTCCATGCATGGCTAACTTCCCAATGTCT